>JAILYB010000134.1:1800000-2198761 GCA_021437785.1 Rhodomyrtus psidioides | reverse complement strand
CAGGTGGTTGTTACCCTCTCTCTCTCTCTCTCTCTCTCTCTCTCTCTCCCTTTCTTTGACTCGCGGATCTTCGTTTCCGGAGTTTGCTAATGGTGATGGATGCCCATCTTTTGGTTCGAATGCAGGGAAGGGGAAACGATGATGAACCACCCTGTGGAAGCCAACGCCAGCGTGTACAGCTCCCAGCCGGTGTACGGGCTTCCCTTATCGGGAACCTCCACCGTCGATTCTCTCCTGTTTCCCCTGTACAATCCCAATCTCAACACCCATCTCTCCGCTGCCCGCGCCCTCGACGAGTCCCTGCGTCTCAAGACGACGCCGTTGAAGTCGGAGAGCGGGATCACCTACATCAACAACGCCCCCCTTCCTTCGTTATCGTCGTCCTCCCGAAAGCGCCCCAGAGACTCTGATCAAGCCTTGTCGTTCTCGACGGCGGAGATTCAGCCCGACGGCGGGGGTGGTTGCGGCCGTTTCGCCTTCCTCGGGGAAGACCTTTCTCTCCACGTCCACCACCAGTTCCTCGACATCGACCGCCTCATTTCTCAACACGTGAGTATCGATTCCGTCTTTCTGTGTTTGGCGATCGCGTCCTTCACTTGCTACTTTTTACGACCTCCTTCTGGCCATTGGTTGATTCCGTACTGTGTCAACTGATTGATCAAACAGATGGATAAGCTGCGAGCGGAGATGGACGAGCAGAGAAAGAGCCAAGCGAGGAGGCTGGCGGAATCGATCGGGCAAGGCCTCGCGAAGCGGCTCCGAGCGCGAGAGGAAGAGATCCAGAAGATCGGAAGCTGAACTACGCGCTGGAAGAGAGATCAAGTCGCTGTGCATCGAGAACCAGATATGGCGAGACCTGGCGCAGACAAACGAAGCCACCGCGAACGCGCTGAGGACGAACTTGGAACAAGTGCTCGCGCAAGTCAAGACGGCGGCGGACGACGCGGCCGAAACGGCCGACCTCGACGACGCCGCGAACCATCGCCGGAACGGCGGCGTCGACGACTACGCCCTAACGGAGGACGCGCATCGTACTGCGGAAGCGGAGGCGGCGGCGGGGGAAGAGGAATGCGAGGGGAGGCGCGGGCTAGCGGGGGAGGAGGGGGCGAGGGGGTGGTGCAGGGAGTGCGGGAAGGAGGAGGCGCGGGTGCTGATATTGCCATGCAGGCATCTGTGCCTGTGCCCGACGTGCGAGCCGTCGTGTCGGGCATGTCCAGTGTGTAGATCTGCCAAGAACGCCAGTTTCGTCGTTAACGTGGCGTGAATGTGGGAAATGAAAATATCACGAGAAATGTCGATTGAACCACCAAAAAAAAAAAAAAAAAAAAAAAGAGAGAGAGAGAGGGGAAATCTTTGCACGTTGTTGATTATTTGATCACGAGCCATCTTATTTCCCTTTTGCAATTCGGCCCCCTCTCCTTAGCTCGAAATTGCGTCGCGGTCCCCAACGTGACGGGACGAAAGGATGATACCCTCCACCCCGCACGTATAAAGTGTGGAGATTAGGTGCTGAGTTTTGCTCTATAACTGTCTCCACAAAAAATTCAAAATGGAGTGTTGCCGGCGCACATCATGGCAAAATCTTGGTGATGAAATTAGGAAAATTTCGAATAGTCTTCCGCTTTGTCAAAAATAAAATAAAATAAGCATTAAGAAAAGATACCAAATTGAACATAAATTTAAGGGATGAGCATAGTTCTAAAATATAGAATTGAATAATGAAATCACTTGGATTTCAGGCCTCGGGGACATGGATGGAGGGTAAATTTCAGGTTTTCCCGATCGGAGGGGTGAAAAGCTTGGGACCGTCAACAGTCCTAACAAATAAATTTCACGAAGATGAGAGAGCGGCGAGAAACGGAAAAGTGGGTCCCGGAGGCCCACCACTCAGCCCGACAGAAAAATCCGGGGGGGGGGGGGGGGGGAAAGGAGATGTAAAAGGGAGCGTGGGAGATACGCGCCATGAGGAAAGTGAGTGAGATGTCGAGCAGGAGGGGAAGGAAAAAGCTGACACGCCAGGGGCGCGCGCAAATGTCGCCGTTCTTCTGCATTTTAACGCTTTTCTTTCTCCCACTTTTTTAAAAAAAAATAATAATAAATATTTGTTTCTGTCGTTATTTTATTATTTTATTATATTTTTGTCAGAGTTTCTGTCGTTATTGAGTTCACAGTAATTTCTGTGCAGCAGAGCAGGACACCCTCCCAGCCGAGAAAGCGCAGTGCGGACCTCCCACCCACTTGCCAAAACGAAAACTGCCAACTTCTTTTCAAGGGAAAAAAAAAAAAGTAGTAAAAGAAACCCCATTTAAAAAAGAAAAAAGAAAAAAAGGAAAAGACGACGGAAGAAAGGCGAAGAAAAGTCGTCCCCACCTCTCCCACCTGACATGCAGAGTTAGCATGCGTTTCGCATTATTATTATTATTTGCCAACTCCAAGGCGGCCACGTCATCCTCCACGTATAAATCACAACCGGTCATTTCTCCCCTCCTCCTCGGGAGTCCCGACGGTGGTCCCCGCCTTTTTCCTCCTCCTCCTTTTCCCTTTCGCTTTCCCGATCGGGCTGTGTGTCCGAAAGTATCATGGGGCGGGGCGGGTGGGGGTCACACGTACCCCCACCCAACAGCCCACTCGTCTCGTCGCAACGTGTTATGATTCCCCATTTCTTAACCTCTGCTTTCTCTCTCCACCTTCTTCATTTTTCCTCAAATTTTCTTGCCAATAAGGAGCGGTGTATGAGACCGTGATTTTGATTGGTAGATAATACCGGGGGTCCACGTTATCAGTTCAACAAAATCAGGTTCGCCCAAAATCTAAAATCCACCCGGCCCGAGATCAAAACTCGTAGGAGTTGATCTTCCCCTTTTCTCTCCTCTGGTTTAGCAGTACAAATTGCTCTTCCCGTAAATCCTCTCCACTTTGGATCCGTCCATCTGTCTCCGCGCTTTGAGTTCCTCCCCCCCCATTATTGCTCGGCAACAGCACCGAACCGTGCTGTTGCGGAGGACAATAATGAGACCAAAAAGGACGCATCGACTGAGAGAGAGAGAGAGAGAGCAAATGCGACTTCATCAACTTGCGCCGGTCGCATGACATCTCCTTTTCGGTGTAGGGAAGAGCAATTATAGTCGGTGGGGATGGATGGGGGATACATTTTGTCATGATTGATCTGGTCAGTGCAGAGTTACCATCGTCATTATCGTTATAAAAAGGTGGAAATTTTGTTTTGCTTTGGACCTTCCGTCGTTTCCATGTCTATCCAAATTCCATTTCAACTTTATAACGAAGGCAGGCGGCGAATCCCAAGTGGGTAGATGAATAATCGCGAAAGATGTCGCACCTTTCAATTCACAACGGATAAAAGAGAGAGAGGAAGAGACGCTGCTTTCTGTGCCAAAAGATTTGCACCCCCCGACAGAATTGGGTCGGTTCGTCTGTCGTTGTTTCGTGTGTGTCTCGGACGGACACGCCATTCTTGTGCTCGGCTTTTCTTGAAAGATGGAAAATTGACGAGGCAAGGAAAGGAACGGAACATCGTTCGACCGTGTAGGTTAGGTAGACCTATCGAGTCCGGAACATGTGAGGAGCGAGAAAATCAGTTCCATGATATCCAGGGCACCTCGTTGATTTTTTTTACCTTTTATTGTAACTTTTTTTTTCCTTGGTTAACTTTGCTGGGTTTTATGCAGATCGACCGCATGAATACTGGAAAACAATTTCCGAAATAATTCATCGCAAGAGGCGATGTAAAGGATATACCTACCAGGCCGACACTAGCATTTGCTCACGGTTGAGAGATCCACAGTTTTCACGATGAAGCTGAATAGGTAGATCCTTCCTAATTTTGAGTGTAGTTTTTTTAAGTCGCCTAAGCTAAGCACGCAAGGTTCCCCAGATAGATGAACGTAAAAGAGAATTCGTTCGAACTTAACAATTTTGAGTTTGCGAGGATGCGCACGGGTCCTTGTTGATCATTCAGCGAAGAAGTTGAGACCCATGAAGGTTGGAAAAAAAAAAAAAACGGACGGAATCAATTCAATCTGATCATCTGGTCTGTGTGCCCTTGCTAAGACTTCATGAATAGAGAGAGAAATATGAAAGAAAGAAATTGGAAATGATTTAACGATTTCTAAGCCTGCGTCCCTATAAAGCGCTTCAACCAAGCCCTTAGTCATATAGAGCCCAGATGAACCCTACATATGTCCTACGAAAGTCACATCAATGGCGGTAATGACACGACGAATGATTCGCGATATAGGCAGGCACTTTCACCAATGGACTGGACTTGCCATGACCCAGGGTCAATCATAGCCATTCATCACGATCCCACCGCAAGTATTTCTACCTAAAGACTTTGTTGCACATGGTCCACGCCCACAGCAAGTATTTTCTATACATACATTTGGCGAATGATAGCCTATGCAGCCAAATTCATTCAGACAGCTATCGAATGACCAGCTCAATCTCCCACCAATTTTTCACACTTGCCCACATCGACAAAACTTGGTCAATAACATAATCTTAATATCTTCTTTTGGACTACTTGACAATGTCTCCCTCAACGAATGAACATGACTTCAGTATGACAGAGCAACTTTGGACTCTGCTTTTCAAGGGCTTACTCCCGCCAACCTCATGCAGCCACATCCATGAACAGCCGATCATTAAGCAGGTCCTAAATTCAAAGCAACCCAATCAAATCACGACGAGCAGCATCCCATTAACCATTCTAGGCAATCCACATAAAATTCCGTTGGACCAGCCAAGAGACAACGGCATTCACATGAGGGCATAGCCAATTGTAGGAGGCAACCCTTAAGCTTCAACTCAATTGGAATGACATTACAGACTGGAAACCCATCTTGCCTTTTACACTACGATAAAACAAAACACTACCATAAAACAGAATCTTCAACTTCTACAAGAACAGTCAAGACAGATAGATTCGGAGTTGCCCAGCAGAATCAATCATCTAAAAGACGAGCATGGTCATAATTACAGCCATAAAGTTCCTCCACAAAAACAAGTACCACAGTTTTCAATGTGCTGGAAACTTCCTCTCTTGCTCCTTCTCTCTCTCTCTCTCTCTCCCCCATGATCAGAGGGATGCAGGGATGCGAACGGTGCAAGTGGGGGCTGGGGAAGGGAGGTGGAGATGGAGATGGGACAGGAAAGGGAAGTTGGGGGAGGAAAAGAGAATTTACCTATGGCTTACGAGGTGGCGAGCTGCTGCTGCTTGTATTGCTGGAGCTTCTTCCCCTTATGGGCCTGCAAATGTAGAGCTCACGGTCATTACAACCAATAAATCAGAGATACATGACAACTAGCCGCGTTTTAAAGCAGAAATGCACCCACCATTAGTATAAGGCTACAGAGGACCAACATACAAATACAAAGCAGAACTGGGAAGGCTGCACAACTGTTAGCAGCTGTGCGCCAACGCCCAGAAATCACATTGCACACAAACTAAGGTTTGATACAAACTGTAGTTATTGGCACGAATAAACGATGCTCTTACTAGACCCAGATCTAAATCCTCAAAGATGATCTAGGAAAGAAAAATACCTTCTAGGGCTGCGACTCATTATCCGCCGCGGTATCTGTTAGATTTATAACAGACAATGAGGAAAAAGTCTTCACTTACTAGTGATTGAAAATATTACCAGTAGACTACACAAACCTTGCGTGGACTTGGTGAGTCAGAGTACGAGGATGACCTGCCACGTCTTGCTTGTGGTGCTCGACCTCTGACAGCATCAAATAGCATGAAACATTCAAATATGTAACATCCAAAACTATGCAGAGAAGACACGCACAAGACGAAACCATAACACAACAGCATAAACCTGGCAGGGAGGTCATCATCTGCAAGTTTTCGTTCAGAAGAGGAAAAGGATACTATTAAATCATTGCAAAAATGTACCTCCTAGGAGAAGGTGATCGAGCAGCCCTGCGCACCGGAGAGCGACTACGCCGTCGACTGATTGGAGACCTTCTAGGCGGACTTCTAGCTCGTCTAGGTGGTGACCTGTAACAATAAAAAATGTGATAAGATTAAAAGAGGATAAAGGCTTCAACCTATTCATCTATCCTATCCCTCGCTTTACTCTTCTCAAAAAAGGTTATCCCATTTTCTCCTGGCATTGATAGCGATTGATCGAATTGCAACTCTGGTTTGAGAAGCTTTTAAGTTTTCCTTATCTCTCGTGCCTTTCTTTGAACCTCCGTGAAAAGAAGTCGAAATACGTATATCTGATACTCAATAAACTGCCTTCTAAAAAACACACTCAAAGAAAATTGAGAGCACGATGCAGGCCAGCCACCAAAAATTTGCCTTGTATGATTAAGGCACTTGCAGGCATATTGCTATGGAACTCATTAATCAGCGAACAGATACAAGCAACACACACAATCATGAAGTCAATGTGCTCAATAGGTCAACAACTAATGACTAATTAAAGTCCTTGCCGTAGGGAAAACTCTCAATATCATTGACCACATGATGTACCATCCTTAATCTATAGCCACTATCTCATTAACATATCACACAAACTACAGCTCGCCCACTGATTTATTACAAGTTAAAGGAGAAAGCACCCTACAGGCTCAACTTTGCAATAAGCAAAATACAAATGAGTTCATCTTACCGTCGCCTAGGAGGAAGGGGCGAACGTCTTCGGATTGGACTTGCCCGAGCTCTACATGGAGAAACCCTTATGAGATATTGGTAACAAGATTCAAAATAAAAATCATGGCAAGAAAGCACCCAAACAACCAACCTCGGAGGGGACCTATGCCGCCTTGGAAGAGATAATGGTTCACGAATTCTACTAGGGGATGAAGGCCGCCTTCTCGGAGGTGTCTCACCACGTCGATAAGGGGACTCCCCTCGACGGCGGATTGGGGATTCTCCTCGACGGCGGATTGGAGAATCTAGCATTCTTCTTGGAGATCCACCTCTACGAGGTCCAGGAGATCTTCTTCGTGGTGGTGGTGGGGAAAGAGCTTTCCGACGAGGAGAAGCTACATAGAGAAGCTCATAAGCAAGCAATGATGCACATGAGATAACAAAAAACAACTAGAATTTTGCAACAACGTCTGACAGTACAAACATACAGTCTCTTGGCAGTTTAGATGCATCTTTTTCTGCATCAGCACCAACATTATCAGATTTCGAAGCATCTCTCTTCAAATCTGTTGGAGCAGGTTTTGGTGTTGGCGAAACCTTCTGTCTAGGCGGTAATGTAAACTTGGCCCGAACAAAATTTCCATCAATTTGAGCCTACAGAGAGACAGTTATTTAACCTCTGTTTCTCAATATTAATATACATGAGGTCCTGATAATCAGGCTATTCATGGTAAGTGAAACTTACTCCATCCATATACAGCTGAGCCTTTTCAGCATCAGCTCTTGTTTTGAACTCGACGTAACCATATCCTTTTGGAAGATTCACCTGAAACAGAATTAGTGTTATTATACGTGACATTCACGCACAGGCTCCAAACATACGTGTGAACTTACAGTCCGGTCCATGGCAAGCTCCACATGCACAACTTCACCAAAGTTACCTGGAAGAGAAAAGGTTAGAATGACAAACTATGAGTATCATCCTACCATAGGAACACTGAAGAAAACACTAGGTAATGAAAATCAAAGTGGTAAACGATATAACTGCCCAACCAAGAGCCTTTGAGAAAACAAATTAGCAGTCCGCAGACTGCATTTTGGTCATTTACAATCATTAAAACAACAGCTTGAAAACATCCAATTGACAACATAAGTAAAAGTATCTCTCCCAAACAAAATAGTATCTGCAATCTAAATGTGTCAGAACTGCATGAAGAAAATGCCAAGAGCAAACATGAAAAAAGCCAAAGTTGAACAAGCATACTGATATACTACACAGACATCCCTTGAACCAAGGAGAACAAGTTCTCAAAGTTCAAGATTTCAACGAAAAGCAGAATCATAAGCTTAAAAGGCTAGAGATAATATGCATCAGAATATGGCTATGAGATCAGAATTTTCCAAGAACAACATACCAAATCCCACAATCTGACATACTATTTCAATCTTAAAGAAGTATTTTCTGTGTCAGCAAAAAGTGAACTATAAAAAATCAAGTACATGAAAAATGAAATTGTCTTACTGAATATCTCCTTCAGGTGGCCTTCATTAACATTTCTACTGAGTGCGTCTATGTGAAGAACAAGGGATTCTCGAATAGGAGAAGCTTTCCTACAATTATGAAATGTTATTCAAAAAATAAGATGTAACAGCAAAAGAAGACGACAATGCAACACACTATCAATATATATCGTCTATTTTCTCCTCAATCCCATCTAAAGGTGATTTTGTTCCAGGGAAAACTTATTGATAAAGGAAAATATTTTCCCCCTTTTCAGAATAGGGAACTCATCTTTCTAACTTTAACTATGCATATTTTTTTCACCATAAATGATTTCAGCAAATCAAACATGTGAAGTCCACAAAACTAGTTCACGGAAAATCTTTCACTCAAGCGAACATATCCTAAATGCCATTATCTTTGCATGACCTATAATGAGCTGCTTACAATATATATCCTACCTAGTAGGATTCTGATTTAGCTTTCCTTACCTAGGGGGCGGAGAAGCTCTCTTAGGCGGCGGCGGAGGCGGTGGGGAACGGCCTCGCTTGACTACCTCAGGAGAACTGCAGAAAAGGGTTGGAGTTATATATAATGAAATGATAGTCAGCAACAGAACATTCAAAAAGAGAAGCGACCAAGAAACAAGAACGCAATTCATATAGACCTCCCTCATTCAAATCATCAATCCTCCAATCCTAGCTAGACTCTAATAACTGCACCTTTCCATAGAAACGGACTCTCTCTCGTCGGATCTCTGTCCATTCTCAGTATCATACCGAGCACAAATCTACACTAAGAAGAAAAGCAATAGGCGTACTATCAAAAGCCCACACAGTTTACACTTTACACAAGCAGAAATAGTTGTAAGATCTAGTCGGCATATCAAATCTCCACGCCCTCCATCGGAATTTCTATTCTGTTAACATCTAAAATTCCAGCTTTCCATTCACCAACTACGCCCCCCTCCCCCCCCCCCCCCCCCCAAAAAAAAAAGAAGCAGCTAACTTTAATTCGGCGTCAAGCAAAAAAGGGCAAACAGTAGAGAGAGAAAAAAAAACCTGCGGCGGTGACGAGGGGGGCTGCGGCTGCGAGAGCTGACGCTGTGCGAAGGAGAGGAAGAGGAAGTGACCGATCTGGAGCGAGAGCGAGACGGGGACTTGGACGGGGAACGAGACCTGGAGCTGGAACGAGAGTCGGAGCCTGAGAAAGAGCGGGACCGAGAGGATGACCCGGATGCGGAGCCCGACGGGGAAGGACGGCCTCTGCTGGGTTTCGCCATGGCTTCGGTGGGTGGGAGATCGGGGAATGAGAGAGCGCGAGTGAAACCCTAAGATAAACCCCCCCTCTCTTATGAACAGAGGAGGAAAGAGAGCGTACTTCCTAGTAAAGATTAGGAGGCTAGGAATTGTGAAGGACGAGGCGGAGAAATGCGAAATGACGGAAAAGGTTGTATAAAATCCAATTATTTTTCTATATCAAGTTACTTACTGCGTAATACTCGACCACAATTTTTTTTTTAAAGTTACTGTGTAATAAAGTCAGATATTTGTAAATTATGCTTTTATATATTATTTGATTTTTAAGACATACCAATATAAATGAACCTGAAAATATATAAGTAAAAATATCTCATCATTCGCTGTCATTTCTAAAGAGAGAGAGAGAGAGAGAGAGAGAGAGAGAGAGAGAGAGAGAGAGAGAGAGAGTATGATCATTTATTTTGCAATCACCAAAACTATTGATGCTTTGGTGAAATTTTAACATGAACCAATAAAGAGTTTTGAAATTTGACCCTCTTGCTGGTTTAGTTATATTTTGTTCATTTAAATATGGGTTCTTATTCAACCAAAAAAAAAATGGGGTCTTCTACTTCATTTTTATGTAAATATGTATTTTTTTATTTTTTATTCCTTTCCATTATTAAAAATTTTATCATATAATAGACTACACTATTATGTATAATACTAATTATTACATAGTAGATAGAAATTCATATACATAAATAATAATAGAAATACATAAGAACGATATTTTTGTTATTTTGAATTGTCTTTTTAATATTAGAATTCGAATATAAGAAAAGTTGTTGTTAGAGAAAAGTAGTTTTTATACCATGAATATAAGAAATCTCACATCTTAAATGCGACAATTTTGTCTGCGCTATATCCGACTTTATCATGTCTTGGGCAAAAACATACCAAACGTAGTCTAAGGATGAACATCAATTCTGGTCCATCCCAAAAATCGATTTGATTTCTAGTGCCTTGTGCAAAACCAACTGACCTTGTGCTAAACTAAATCGCCCGAAATGGTATGTCTTACTTTTCTTTTTCTTCTATAACTAAAGGGCTACATTTTTTAGTCAGGATAAAAATCAAGATATGATATAATTTATCGTTTCCTGTGTCTGGCTCTCACCCAAGACAAGATAAAGTGGGACGCCTCGATAAAATTATCCCATGGGGAGTTAATAAATGTAGATAGGATTTCTTATGTTCATGGTATACAATCTATTTTTTCTCTAATAACAAACTTCTTAAATAATAATAATAATAATAATAATAATTAAATATGAATTATTTTTGTAAGAAATTTAAAAATAAAACATATAATTTTTATTTTATTCCTATATGTATTTATAAATTTTAGTTTCTTTTTACTTTATAATATATATTTTATGCATATATATATACACACACGTGCGCGTGCGCACTTCATATTAATATCATTACATACTTAAGATATTGTAGTATAGTTTATTATTTAATAAACTATTTATTAGGAAATGGTGGAACAAAATAAAAATAATGAAAAAAGAGATCAAGAGATAATAAAAATAAGTAAATAAAAATGAAGTAGAAGAATCTAGATTTTAAATGAACAAATTCGAACTTGAAATTGATCTTTCTAATTCTTGAAGAATAAAGGGCAATGAAATTTCTAAACAAAACATAAAAATCTCCATCTCCTTCTCTTATGTATATCTAGTTTGTGTTGAAGTTTCACTGCTCCTTTGTAGATTTTTAGTTTATGTCAAAACTCTACGAAAACGGTGAGAGAGTTGAAACTTCTTCTCTTCACACATTTCTAGTTCACATCAAAAGTCTATAAAAACAGTAAAGAGTCAAAACCATTATTTTATGTAGCTTTGTTGTTCATGTTGAAGTGGAACTAAAGTGGCAAGAGAGACAAAAATTTTCGTAGTTGCAAAAGTGAATGATCATATTTTCTCTCTATTACTAGAGTTGGCAGGGAATTATGATAGATTCTCAGTCTCCGTTTGTGCATTTTCAGGCAAATATTAAACAATGGACATGATGAGATATGAACATATTCGATTTTATTACCGTGATTCACTAAACAGTGGATAAGTGATGTAGAACAGTTGGCATGTGATTATCTTGAGAAATTGGATCGTAAGAAGCCCCCGCGACTTTACCATTTTGATTGGGAAAGTTACTGCACGCATGAAGTTCCTGAATAGGCAACTTACCGAACTTCCGATCTACCAAATTCTATATCGTTTAGATTTGATTCTAATATTCGTTTTAGGATACCTTTAGATTTGATTTGCAATATTTCAATATTCGTTTTCTATTTTAGGAAACTTAGCAATAGAGATAGTTGCAATATTCAATTTGAATATTCTCTTTTAGATTAGATAAGATTAGATTCGTTTTTGTGTTATCTTTTGTAATCCTATTTACTTTATGAGTCCTATATATATAAATGACGTCCACTCTTTGTAATCGACAAACTTCAGACTATTATCAATTCAATTACAGTTTATCTGTTGGAAGAGTATTCCAGTTATCGCTTACCCTGCGTCATTTGGTATCAGAGCGAGGTTTTTCCTTGTGACGATGACAAAGAACGTGAATAGACAAACCTCCGCAGTTGAGGGCGATGAGCCTGTTTCGCGTGAGGAATTTACTCAGTTCGTTGAGGAGAATCGGCAGCTTGCTGAGGAGCATCGACAATTTGCTGAGGAGACTCGACGGACTCTGCATGACCACCAACGGGCGATGCAAGAATTGCTTGCCGCCATCCAACGGTTGTCTACCAACCCAAACCCTAACCCCGGCGTTCTTCCAGCTGAGCGAATTCCTGTCGCTCGTGATCCCGAAGTAGCTGTGGAGCGAAGGGCGAATCCCCGACAAGGACGACGAGGCTATGTCGAGGAATTTGAAGCAGAAGATGAAGTCGAATTCCAATATGCTCCTGTTCGTGGAAACCCCCTATTCAGGGGGGTCCTCGACGAACCTGTTTGTGGGGGTCGTCAGCATGGAAGATATCAACGAGAGCCCGAGCCGTATCAACTAAAGGTCGATCTTCCTACCTTCGATGGTAGCCTAAATATTGAAGATTTTATGGATTGGCTTTGGGAGGTCGAGAAGTTCTTCGATGCCAAAGAGATCGAAGAGGATCGTCAAGTTAAACTTGTGGCGTACAGATTGAAAGCCGGCGCCTCAGCCTGGTGGGAACAGATGCAACTCTCCAGGCGCCGACAAGGGAAAGCCCCTATCCGAACTTGGGCTAGCATGAAAGAATTGCTGAAGGATCGATTTCTTCCTCCTGATTTTGAGCAAGTCTTGTTCCAGCAATTTCAGGCTTGCAAACAGGGGGGTCAGACTGTCCAAGCATACACAGAGGAGTTCCTTAGACTTTCGGCCCGAAATAATCTGGCTGAATCTGAGGGGCAGCAAACTGCTAGGTATGTCAGCGGTCTCAATTTAAATATTCAGGATCGTGTTTCGTTGCATCGTTTGTATTCTGTTGAGGATGCGCAAGAGATGGCTAGGAAGGTTGAGTTGCAGTTGGAGCGGAATAATTATTCTAACAAATCGGGAAACTATAATCCTCGAGGACAATTTGTTCGGGGAAGATCGCAGGAGGGTGCTGAGTCCTCAAACTGGCAATTCAACAATGCAAACCGAAATTCGGGAAGCAATGTTGATGCTCCCAAGCCTACTTCAGTCCCTGCGATTAAGGTTCGTGATGTTGCTCCGAATCCCTATGCCAAACCCTATTCAGGGAAGTGCTTTAAGTGTAATGAACCCGGGCACCGTTCTAGTGATTGTCCATGACGGAAGATGGCAAATTTGGTCGAACCTGACGATGAACTTTATGAAGAGGATTTGGGGGATGAAGAAGAGATAGTTGATGAAGAGGGCGAACATTTTAACTGCGTGGTTAGGCGGTTGCTGTTAACCCCACGGAGGGAGGATTCGCAGCTGAACAACCTTTTCCGTACCCGATGCACTGTAAATGGTAAGGTATGCAATGTTTTTATTGACAGTGGGAGTTGCGAGAACATTGTATCACAGGCACTTGTCAATCATCTCAAGCTGAAGACTGAAGCTCACCCCTCGCCCTATACGATCGGATGGATTCTTAAGGGACCAGCGTTAAAGGTAACACAGGTTTGTCGTTTACCTATTTCTATTGGGAAAACATACAAGGAAACAATAACCTGTGATGTTGTTGAGATGGATGCATGCCACGTCTTGTTGGGACGGCCATGGCAATATGACGTGGATGTTACTCACCGAGCTCGTGAGAACGTTTATTCGTTCGTGTGGGGAAGGACGAAGATTATCCTTCGTCCCTTGGATGAAACTGTTCGTGTTCCACAACCTCTGAAAAAACAGGCTAAGGGTGGTGAGACTGGAGTTTTACTTAATGTTCGTAAGAGGAATGATATGTATTTAATTGTTGATGATGGGTCTAAGCAGGAAACCGTTGAGATTCCAGGAGCCCTGCAGCCTTTACTAAAGGCTTTCTCTGGTATTATTACTGAAGACCTACCTGATGGATTACCACCATTGCGAGACATCCAGCATCAGATTGATTTACTACCCAGCGCTAGTCTACCTAATTTGCCACATTACCGTATGACTCCGAAGGAGAATCAGATCCTAAGAGAGAAGGTGGACGAACTTCTGCGAAAGGGTTTCATCCAAGAAAGCATGAGTCCTTGTGCTGGTCCTGCTTTGCTGACACCGAAAAAAGATGGCAGCATGCGGATGTGTGTGGATAGTCGAGCGATAAATAAAATTACCGTGAGGTACCACTTCCCTATTCCTCGCTTGGATGATATGCTTGACAGGTTGTCTGGATCAAAGATCTTTTCGAAGATCGATTTGAGGAGTGGTTACCATCAGATTCGCATGAGACCTGGGGATGAATGGAAGACGACGTTCAAAACTAGCGAAGGACTTTATGAATGGTTAGTTATGCCATTTGGGCTTAGTAATGCACCCAGCACCTTTATGCGTCTGATGACTGTCGCGACCCTCTTGAGGTTGTCAGGCTCTCGAGGGCTAATGGGCCGTCCTGTCTGGTCGGACGCAGGCCTCTCCCAAGGCCCATTACCCAAATCGCAACGGAGGTATGCGTGATCGACTTTCAGTGTGGTCTAGTGACATGTGCTAAGTGTGCATGCCATGGAGTCGCCACCAATCATTTTTTTAGAGTGTGATTGGACCACCCAATCGAATAGTTGGGAGTTTCTATTCAATTCTGCGAGAACCAGAGAAATGGTTTCGGGGACTTAGTTACACCAACTGTCAGAGTTGACGCCCTTTCGGTACCTAAGTTGACTGAATTTTCTAGCCTGAGATTCATGCGGATGAGTAAGGTATGAACCATAAATCTAAAAATTCATGCAGATAGGAGTGATTATCCTAGCAATCACAATCAGTAATAAAATGCGCAACTCAAGAAATCTAGATATGCAAATAAATCACATGACATTCCTAGTAAGGCCCTATTTATCAATCACAGCTCAAGAATGATTTAGCTGTCCTAGCCATTCTACACACGATCTAACCTAAGAAAAGCATTAGGAAGCATCGAAGGAGTTCGAGAGTACTCACATTGGGTTCGTCGTGCCCTGATTTGGTCTTGGACGAGCTATCGAGCTCATGCCGACCCGATTATATTTAGGGATCCACTCGGCGTTTTACATCATGAAATCATGTGAAACAAAAACGAAAATATTCAGCAAGGGGAATTTATTGTAGATGGTGGTCGATCTAATTGGACGTCAAGACTAAAAAATATGTAGAAATTTACAAATTAAAATACTCGAATGACATTTTTTTGCCAAATTCAACTCTATGCGTCGTGAAGAAATACATGCAATTGAACTTGAATTTTGACTATTTATGAGTTCAAAATGAAAAGGAAATTAAAATAAAAATATTGACTATTTTTCTATATTTTTACGACATCGAACGCTATTTTTCTTCATTTTTCATGTATTTTTCTATTTTTGGAAAATATTAAAAAATATGACAAATTATTATTTTTTTTTTATCAAAAATGGTTCCTTTAGCTTGGTCAAGGCTACCAAAGATGATTTTTTAATTTTTTTAACTTTTTATAGATTTTTTATGAATTTTTAAAAAATAAACTATGAAAGACTGATCAAAAATCATGTGTCAACAATGACGCAAGTCCTTAAACCTTTCTTGGGCAACTTTGTGGTGGTTTATTTCGATGACATACTTATCTATAGCCCAGATGAGCAGCAGCATGTAGAACACCTTCGAGATGTTTTGCAGGTTTTGGAGGAAAATCAACTTTATATCAACCTACCTAAATGCAGTTTCATGACGGATCAATTGCTGTTTTTAGGATATATTGTTGGCGCAGATGGGCTTCGAGTTGATGAAGCGAAGGTTGCTGCCATTCGAGATTGGCCTACGCCCAAGACTGTTGGGGAAGTGCGAAGTTTTCATGGACTGGTGACATTCTATCGCAGGTTCATCCGTAATTTTAGTACTATTTTAGTGCCTATTACAGAATGTCTAAAGAAAGGCCAATTTAAGTGGAGTGAAGAGGCTGAGGCGAGCTTTGCCTTGATAAAAGAAAAGTTATCTACTGCCCCTGTTCTTACCTTACCGAATTTTGATAAGTTGTTCGAGCTTGATTGTGATGCTTCTGGGGTAGGAATTGGCACGGTTTTATCGCAGGAAGGAAAACCAATTGCCTATTTCAGTGAAAAGTTGAATGACGCTCGACGACGATGGTCCACCTACGAGCAGGAATTCTATGCAGTAGTTCGAGCTATTAAGCACTGGCAGCCTTACTTTTATCAGCGTGAGTTTATATTGAACACTGATCACCAAGCGCTCAAATACATCAGGGGACAAAAGCATTTAAATAAAATGCATGAGCGTTGGGTTTCATTCTTGGAGCAATTTAACTTTGTGCTTCGACATAAGGCTGGTCATCTGAACAAAGTAGCTGATGCTCTAAGTCGCCGAGCTGCTTTACTTGTTACCATGACAAACGAAGTAGTGGGCTTCGAAATTTTATGCCACCTTTATGCTGAGGATGAAGATTTTCGAGACACTTGGGCGAAGTGTCAAGATGCTGGTTCTGCAGGTGATATGATTATTCATGGAAAGTTTTTATTTTATGGGAACAGGTTATGCATCCCGCGTATTTCCCTTCGTGAGAAATTGATTCGGGAATTACATGGTGGGAGCCTTGGAGGACATCTTGGACGTGATAAGTCCATTGCCTTGGTGGAAGATCGTTATTTTTTACCACAATTAAAACGCGATGTGGGGCGTTTTGTGCAGAAGTGTCCGGTCTGTCAAGTTGCAAAGGGGCATTCTCAAAACACTGGCCTCTATACACCGTTGCCAATACCAAATGGACCTTGGGTAGACATATCAATGGATTTTGTTCTGGGGCTACCGCGAACACAACGAGGTATGGATTCTGTTTTTGTGGTAGTAGATAGATTTTCAAAGATGTCACATTTCATACCATGTAAGAAGACTTCCGATGCTTCTCATGTTGCTGGTCTATTCTTTCGCGAAGTTGTTCGTTTGCATGGTGTTCCAAAAACTATTACCTCTGATAAGGATACCAAGTTCCTCAGTCACTTTTGGAGGACTCTGTGGAAATTATTTGGCACTAATTTGCAGTATAGCAGTTCTTTCCATCCTCAGATTGATGGGCAGACCGAGGTAGTTAATCGAACAATGGCGGACATCATTCGTTGCCTTTGTAGTGACACGCCAAAACAGTGGGATCGCTATCTAATCGTTCCAGTGGAAAGTCACCATTCGAAGTTGTTTATGGTCGTGTACCTCAGCATACACTTGATCTGGTTCCTCTACCATTCGAAGTTGTTTATGTGGCGGCAGAAAATTTGGCGACGAAAATTCTGGAAGTTCAAGCTGATGTTGCACGCCAACTTGCTGACTCCAATGCAAAATATAAAGAGCATGCTGACAAGCGACGTCGTTCCAAAACTTTTAAAGTAGGCGATGAGGTCATGGTCTTTCTACGCAAGGAGCGTTTTCCTGTTGGTACGTATAATAAGCTGAAGAACAGAAAGATTGGTCCTTGCAGATGTTGACACCTGATTTTTTTTACCATTTATTATTGTGATTTTTATTCTTTAAAATTAATTAAAAATATCAAAAAAGGTCATAAAATCACAAAATCAACTTTGGAAGCCTTGGTTTAACCTTAGGAACCAATTTTGAACAAAAAATATTTTTCGGTATTTTTAATATTTTTCGAGTTTATTTAATTATAAAAATACCCAAAAAATCAGAAAAATACCATTCGTGGTCAGAAAAATACCCAAAAATATTCGATAATTTTGTTTTAATTTCCTCTTCAAGTGTGTCACTTTAAATCTCAAAAATTCGGCTCGGGTCACTATGTTCCTTCACAAACATAAACCCGAACCGAACCTAAAAAAAAAAAAAAATCATTTTCGAGTCTTTTAGTTTTCAATTCTCACTTTTTATAAGCTATGACATTGGATTCTAAAGTCTTAAAGTGCAATTAGGTCAATTTGCCCTCCAATTTAATCAATTTTTACCAAAAGGGCTTAATTGCACATTTTTCTTTCAATTAGTCCCCGGTTTCACGGATGTATACGTATGCTCTACGTATTTATACATCATACGTATTTATACGTTATGCATATTTGTATTGTTTGGTAACCTCTTTAACTCTTGTAATAATAATAATGGCTATTATTTTTAACACCTTTGTTAGTGCCTTTTTTAGCATTTTTGTATTGTGAGTGCTATTTTTAAATAGCATTTTTTGTATTATAAATTGTGAGTGCTATTGTTAGTGCTATTTTTAAATGACATTTATTTATCATAAATTGTGAGTGCTATTGTTAGTGCTATTTTTAAATGGCATTTATTTATCATAAATTGTGAGTGCTATTATTAGATAGAATTTATAATTGTTAGTGCTATTTTTAAATAGAATTTTTGTATTATAAATTGTGAGTGCTATTGTTAGTGCTATTTTTAAATAGCATTTTTGTATTATAAATTGTGAGTGCTATTGTTAGTGCTATTTTTAAATGTCATTTATTTGTGAGTGCTATTATTAGATAGAATTTATAATTGTTAGTGCTATTTTTAAATAGAATTTTTGTATTATAAATTGTGAGTGCTATTGTTAGTGCTATTTTTAAATAGAATTTTTGTATTATAAATTGTGAGTGCTATTGTTAGTGCTATTTTTAAATGTCATTTATTTGTGAGTGCTATTTTTAGATAGAATTTATAATTGTTAGTGCTATTTTTAAATACAATTTATTGGAAGGTATTTTTGGCTATAAAAGGATGGCAAGAGTTTTGAGGTTGAAGGGGAGACATTTTGTAGAGTGTGCAAATTTTTGAGAGCTTAGAGAGAAGAACACAAACACTCTCTATATTCTCATCATCTTGAGTGAGCAAAATATACTAAGTTCGGAATATTGATTCCGCATATTGCTAGCACAATTGTTGTGGAGTTATTAGTCGTCTCCCCGTTCGTCAATTGGTGGTGCGTCCGAACTAGATGCCTAACACTTGTGGAGGCTGAGATCGAAGAACATCGAACCGACACCTCCGTTCAAGCACGCTACGAGAGGTAATCTATTTACTCCCTTTGAGGCTTTGTGATTTTTTTTTTTCGATTGAAATGCACGAAGTACGCCTCTGGAGATACATGTATGGGTTGTTATTTATTTCCGCTACGTGTTACGTGGATCCCAACAGTGGTATCAGAGCCAATCCTTAGGCGTTTTCGTGCATTTAATTGATTTTTGCAATTTTTGCAATACTATGGCCAATATGTATTAACGAATTGTTCGTCTTACATGGCTAATGGAGGTTGATTGTTTTTATATGATAAATTAATCAACGTAGCAAAAATTGAGACTAAATCAATTTTGAATCGAAAATTTATGGCTATCTTATTTTACGTAAAAATTCTGAATATGATTCAACGTAGAATTTTTATTGTGCCTTCCTAAGTTTTAAATTGTGAATTTATTACTTACGTGGAAGGGTGGTGATCATGGAAAAATCCATAATCAATGTGATTGATGTATATATGAATGTATGATGATTATTTATATATTTGGGGTTGTAATTATTAAATGGAGGCTGCGTACTCCTTTTATTTTTCATGTAATCTTTATTTTTAGCATAGTCAATTGTTGATGTAAATGCTACGAGGATTACGTGGGGGAGCCTTTTAAGTCGGCGAGCTCTTTGGGGCCCAATTCTTGAAGAGTTCAAGAAACCAAGAAGAAGCGAAGAGCGGCTCTCCGTTATTAAAATATTAAAATGATTAAATGTGGTCTCATTGGCTCGTGACCCATTAAATCATAATTCCATGATCACCACGTAGGATAGATGTTTATGTGATTGACATCTATTTATTTATTATGATTACGTGAGCATGTTAAACTGGTTAATGTGCAAAGTCAGACTTACCTCACCCAAAATTGCGCCTGCATGAAATCCTAGTTAGGAAAATCACTCGCGTTAGGTACCGAAAGGGCGTTGGTAACGACACCAGCGTAACCAAGTCCCCGAACCCAAAAACTCTGGTTCCGTAGAACTGATCGATCTCTCCCAATCGATCAGTAAGGTTTCCGGTCTACCCTCCAAGAAAGACCGGTGGCGACTCCAAATGCATGCACAAGTTGCACATGCCACCACGACCACACTAAGGTCGAAAGCGATCGACTCTTATCGTCGAATCCCATTGAAATATACTCCCGCCGCGATTTGGTATGGGCCTGGGAGGGCTCGCGCCGATCCAAGACCCGCGATCGGTAATCCATTAGCCGCGTCCGCTTCCGGATGGGTCGCGACAGCTGGCGACTCCGCTGGGGACTTGTTCTAGAAACTATGGTTCTAGACCTCAAGTGGACTTAGGCCGTAATAAAAATTGAGTGATTTTTCTAACCCTACAGGCGCTCTTGAAGGTGAGGTAAGTCCGCTCACGATAGGTGTTATATGTTTTTGCAGATTGGAGTAATAAGGGGTGTAGTCTGTGATTAACTTTATTTTACGCAGGTGTGGCGTAGGAATGTATGTTGTGTGGATGATTTGAAGTGCTGATTGATAAATTGTTGTGCATGACTTGCATTGTGATGATCACGACACATGGACACACACAACCGCGCCTAAAACCCCAGGCGCCGCCTTTAGGAACACAATAGAAGGAATTGAAAATGGAATCTCCGTGAGGAAAAACACGGGGTAATCCACTTCTCAATTCCGCTCGCTTCGAACTATGGATTGAGTCCCAATGCAACGATAGTTGTGCAATGGAATCGGCTCTTTCTAGAACTCGAGGTGGGAACCTTAACCTTAGGTGCCAAACCCTCTGATTTTTAGAAGTTCACCATCACTTGTCTCATGCGCATGTCTTTGGGCGGTTGGTACACCTAAAATCGCACATAAGTCGACGAGTTGGGTTGGTAAGACTCTCTATCCCTCAAAACTATTACAGTTCATATAAATATAGGCATTTCATTCATTGCATTCTGGTGATTAGATTAAATGCCATTTCAAGGATAGATGCATGTGTTTTTCCCAAACATCCTTGATAGAAGACGAGGAGGATGATATCCCATGGCGAACACCGAGTGAGCAACAAAGGAGCCTACTATGGACATTATTGAGATATCGTCCAATGAAGATGACGAGTTGGGGCAAGTGATCCGGAAGTCACAGATCGAACTTGGGGCATCCTTAAACGTTAGGATCACATTCCTTGGTTTCATTTTCCATTACTAGTCCTTTTGTATAGGGTTTATTTTTATCGAGGCTTTCTCTATCTCACCCCTTAGAGTGATTGTATTAGGGATCTATTGGTGTATACATTCAGATGGAACTCGGTTGTATTTCTTTTGACGGGTCATGGGAATGTGATAGTGGCATTTTCTCTAATCATCCGAATACTCCCAAGTCAAGTTTATAATTCCTTTAGAGGAAACTAAAGTTGAAAATCTTACACGACCTTTTTGGTCGTACAGGGTAATCCAACCCCAATTTCGCTAGAAGGAATTATACACTTGAATTGGTCCATGCATGTCATACGTCACTAAGTAATCCACGATAATTGATCAAGAGTATTGACGTTATTTCGAATTTAATGACGAGATAGATGTCCAAATTGCTCTCGTTCTTAACAAAACGGCCTTGATTTGGATGCCGTATCTTCAATTAAATTTAAAAACACGTCGTTATGCCTTGCATTTTTGACTAATTCGCTCTTCTGAATATTGGTCAAAAGCAATTATCGTGAATTACATTCCTTTCAATAGTATGCTTTCTTTCGAGGAATATTGATAAAAACTTTTCGCACAAGATTAAAACCCTTGTAAAAGTTCTTGTCATTATTAATTACGAGCAAGCATAAGATTGAAAGGGGTCTATGCTTTCTTTTTCAGATTATTCCTTTTGACTCGGTCTTTTCATTTGCAGGTGAAAAACAAGTAGCATAAAGAAATCTTTTCTTGGATAAGTCTGAGGCTATTCTTTCATCTGACCATGAGTGAGTTAGAAAATCAGAACATATCTACTCGACTTATTGTGGATCGGCTCATCCAAGTCTAAGATGTCCGGATGCTCGAAGAAATGGATCATATAAAAGCTAAAACAAACACAGGGGCTTTCATTCATTCTTGCCCAAACCAGATCATACAATTCATTGGGGTGGAAAAGTAAAGCAGAAGTGAGCCCTAATCAACGACACAAAGGAGCCCAGCTGGCCCTCAAGGTTATGGATGCTTTGTTTATACGCACCACTCCGCGTATCATGGTCCGCAAGCCTGAGGTGGAGGCGTTTGCGTTCATCATTGACTGCAACAACCTGAGTCTCGTGATCTTCGGCGACTGCTTCCAAGTCCCGAACAAGTCCATTCTCACGAGTTATATCCTCGTTTATGCCGTTGAGCCTTTCTTCCAGCCACTCGCTCCGATTCCTTAGCAGGGCATTACGTCGATCGCGCTCATAGGTAGCCAGAGATAGAGCTAAGTCCTCCACCAGATTCCTCCTCTCGCGTAGCAATGTCGAAACCCGCTCTTTGGCGAACTCAACAGCCTTTTTGTGACTATCGGCCAGGTAGTCAGCCAACGCTAGGCGGTCGGACTGATCCTCATAACGGGCTCGCAAGACACGAGCCACGGTAACTCCCCGATGAGCAGCGCGGTAGACCTCCAAGGAGTTCGTAAAGAGCGTTGGAAAAATATTGTATTCCCTCCCCAACGCGGTACCCTCGAGAGAGGTGATGTCCAGGTCCCCGAACATGACTCTGATCTCATCCTCGGTTTCGGGATGATCGGCTATGTGAGCGTAGCCTCGACCCAAGAGGTTATAGAACTCTTTCCATCGAGTCAAAGCTTCGGCTGAGAAAGTGTGAACTTGGGAAGAAGCCATTTTCGACGGAGATGTGTGTAGTGGAGCGATTAGAGGATGGAAGCAAATTATATGAGAGCGTTAATCTCCCAAACACCAACTCCGCATTTTATAGCGTCTCGAGAGTGGAGAAAAGTTGCAGCAATAATGCTTGTGGAGCCGGGTTAATTAATGTAAAGCAAGGGCTGCTCCTCCCGTGAATCATCAGACATGTCCTGATCCGCAATTTCAGGCCTGACAAATTCGGTCTCGCCATTATTAAAGCTGGGAGGGAGGCGAGCGCAACTATCGAAGAAGCCGCGAAAGGATTGTGTTGTTCCATCACGCATGAAGCTGGGCGGCGAGTGAACAGCTCTGCCACTTAAAAAGAGAAGACAGTGCTGAACAGGCATGACTATTGAGGAAAAGTGAAAGGCGAGCGCAACTATCGAAGAAGCCGTGAAAGGATTGTGTTGTTCCATCACGCATGAAGCTGGGCGGCGAGTGAACAGCTCTGCCACTTAAAAAGAGAAGACAGTGCTGAACAGGCATGACTATTGAGGAAAAGTGAAAGGCGAGCGCAACTATCGAAGAAGCCGCGAAAGGATTGTGTTGTTCCATCACGCATAAAGCTGGGCGGCGAGTGAACAGCTCTGCCACTTAAAAAGAGAAGACAGTGCTGAACAGGCATGACTATCGAGGAAAAGTGAAAGGCGAGCGCTACTATCGAAGAAGCCGCGGAAGGATTTGGTTACCCCTTCGTGTCGGAAAGCTGAGCAGGAGGTAAACAGTTCCGTCGTTTCAAAAACAGAACGCTGAACAGACCTAGCTTTCGAGGAAAAGGAGGCAACAAATCGAAAGAGCGAGTATACAAAAGAGAACAGAGAACCTCGAGTGACGAGTTCGTTGAAAGACCTCAAATTCTCTAGAATCAGATTCGACATCGAAGCCATGGAACTCAACATCGCCGGTGACGAACATCAAGATCGCAGTGGTGACGACGGCAGTGGCCACGACGCTCAACCCCGGAAAAGAAAAAGTCGCCAGCGCTACGCTCGGAAAGAAATCCAGGAGCTTGAAGCTTTCTTCGATGAATGCCCTTGCCCAAACGAGGAACAAAAGATTGAATTGGGCCAGAAGCTGGGAATGAATCCTATGAGAATCCATTTTTGGTTTCAGAATAGACGTTTCAGACTAGGTGTCCAACACAGGCGTAAGGAGATCACGGCCCTAAAAGAGCAGAACCAAAACCTTCAAATGGAAAACATGTGGTATGAGAAAATTCTCAGTACTATTACCTGCCCTGACTGCGGTGGCCCTACCACCCTCAGTAAATTGTTCCCCAGTAAGCCTTCTACGAAGATGGAAGGTGCTCATTTATCCCCCTGCTCCCTTGAGCCATCTCCGGTACAATCAGATCCTGCTAATGGCGCGCATGAGCAGATCGATCCTACAGAAATTATACCAGTGTCTTCGGAGGAAGAAGATACGTGTCGTTATGATCGGAGTCACCTCATCGAAGCCCATGAATCTCCTCCACAACAGCTTCCGGTAAGATCAGATACGGTTCAAGAGGAGTTAGAGGTTAGTCGGCAGGCTATCTACGCCACTCTGGACGACGAGAAGAAGAAATTCACTTGGCCCCCGGAGCTTCATCTCAAGTTCTTGGACGCAGTTCGACAGATAGGACTCGACTTCATAGGTCCGACAAGCATACTTAGGGTCATGAACGTACCGGGACTTACCAAGCAATTAGTCGCGAATCACCTTGGTTGCTACAGAAGGGCGTTAGGACAGCGTTATGCAGAACTGAATCCGAGCAATAGACTCGGCTGCGAACCCAGCACCCTTATGACAAATGAGGCCCGGTCGAATCTGGACGACTATTGGGGATTTGATCAGGATATCCTCGCGAGTCATTTCAATATTCCTCAAGAACACGCATCACAAGTGCAACGAGTAAGCACTCCTCCGTCCGAGCAGCAGCTAGTCAGTGTTCATCCTGTCGCAGATCAGCCCACCACGCCCAGTGCTCAAGGGTTTGCCCAATCAGAGCATATGGCTTCAGATGATCTAATGGGAGAAAGCTTGGAGCACTCTTATTTCCCTAATCCCCAAGTGGGAGATGCTTGTGGTAGTCAATCGATCAAATCTCCTCTTATAATCCCAGACAAAGATGGAGGTTCCAGTTCGAAGAACCCGTCGGGCGATGCAGCTCAACCTACACATCAATCGTTCGAGGGGTCGGGTGATTTCTTCGATGAAGGACTTGATACCTGGTTCGATCAGTTGGAAGCTATTAAAGGTTGGCAACCATGATCTGCACTTGGTAATGGCACACCTAAGCTGAGGCCAGACTGGTTAGTCATTGGACATGCCCCAAGAAAGAATGGGATGTACGCGAGAAGGATGTATCTCCTATTGTAAAGTTCTCATCGGTGCATGCGTTTGTTTCTTCAATAGCTAGAGTTGATTCTGCATAATGTTTTTCGCAAACGTCATCTCGTGTGTATACGGTAATTCCTTGTTATTAAGTTCAAGGTAAAATCAGCCCCGACGCGTGAAGGCAGAATTGATAGCATGAGTTACTAGCAGAATGTGATCGAGCTCGAAAGTGAAAGATTACTAGCGGCCCCAAACGCAATGACCGCAAAATCGGGGGCAATCTTTAAGTTTCGAGCAACTACAAATCTATTTCTCACGAGGCATTCAGGTCAATCAAATATAAAGCGTCGGGCTGTGAGAATGATGCGTAGTCAATCTGTTGACACAGGCGAAAAAGGAGTCGCGTAGATCCGAAAGCAAAAACCTTTCTTGGCTAGTCAACAATGCAGAATGAAAGAGCATATATAAACAAACTCGCATTTATTTCATTCAGCAGGAAAGTTTACAAGTGGATCACTGAGGGGGAGCAGTAAACCCAAAATGAGTTCTGACAAGCATCACAAAAAAGCTTAACTGACTCTCCATGCTATCCATGCCTTGCTTACAACCCACACTCCGGGAATCGAGGTCTACAAGCTTGAAGAAAAGGAGACGACATTTCTCCTTAAGTTCGTTCACCTTGGTGTCATAGTACTCGAACTCAAGCTCTAAGTCATGAGCCAGCACCCTCCCGCGAGCTATATCCATGCTCAGGTCTTCAAGCCTTTCCTCCAACCAGGCACACTGGAACCTCAGCACGAAGTTGTGCTGGTCTTGCTCAAAGGCGGTGTCAAAAAGAGCCAGACGCTCCACCAAGTTGTCCCTTTCACGGACCAGCATCGAAACCTGGGCGTGGGCGTATTCAACAGCCCTTTTATGGTTATCGGCCGTCAGCATGGCCAACATCAGGGACTCAGTTCGGTCCTGATAACGGGCTCGCACGATACCAGCCAAAGTGACCTCCCGGCTAGCAACTTCGTAAGCCTGCATGAAATTGTTAAAGAGAGTTGGGAAGATCACAAACTCCCTTTGCAGTTTCGTACCTTCAATACACGCAGTATCCAGGGCCGGAATCAGAGTACGAACTTCAACCTCAGCTTCAGGATGATTGATTATGTAGCCATAACCCCTACCCAAGAGGTGGTAAAATCTCTCCCATTGGGTCGAAGCTTCAGGTAAGGCAACAGGCATAGAGGAGGAATCCATATGCGATGGAATGACGGAGAAGAGAGTGAGAATGTGAAGAGTGTTTGAGAGGCTGAGTCTGATAAGGCTAAAGTGTTAATCTTCTTGACATCAATCTATCACCTTATAAATGCTCGAGTACAGGGAGAAGTGGTAATAATATTTTATGTGCAGTAGAGCCAAGCGGGTTTCGTTAATGCATCCCCGATGAGTCACGAATCCACCACCGTCCTGTGATCTCGGGTTTTACGAAACATAATGGCGCCGAAAGGTGGGCAGGCTTGTTACTCTAGAGACTGGGCCAGGGGGACAAGCGTAGTGCTCGACAAAGCGAAATCAACGCAAGAGATCTTCAGGCTCCGTTCACGTAGAAAAGAGCAAAAAAAGGACAAAGTGGGAATTACGAAGCCTTGAGAAAAACGCTCGTCAAGTAGCCATCACAAAAGGACGAAGTGGGAATCTCGAAACATTGAGAAGAGCGCTCGTCGGGTAGCCATCACCTTTGATCGAAGAACGGTGATCCGGCTCCTTTAACCTCTCAGAATTTGCAGAGAAAGTGAAGATCCAAGGAGGAACAAAGAAAGCTGAGTTAACGGAAAATCAAACAGTGATATCCCGGTCAAAATGTTCAAGGGATTCTGTCATTTACTGGAAGCGCCAGACTTGGAGGTCTCCGAGCTTGAGCTGCTGGAAGAGTTTGAAGATCTCAGGACCGAACCTGACACGAGGGCCATGGAGACCGATCCTTCTAATGATGAAACCCGCGGCTTGGTTAACGAGAACAGTACCCGCGACGGTTATCAGCGTCAGAAAGGGGAATATCTCAAACGCAACACTTCAGGTCAAGTCCATAAACTCGAATTGTTTTTCAGGGAATACCCCTATCCGGACATGGAACAGAAAATCAAAATGGGCCAGGAGATAGGGTGGGAGCCTCGGAAGGTCAAGTGCTGGTTTGAAAACAAACGAACCCGGCTGAAGCAGCAACGCGATCGGCACGAGTTAGCGGTTGTAAGGGAGGAAAATGAAAAGCTTCGAATAAAAAACACTCAGTACAAAAAAGCTCTAAGCATCGCTATTTGCCTGGAGTGCGGTAACCCTGTTCCCACGGACGGAGTATTCACTGAAGAGCCAGATCTGGGGGTTTATAATGCTCATTTGTTGCAATGCCCTTCGCAACATCTTTCGGAACAGGCGGGTACCGCCGAGGATCTACAAGAGGAAACTAGTGCTATAAGGTCAAAGTCGACGCCCATTGTGGAAGGGAACATGCGTCATGACAAGTCGGGTCCGCTCGATGATGAACTCACCATCATGACCAGCCGATCTGAGACCACTAAATCCCCTCCAGAGCAACCTCCAACACGACCAGATTCCGAGAAGAGTAACCGCCAAGTTGCTGACACCACTTCGGCTAGCAAGAAAATAAGATTTCGTTGGACCCCGGAGTTTCATAGCAAATTTGTTGATGCAGTTCAACAGTTGGGGATCAGTTTTGCTTGCCCATTGCGCATACTCGAAATCATGAACGTGCCGGGACTGACTAAAAATATGGTCAAGAATCACCTTTGGCGCTACAAGAAACTACTGAGAGATGGACGAGCGTCGCTAGACCAAGATAGAGGCGGTTCAACACGACCAGATTCCACGAAGAGTAGCCGCCGAGTTGCCAATCCTACTTCGGCTAGCAAGAAAACAAGGTTTTATTGGACCTCGGAGCTTCATAGCAAATTTGTTGATGCAGTTCAACAGTTAGGGATCAGTTTGGCTCGCCCATCGCGCATACTCAAGATCATGAACATGCCGGAATTGGATAGAAATAAAGTCAGGAACCACCTTTGGTGCTACAAAAGACTACTGAGAGATGGACGAGTGGCGCTAGACCAAGAGAGAGGCAGTTCAAGTTTAAACGATGAGCATGGCTGTGATCGCAATCCTCATGAAGCAGGAAGCATCCAATCACCTCTTAACACCGATGGGACTGACAATTACACGGTCGATTGTTCAGGCATCAATCAGAGTACTCCCATGGGTTATCCCAGTACTCCTCAGGAGTATGTACCGCAATTTCAGCAAATCGGGACTCCCCAGTCTGAGCATCGACTGGCCGTTAATACTAGTCCTACAGCGGATCTAACACTGGCAGGAGATGCACATACAATCTTGCGAGACGATTACGGAGATTCCGGCTCGAAGAATCAGGTGGTCCATGACGAAAATGGCAAAAAGATTCCTTCTCCAGTAGTCGACAATACTCAACTTGAGTGTCAGTCGCTCGATGGTTCAGACGATCTCCTTGAAAACATCTATTCTTGGTTCGATCGGCTGAATTCCCCCCTGAGTTACCCTGGTACTCCCCAAGAGTATGTACAACAATTTCAGCAGGTATGGACTCCCCAATTTGAGCACCAACCGATCGTTAGTGTTATTCCTACGGCGAATCCAGCATCGGGTACAAACCTACTGGACAACGATGAAAATACCAACTCGAGAAGTGAGGTTGTTCATGTCGAAAGTAGTGTGAGGAACCCATCGCCAACGGTTGAGGATGCCCGACTTGGGCGTCAATGGCTTGAAATTTCAAGCGAGTCCCTCAGTGAGCAACTCGGCGTGTGGATCACGCATAAACCGAGAAACCAGGTTGTTCATGCCGAAAATGGGAGAAGTCCGTCACCAGCAATTAAGGATGCTCAACTTGGACGACTCGAGCGGTCGGACGATCTCCTGAATGAGCAACTCAGCCTATGGGTCAAGCATTTTGGAACAAGTGCATCTTCGCAGTCGTGACCGGTACCGGCGACCGGACATCTGGTTCGAAGCTCGTGTGCTAAATCATTAGAAGGCTCAGGAGAGTGAGAGGTGAATACATCGAATGAATGTGTTACGGATTTCGTTGTAAAGTTCCCGCGGGAACATTGTAATTAACGCTGAAAACTAACCGCTCTGAGTGTCAACATTACCCTTTGAACGTCTTCGAGCCAAGGGCCATGGATTAATCACTTAATCCGTGGAGCAAATTCCATGAACGATGACTATCACCCGCGGAGCATAATGGGATCTACCCCCATTCAGCACGAAATACGTTTGGTCACGAAGCCTCCCATTTGGTAAAACGATGTATCGTTCCTAAACGATCTTCAACCGAATACCAAAGTAATGTCTCATTTCTTTCCCTTCTCAGGTGTTAAACGTGGATAAATCACCCAAGGAGCCATCTGTTCAAATAACAAAACAGACGTTGCCCAACCGGGGGCAGCTGAACCATTGATATTGCAAATATTCCAAGCATGGATAAGCGGATTTGATAGACGTGGTTCATATCAATACGCGACGTCAGAACGGGATGAGAACCAAGAGTAAAGTTGTATTGTCCCAATTTGTCTTCAATTTGGGAATATGAGTTAACACTTGCTATTTATCCTTGATAGGGACTCACCATCAAGGAGGACAAATTTTGACAACCTGTGTGCACTCGCAGGGGCACACGACCGAGGGTAAGATGTATCGTTCTAATTTTTTGAAAAATTCATGAACGAACAATAACATGTTTCTTCCGCATTTTCAGGGATCTCCAGCCGCGGGGGACAGGTAAGTATCCCTTTCCCCAATCCATTGAAAATGTTGAATAAAAAATAGAGAAGAAAAGAAAAGCTTTTAGAATCTGATGTCTAGAAAAGACATAGGATTCTAACTTTATTGGCATTCATGTTTTGAAACATGAGGTTATCTGAACATGCATTGGGCATCATAAAATCCCATTGACGGGTAAAATTTTTGGAGAAAACGAAAGAGATTTTTCCAATCAAAAGTTGTTCAAAACTTTCAAAAGGACGTTTTCTCAAAAGACGAGAGGCAAAGCCTAGTCCAAACACGTCCTATACACACTTAAGAGAGAAATGGAGCGGATAAGACAGCAGAATCTGGACCTACGGAAGTAGGGACCATTCGCAGCGATTACATGGGTTGGGACGACGGAGGCATTCGTTTCATATCCCCCAAACACTACAGGTGACCGTTGATAACCCCTTTGAACGGCGGTTTTCATTCTTAACCCTGTCAAGAACCACCCCACATCGGGGCAAAATGGAGGTGAGTCCAGCAGCATCAGGAGAAAATGGTTAGAAATTTTCTTGCTCGGACTAACATTAATCTTTGTGTGTTGTTTATATGGTAATCCAAGTGCCATAGGATGATGAGAAGCATTCATTTCTCTATCCCACACACCGAATCCTTTGCATAGCCAAGTTGAGCCTGCAGAATCATTTCATAAACCCGTTGGTGATCATTGCACATTCCAAGACGGATGCAGCATCACTTCAGAAACGAAGAAGTTCAAGACTTAGGGTTTGCAAAAGAATTCCTAAGTTAATGTTTAACCTTGTTAGACCTTTGATCATAGGTCTAACGCGATCCTATGAAGATGAGAAAAAGTGGGATTTCAAAAATGAATGAGAAAAATCCACGGCATCGAGAAAAAGCAAAGTGCCTGGTAAAAGCAAGGCCGATGCTCATGAAAGCTGTTTGCTTGATCCCCAGTGAAACTTGGATGAAAAAAAAAAAATTCTTAAAGGAGTCAAATAAAAAAAGCTGCTCCCCAAATGCTGCCAAACACAGAACAAAGACATGGAGAGAGTCGGTCTCTGAATGCAACAAGGGACGCTCTCTAAAGAGCTGGTGCACACCTCAAAATCGGTTGTACACCTCAAAAACTAAAGATGCAGAAAGGAAAAGACAGGAGGTAAATCAGCAATGATCACCAATGTCAAACTCGTCATGAATTCTGGGCCAAAAACAAGCCTTTTTCGGTCCCCAATCCTACCAACATCATAACCCTGAAACAGTCTTCTCTGACTAAGACACTTGGGTTAACATACAGCTCAGCTCGAAGAAGTACGAGCAAGACTATTTCTTTCTCATTTTGCAGGGTTCTTGACTTGTAAACCCGGAGCAGATGGTGAAAACTTTCATTCAATGACCTTGACTCAAAAGTGAGTCCCCCTTGAAGACCAATATCCAAGCCCAACATTACGGTCCCGTGGAAGACCTCCCGACCGATCAAAATGTATGCGCTGCGAATGAGCCTAAAACCTAGGCACGGGTTAGTAGGGAATCGAGTGTATCCCCTATAAAAAAACACGATCGCAAAACAGGTGAGAAGACCTCATTGTCGAGAAATATTCCAATTGATGTTTTGAACAAACTCTTTTTGGAATTTTCAAACTGTTGATCCAGATTTTCCGTGCAAGGGATTTGTGATCACATTTGCATGTTGCAAGAATGCTTTGGATAACCCCCAGCATCAAAATGCACATTTCATGATTAAAACTTAAATCATACGGTTTTGTCAAAATGGACAGCCGTGGTCTTCCCAAAGATTACTAACGTTTTCTTGGTGAAGAAAAATCTTTCAGGCTCAAACTTATGCAGGATACTTGGAGAACCCAACTCCCAGAATGTCGCCTCAACAGACTCAAGTGAAGTTTTGTCAAAATAAAATCTTTCACTGCTTCAAAAAACTGAATTCCCGACAAACTTCGGGGTCTCAAAAAAAGGGGAAGAAAAATCCTTTTAAAAGAAAAAGTCCTATCAGACGTGGAGAACCCTCGTCCCAGGACCCATTTTCAAAATATCAAACAGTCTCATCGGACGTGGAGAACCCTCGTCATGAGACCCCTTTTCAAACATGGTAGATACCGCCTGAAGGGTCAACACAAGGTAGAAACCGCCTGAAGGGTCAACTCATGGTAGATACCGCCTGAAGGGTCAAATCAAAGGTAGATACCGCCTGAATGGTCAAAATCAAAGGTAGATACCGCTTGAAGGGTCAACACAAGGTAGATACCGCCTGAAGGGTCAACACATGGTAGATACCGCCTGAAGGGTCAACACAAGGTAGAAACCGCCTGAAGGGTCAAATCAAAGGTAGAAACCGCCTGAAGGGTCAACTCAAGGTAGAAACCGCCTGAATGGTCAAACCAAGGTAGAAACCGCCTGAGGGATCACATTAATGGTAGAAACCGCCTGAAGGGTCACATATGGTAGAAACCGCATAAGGGTCCACTCATTGATAAATATCGCAGTAAGGATCAACACAAAGGTCTGATCCACCATACGGATCAAAATTCTTGGCAAATCCCAAAGCGTGGGATGCGCCTTCCTTAGGTTCCTACAAGTTAGGAATCCCATCATGGTATGACCTACCATACAGGTCAGAGCTTAATCTCCCTGGGATATTCTGAATGACGAGTCCTAGGCATCTTCTTGAAAGTCGTCGCAACCGGCAGCATCCGACAGGTGAGCTTCAGGTAAGCCTCTCTCACTCCGGCCCATGTTCAAATTGTTAGAGCAAACCGGAGATTGATTTGAGCTTTTATCAATAGGCTTAAGGATCCGATGTCATAACATTTCTTCTCTTATTTTCCCAGTTGAGTCGGTTAGGAATCAGGTGCCACCTTATCTTTGAGAGAAACCTCTAACGAGATTCCTTTCAAAGAGGGGCAGCTGTTGACACCTGATTTTTTTTACCATTTATTATTGTGATTTTTATTCTTTAAAATTAATTAAAAATATCAAAAAAGGTCATAAAATCACAAAATCAACTTTGGAAGCCTTGGTTTAACCTTAGGAACCAATTTTGAACAAAAAATATTTTTCGGTATTTTTAATATTTTTCGAGTTTATTTAATTATAAAAATACCCAAAAAATCAGAAAAATACCATTCGTGGTCAGAAAAATACCCAAAAATATTCGATAATTTTGTTTTAATTTCCTCTTCAAGTGTGTCACTTTAAATCTCAAAAATTCGGCTCGGGTCACTATGTTCCTTCACAAACATAAACCCGAACCGAACCTAAAAAAAAAAAAAAATCATTTTCGAGTCTTTTAGTTTTCAATTCTCACTTTTTATAAGCTATGACATTGGATTCTAAAGTCTTAAAGTGCAATTAGGTCAATTTGCCCTCCAATTTAATCAATTTTTACCAAAAGGGCTTAATTGCACATTTTTCTTTCAATTAGTCCCCGGTTTCACGGATGTATACGTATGCTCTACGTATTTATACATCATACGTATTTATACGTTATGCATATTTGTATTGTTTGGTAACCTCTTTAACTCTTGTAATAATAATAATGGCTATTATTTTTAACACCTTTGTTAGTGCCTTTTTTAGCATTTTTGTATTGTGAGTGCTATTTTTAAATAGCATTTTTTGTATTATAAATTGTGAGTGCTATTGTTAGTGCTATTTTTAAATGACATTTATTTATCATAAATTGTGAGTGCTATTGTTAGTGCTATTTTTAAATGGCATTTATTTATCATAAATTGTGAGTGCTATTATTAGATAGAATTTATAATTGTTAGTGCTATTTTTAAATAGAATTTTTGTATTATAAATTGTGAGTGCTATTGTTAGTGCTATTTTTAAATAGCATTTTTGTATTATAAATTGTGAGTGCTATTGTTAGTGCTATTTTTAAATGTCATTTATTTGTGAGTGCTATTATTAGATAGAATTTATAATTGTTAGTGCTATTTTTAAATAGAATTTTTGTATTATAAATTGTGAGTGCTATTGTTAGTGCTATTTTTAAATAGAATTTTTGTATTATAAATTGTGAGTGCTATTGTTAGTGCTATTTTTAAATGTCATTTATTTGTGAGTGCTATTTTTAGATAGAATTTATAATTGTTAGTGCTATTTTTAAATACAATTTATTGGAAGGTATTTTTGGCTATAAAAGGATGGCAAGAGTTTTGAGGTTGAAGGGGAGACATTTTGTAGAGTGTGCAAATTTTTGAGAGCTTAGAGAGAAGAACACAAACACTCTCTATATTCTCATCATCTTGAGTGAGCAAAATATACTAAGTTCGGAATATTGATTCCGCATATTGCTAGCACAATTGTTGTGGAGTTATTAGTCGTCTCCCCGTTCGTCAATTGGTGGTGCGTCCGAACTAGATGCCTAACACTTGTGGAGGCTGAGATCGAAGAACATCGAACCGACACCTCCGTTCAAGCACGCTACGAGAGGTAATCTATTTACTCCCTTTGAGGCTTTGTGATTTTTTTTTTTTCGATTGAAATGCACGAAGTACGCCTCTGGAGATACATGTATGGGTTGTTATTTATTTCCGCTACGTGTTACGTGGATCCCAACAGTGGTATCAGAGCCAATCCTTAGGCGTTTTCGTGCATTTAATTGATTTTTGCAATTTTTGCAATACTATGGCCAATATGTATTAACGAATTGTTCGTCTTACATGGCTAATGGAGGTTGATTGTTTTTATATGATAAATTAATCAACGTAGCAAAAATTGAGACTAAATCAATTTTGAATCGAAAATTTATGGCTATCTTATTTTACGTAAAAATTCTGAATATGATTCAACGTAGAATTTTTATTGTGCCTTCCTAAGTTTTAAATTGTGAATTTATTACTTACGTGGAAGGGTGGTGATCATGGAAAAATCCATAATCAATGTGATTGATGTATATATGAATGTATGATGATTATTTATATATTTGGGGTTGTAATTATTAAATGGAGGCTGCGTACTCCTTTTATTTTTCATGTAATCTTTATTTTTAGCATAGTCAATTGTTGATGTAAATGCTACGAGGATTACGTGGGGGAGCCTTTTAAGTCGGCGAGCTCTTTGGGGCCCAATTCTTGAAGAGTTCAAGAAACCAAGAAGAAGCGAAGAGCGGCTCTCCGTTATTAAAATATTAAAATGATTAAATGTGGTCTCATTGGCTCGTGACCCATTAAATCATAATTCCATGATCACCACGTAGGATAGATGTTTATGTGATTGACATCTATTTATTTATTATGATTACGTGAGCATGTTAAACTGGTTAATGTGCAAAGTCAGACTTACCTCACCCAAAATTGCGCCTGCATGAAATCCTAGTTAGGAAAATCACTCGCGTTAGGTACCGAAAGGGCGTTGGTAACGACACCAGCGTAACCAAGTCCCCGAACCCAAAAACTCTGGTTCCGTAGAACTGATCGATCTCTCCCAATCGATCAGTAAGGTTTCCGGTCTACCCTCCAAGAAAGACCGGTGGCGACTCCAAATGCATGCACAAGTTGCACATGCCACCACGACCACACTAAGGTCGAAAGCGATCGACTCTTATCGTCGAATCCCATTGAAATATACTCCCGCCGCGATTTGGTATGGGCCTGGGAGGGCTCGCGCCGATCCAAGACCCGCGATCGGTAATCCATTAGCCGCGTCCGCTTCCGGATGGGTCGCGACAGCAGAATACTCAAGAAAATCAATGATAATGCCTATGTTATTGATCTTCCTGGCGATCTTAATATTTCTCCGACATTCAACGTGGCGGACTTATCCGAGTATCATTCTCCAGACATTCCTCTTTATGCTGATGATAACTCGAGGGCGAGTTCTTCTGAAGAAGGGGAGAATGATGTAGAACAGTTGGCATGTGATTATCTTGAGAAATTGGATCGTAAGAAGCCCCCGCGACTTTACCATTTTGATCGGGAAAGTTACTGCACGCATGAAGTTCCCGAATAGGCAACTTACCGAACTTCCGATCTACCAAATTCTATATCGTTTAGATTTGATTCTAATATTCGTTTTAGGATACCTTTAGATTTGATTTGCAATATTTCAATATTCGTTTTCTATTTTAAGAAACTTAGCAATAGAGATAGTTGCAATATTCAATTTGAATATTCTCTTTTAGATTAGATAAGATTAGATTCGTTTTTGTGTTATCTTTTGTAACCCTATTTACTTTAGGAGTCCTATATATATAAAGGACGTCCGCTCTTTGTAATCGACAGACTTCAGACTATTATCAATTCAATTACAGTTTATCTGTTGGAAGAGTATTCCAGTTATCGCTTACCCTGCGTCAATAAGATATAGCAAAATCCTTGAATTTCATATCTTATCATACCTAATCATATTTTGGCTAGAATCCAAACTACCAGACGCAATAAAGGTGTATTAGGAGCATAGACAATGTGCATTGTGAAATTTCTACTCAGCCAAACTCCAAAATAATGATGAAAAGTCGAAAAAAAAAACTAAATCGTTATTTTTTCCGATAAGAAACTCATGCTTAATTTTCACATTATGAAGGAAATTAGCAAAAGATAAGTCTTTGATTGTCAAATTACAACATAAGAAATCTGATTATCTATTAATACATCCAATTAAGAAAGAATTATAGCTTCAAAAAAAGAAAAAAAGGCCGCCGATACCCCGATGGGGTCGGTTCTTGTCTAGTGACTGATGGTCGAGTCAGTGTCAGTCAAGTTGAAAACTATTGTCGTCGACTCACGGAATTCTGACTCGAAGAGAGCGATTTTCAAGCGAAACAGTTTGATATTTCGCTACATACGTAGAAGAAGGGAAAATAAAACATAAAGGTACAGCTATCTAACCTTTGTGCGGAAGAACACAAGGTGTAGCGGAATGAAATAAAAGATGGGGTTAGTTCTAGTTGTCACCCACCCCACTTCCCAGTTCATTTAGTTAACTTTAAAAAAGAACACCATTGAAGTTGCACTAGACATCACACATCAGGAAAATAGCAATACCATAAAATCCAGTACAAATCAAGCAAAAACAGAGTGCAAAGATCGCATTGAAAATAAAGGAGCATCAACTTTCTTTTCATGAACGAAGCATGAGTTCGATAGACTGCCATATTCACATTTCAAGTTGCTCCGACCTGTGATAAAACATCTCCACATATTCATAATATACTTCTGCTACTTCAATCGTCCTCTACCCCAGAATTACCTGGAAAAGACACACAAACAAGAAACTTAGTACCCGATTCATATGTTGTGCATGCAAAGGCTGAGAACTGCCAGGCACTAACCTTTTGTACAATACTTTGACATCCTCATGGAGGAATGGGTTCTCCAGAAAAGGATCACCACATTCCTTGGCGTCAACAGTCTCCACATCAAAGTCCTGAAAACCACGATACTCGTTCCACTCGAACCACATTTTCGAAATCAATTCCTTCTTGAAGCATGTAACATGATCTTCCTCTTCGGGCGAATCGGCAGCGACCAGTCTATATGCATAGACCTTTCTCTTCTGCCCAGGTCGAAATGCGCGACCTATTGCTTGCCGAGTAACTGAAGGATTGAGGTGCACGTCCAGAATTATAATCCGGGATGCACCCACCAGAGAAATTCCTTCACCACATGCCTTGATCGAGCCAAAGAAAACTTTGGCATCAGGTGAATTGTTGAATTGCTCCATGGATGATTCCCGCTCCTCAGTAGTTGATTCACCTGATATGAAAAAGATTTCTCTCCCGAGAGACCAACTTCTCACTTTCATTACTAACCGCTCCATAAATTTCAGCGGTAATAGGAATTGACTGAAGACCAGTAACTTCTCCCCCGCAGACTCACACAATCTCAGGATATTTAGAAAGAATTTTGCCTTAATCCCCTGCTTCACATCTATATTCTCCAGCAACTCATCTATTTTAATTATAGTCTCAGGGTCCACTGACTTACCGTTACCATTAGTTGCAGCAGAAGTCTGAGTCAAATGTTTTAATTTTGGATGCAGATAAACAGCACTTCCAACAGAATTCATCTTGAACTTCAGTGCAAGCCTCTTCACATACTCCACTTCAGGCCTCTGTTTGGGAGTAAGATTCAGCACTACAGTGAAGTCAACAAGTCCAGGGAGCTCGTCCAAGAAATCACCTTTATAATAATGGAGAACTTTTTTTGTCATCTCTCGTAAATCTTGAATGACAGTAGCTTTCCTCTTAAAGTCAGTTTCCTTCTGCAAAGTATGCTCCACCAACTCGTAGAAACAAGTTTCTTTTCCACCTGTCAAATGCTTCCTAATCCCAGACATGTTTGCCCTACTCAAGATTCGCTTCATAACAACACGTGAAGAGTCCAGTTTCAGGAACTTGGGACGGACAAGATTCAATATATTGAATACCTCTTTGACATTATTTTGATAGAGAGTTCCCGAAAGGACAACTTTCCTTGGTGTCTGCACTTTGGCAAGAGATTGAAGAACATTAGTGTTATCATTCCGGGGGGTGTGCCCTTCATCCAAAATAAGAAGTGACGGGGCTTCCAGCAGTATTTCCTGACATTTAATAGAATGAGCACTGGTACCAGAGTCGCAAACAATTGCAGAGAACTGCTTGTACCCCAAGAAAAGTATGCTTTTTTGATTGACCCATTGCTTCAAAACCTCCAATTGTTGGGGCCTGCTATCTGCTTTATTATAAAGGTCGAGCAATGGGATGTCCTCCACCTGCCATGTCTGAAATTCCTTTTTCCATGTAGGCAAAATTCCTTTAGGAAGCACCACAAGAGGCCTCGCCTGTGGATACTTTGCAAGGAAGCTCTGCATAAAGCTGATCATCATAAATGTCTTCCCGGATCCTGGAGCATGGGCCAAAATACAGCCCCCGGGATTATCAGTAATTAAGTTACCGACAAGAAAGTTGAAGCCCTCCACTTGATGAGGTTTCATCTGCTTCATGTGCCTTGGATGAGCAGCTATCTCTGTCACTGCCAAATCATCGTGCGGCAGGTCAAAACCAGTCAACCCTGAAGCATCACCGCCTTTCCGGTGATCAGACACGTACGTTCTGCTCCTCTTTACCTGACAAACATGGAATATAAAATAAGTGACACAGGAGAGAATGTTGTTACGCAAAGCTAGGCTGCATCAGATCAGAGAGTTCTCAATCAATAATCTAACAAGAAAAAGGATATTCCATGTCCACTAATTTCTGTTGATCGTTCAAACGAGTCCTCTGATTTTCAATTTGCAATCAAACCATCTAATTGCATGGTTTATGCAATTAAGTCTATGCTGACATAACAACTGACACAGAAACAATTAAAAGATGAGCAAATAAATAATTGAACATTTACAAAAGTTCAGATTAACTGGTTATAAACAAAAATAAAAAAAGATTCTGCGAGTAAAGAGAAAGTTTGAGGGAGGAAAGCAGATGGTAGCAGCAACCACCAGCAAAAGGCTGGCAACACCATCCATCCCCCCCTCTAGGGCCAGCAGGCAAGGTTCCTCCTCGCCTTCATGAGGCCAAATCTCTCCAGAGGGTGCAATCCAGGCAAGGTGCACCACTGCCTCACAGGGACCCAGGAATGGCGACAATATCACCTTCTTTGGACTTTGGTGGAGCAATCATTCTTCAGATCATCCTGAAGTCGAGGTTCTTGAGGTCCACAGATGCAATCGGGACCACCTCAACTTCCCAGTCAGAGGAGGAGATCATTGAGCAATCACAAATTTAGTCAACAATAATACGTAGGAGAGAACTATGACTTTGAGACTCCAAATCCACAAAGATAGTGGAGCTTTCTGGCTTTAAATGACTGAGGGGCTTGAATGACTAAGCAGAGAAGGTGATGCTGAGACCATGCTTCTCAATCAAAGTGCTTGCTTGCTGGGTCGCGTGATCCAAGCGAGAGAGCTAGCCACGCAATAGCAAGCAGAAAACTTGCCTGGTCAGAATTGTGCAATTCCAGTGAGGGCCCACTGGATTAGAGCGAGGCAATGGTCGACAGTCAACACCATAAGCCACCAACACCAGACCCCCTTCCTGGTGGTGGCTACCACCTCCAAAACTCCTCTCTCTCTCTCTCTCTCTCTAGATTTTATTACATTTTTTTTGTACTTTTTACAAACTTTTTATTCATTTTTTTCAAATTTTTTATTGAAAGTTGCCCAGTCTGTCAAAGGCAGCTTTCATTAAGTGAGCTAATAACAAAGAGCTCGATCGCACAGATCGTGCAAGCTGTGCAATCAAGCAAGTTAAAAGACTTTTTTGCATAATTAAAGAATGAAGAGCTTAAATACATTATTGAATAATTTAAAGAACCACAAATTGGAATTATCCCATTGAGAAAACTCCTGCAAGAAACTGCGGCTCGTAAAACTTCAAGGTGAATGTTATCTTATTATGGCAATACTCTACATAAAATCTCCAATGCATATATTCCTGATATGACCTTCCTAAAGTCTGTTGTCCTCTATTAAACCATAATATTCTTAGGCTACCACCCAGCAGCTTATATGGAATACTGTGAAGTTCCACAGGGCTTAGGGTTCAACACGAAAACTGGTCAAGAATCTCCATGTCGCCAATGCTTAAGCACACTAGCCAAATGCAATCAACTTTAATAGTTAGGTACCAGACATGCATGAGCATATTCCCCAAGAGATAGAGAGGCTGAGAAACAGTTGTTAATAACTTATCGGAAGGCAATTCTAATGAAACCTCATGCATGTCGGACGCGGAACAGATCAACGCCCATGTGTCTCCATGCTCAGTTACAAAATATTCATCTAAACAAATTATTTAACATAAATGGAAATTTTGAACATTGTGAAGATGGCCTGCAAATCCAGAATGCAATAGATGAAGCTTACTTTATTATACTGGAACTCAAATATGGTCTCGATTTTCCTATCAACAACCCCGCAAACTCGACAAACATAACCGATGTCGTCCTTCAGAACAAATGAATGGTCACAGTCCTCCACATCCTCACTTGAATTGTCATCGGATGAAGGATGCTCCCAGTTTTCCACATCTTCAGCAATATCCTAACAAAAGCAGAATTGAAATACTTCAGATGGATGAATGCATATGAAAGAGCATGGTAATGTGTAAGCACATTATGCTCAGGAAGAGTAAACATTTCCAAAAGTTTCAAGCATGTAGACATCGATAAATCAAGTTACTTTCATAATAGGTTAAAACAAAAAAACAGAACGTAGATAGATCTCAGACACTGATAATAATCCCTTTCATTCAGTCAGCAGAATGTAACACACCAATATTACAGTCCCACAGGCCAATTCACTGGGGCATGTTCAGGCACTATTATGACAAAGAGGAGAAACAGCAGAAGGATCATAGCTTTAAGTACCAAGAGTTCTCGCTGACAAGAGTGAACTTCAAATAGCACACATACGATCAAATAAGAGCATATGCCAATTCATGCTTTACAGTTTAAACTGAAACTCATAATACCATCTCCTCAAGGTGACAACTTGCACCACACATGCCTCTTCAGCAAGATAAAATCCTTGATAACCTTAAATCAAACTCAGCAGCAAACGTCCATATTACACAAAAGAAATGCACCATTTCCTTGACTTCCTTATGCCGCCTATCCATTTTCATAGATAAAATAAATAATAGAGCACCTGATGGAAAGTGATTTAACGATGTTAAATTAGAGCAGGCTGAATCAAACGAATTGTCACTAAGAAGGGGAGGGAGGAAAATTGCCACAAGAGGCTTCATGGAGATTTTGATTGGAAAGAGTCTCAATGAAGAATTCATCATCTACCTTTGAACATTCCAATGCCATTGTCATCTCACTCCAGATATCCCCAAGACCATCATCAGCAACCTTTGTCAGGTGATCATCTTCATTGTCTACACCCACGTATACGCCCTTGTCTTTCTTAGTTTCAGCATTCAGAAGCCCATCTCCTTGAGCGATGTTTCTGTAGTTTTTAACCTGGATATAATATACAACAAAATCTTATAAGCAGGATAACAATAAGATAATAAAACAAACAGAAACTTGAATTTCCAATTGCAAGAATATTCTAGGTTTTAAACTGCCTATAGATACAACATAAAGGAAAAAGGCCCACTCAATGCAAGTTTAAACAAGGAAAATCAGGAACTTTCTTCTAGAGTAGGAAAACACATGTGAGCAATTTGGGAGGATGCAAAAGCTTAACATAATAAGTGGTTCAAAAGTTGATTTTTGCATTCTATCTTCTGATACTCTATCAAACATCATTAACAACAAAAGGACCCACAGGAAGCACGACACAACACAAACGCTAGTAGCAAACGCGCAAACATCGTATATCGTTAAAAAATGCAGTACTCGAGATGTCTAAGAAGAGATGCAATTCATTTATGTAGTTGACCATGAGATTAAAAACACACCACATATATGTTCTTGTTCAGCAACCAAGCAAGAGAACATTACAATTTCCAATGCGCTAACTTCTTCTACAGTATGTATATCAATGCCTGGAAAATAGAAATGGTATGCTCAGCCAGTGCCCCCGGAACACTCCTTCACAGACCCATACATACACATTTAAATAAAGCACACCCCATGAGCTAAACAAACAAGGTTTGAACTAAAAAATAAAAGCAAAGACCCATATATTTAAAGTTGTGTACTTTAATGAAATGTTACCGCTATATCTCCCACAGGAAATTGCCCAGCAACTCCTCCTTGTGTCGCCAAGAAAATCTCCTGAAATGGATACGAGGGTTTCCAGTTTGTACGGTCTTCGTCATCTGAATCATCAAGAATTAGAACAGGTTGTGCTGCTGCCGGAGCATCATTTATCGTACCATCATCATCCAAATTAATAATGTTCCGATGCCCAGAATTTGCAGCTGATTCCCCAGCAAGGCTTGAGGCCTCCTCTCTCGGGCTTACCTCAGTACTTAACAAATCATTTGAAAGACTAATGAGAGGAGTAAAGTACTGCATCTTCTGGAAAATCACCGCTTCTACATCCTTTGTGACACTTCCAAATTGACCATGCTCCAGCTTGTCCAACATACGATGGATTGCAAAAGGATCGGAGTAGTCAACAACACTGGAAGAAGTTTTACCATTTTCCTCTTTAGATATATTAAAAATAGACGTGAAGGAGGATGGTCTTTGCTGATTGTTTCCATCTTCAGAGAATCTCATTTTCTTGTGCCCTCCAGAGTACCTCCCTGTTCAAGATAAAAGACGGTATAATGAGAAACATTAGATTGACATGACCACAATAGACAAAGCTTGGAAAACATTTTAATTTCATTGAATCGAAATATACCTCTATTACAGCCATTATCAAAAGAAGAAAGGAGAAGTTATTTAGAGATGTACAATTAAAGTACACCTCAACCGCAACTGAAAAAGAAAACAGCAACAGCAGCAGCAGCAAAGGCAGGCGCCACTTATCCTCGTTATTCTCACAGTGTATTAAGTATGAAGTCCTCATGAAAGTAAAACCAAAAGCATCTGAAAACTTATTTTAGCAGTCCTATACACATGTTCTTAGTTTTCCCCTCTCATTCTGACCCACTTCCCTATCATCAAATCACACCTCATCCTGCTATCATTACTTCATATGCCCAGACCACCACAACCGTGTTCCCCCCTCCCTCTCTATTGGAGCCACTCCAACCTTTTCACAGTCTCATTTCTAATTAGTTATTTTCCTAAATAGCAATAGATCAATTGAAACTGACAAATTCTAGTCGCAAACATCCGTGTTCTATGTACAAGCCAAAAGTTGGCATGGCCAAATTTATCGCAACAAAAGAAAATTTTCAACTTACACTTGAGCCACTTCATACAGAACAAGCTTTTTGAATACCCAAAAATGAATGATTCTATACACGCACGCCATTTAATTTACAATAGAAATATGGACATAAAATCAACTTTCCCTACATTATATTACTTGAACACCCATTGGAACTTCATATTCATGTTCCATTTAAGTCATATTACACCTGTGTACTATGCGAGTACAATTCGTCAATCATATGTTATTTCAACTACATAATTGCAAGAAGCCTAGCGCAACTGTACTGTGCTTTAAACAGGGGACTCTCCGCATTATTTTCGTTTCACTTGCTGGGGCAAACCATGCCGCAGAATTCTCGAAGAGCATGCTACAGTGGCAACAGATGCTCTACCCTATGTTACACATCAAGGTTTATATGATACGTTAATTCATCAATCATATGTTATTTCAACTACATGATTACAAGAAGCCTAGCGCAACCAGACCGTGCTTTAAACAAGGGACTCTCCATTATTTTTGTTTCACTTACTGGGGCAATCCATGCCGCAGAATTCTCGAATAGAATTATACAGTGGCAACAGAAGCTCTACCCTATGTTAATCATCAGGGTTTATATGTTAATGAGTCCCAAATCCATTGATTCCTCAATTTAACTCAGTATACTACTAAATGGCGATTCGATAAAAAAGCAATCGAAACTAAAAGCGGTACAAACACGATATACGACAATATTAAATTTCCAAAAGGGAAAAAAAATAAATGCATGCTCTTTCCGACGACATGATTATAGCATAAACCCGACTTTCCCCTATATGTGTGCAACTTCCCTGGCCATCCTTTTTAGCTCACTCATTTAAATCAGTATGCACAAACCGTTCCGAAAAAAGAGATCGTTGGACTGACAGACAGATTGTAACAGCGAAAACCATTTCACAACATCCAAAACAAATATGAAAAAAAAAAAAAACTAAAGAAACAAGTCGAAGCAATTGCAATGGCGAAGAGTTTCCCACAAATGACCATGAGCAGAGGGGCCGCAGGAACAGAGCTTAAGCGGAGTAACTGAGAGTATTGAAGGCCCAAGAAGCACATGCATGACTATGACATGTTAGGAAATCAGAAACCACAGCCGTATCGCACCCGCAGGATCGCATTCATTCCTCGCGTGCACACGTAAATGCACGCACGCATTCACGAGCAAGCAACGCTAATACATCAGCCGAGAGAGAAAGAGACAGGGAGAGAGTGAGTACCGCCTGCTGAGCCGGCGAAAAAGTCCCCGACGTCTAAACCGAACTGCATCGTCCACCGAACCAAACCAAGAACCTTAAAATGAAAAGGTAATAAGAGAACGAGGAAAAAAAGAGAGAGAGAGAGAGAGATTCTCCAGAACAACGGAATCGAAATGCAGTCACACGTCAAGAATCGCGAAGAACCAAGAAACCATACCCCACTGCAATGATCGCCTCAATGCGTGCTCCTTCGAGGACGATCGTAGAAGTCGGTGACTCCGAAATTTGGGCGCTCTGTCGCCTCTCTCACGGTGAAAAGGCGGAGTGCTTTGCGAAGGGGAGGAAGAAGTGGGAGAGAGAGTCTGCTACTGTGTGTCGCGGGGTGAGAAGGTCGCGCGTTTTTACTGGGGTGATGCGAGTGGGAGGTGGAAGAGACCCGAGTGGCTCGATTGGCTAGCGCAGAGGGCCCACAGCAAGGTCCGCAGCTGATCAAATTTAGACCGGTTCCTTCGTTTGTTTGTCTCTCTCTTTTTCTTTTTTTTTTGGCGATCCCTTTGCCTCTTGCTTTGACCTTTTTTATTTAAAAAAAAAAAACCATATTACCCACGTGTGTGTATCTAGCTGTCGATTGGGTGGGTTCGGGTTGCGCGGGCTTTAGGGTCGCGCCTAAATGTTCGTCCTGGCCCACCAATCATGAAATTTTTACGTTCGAACTTTGGCCGATCAGGCCTGGCTCGAGAAAATCTTTTGGGGCCAAGCCCAAGTGGGCCTGTCGACCGAGGCCCATGGTGAGGTCTAATTTACGCCTTAAGAGTGGGATTATAATCCGCCACGTTGAAAGCCTCGGGCAAGCTCAGAACCTCCTAAATCATAGGCTTCAAATTGAATTTATTCTTTGTCCTGCACCCCAATATCATTTTGCACGCCCACACCACGATCAACCCCCCCCCCCCCCCCAAAAAAAAAAAAAACCCAAAGCGAAGATATGGAGTTTCCCGATGACAAGCGGCGGACCTGGCAACCGAGGTGGTGCCACAAGAACTCAGAAGTAGAGAGTTATTGGAAGAGCGGCTGAGCGAATGACAAAGTGTGGAAATGTCCATTTGCAGGTTGAAGGTCGTGTCGGGTCCTTTTATTGTTCAGAGGCTTCTTCGGCAAAGGTAAAGCGAAGAAGCTATGGAGAGTAATCAAACAAACAATCGCTTTTTGTGTGGAGCGGTCGGCTGTGCTAGGAGAGAACTCGACGCTGTCGACCCTGTCTTTGTCAATAGCAAAGGCAAGGAAAGAAGATGCTTGCTTGCGCGCGAGAGAGAGAGAGAGGGAAGTAAGAAGGTGAAGGAAAGTGGGATCCGCAAAGAAGAAGAAGAAGACGACATCAAAATAGGGACACCACCGTTGGTAGCTCTCCGATGGCGAAAGGTGGGATCCATGCGAAGGGCGATATGGCCAGAACACTTTGCTGAGAAGTTGTGATGATGTTCGGCTTGCTTTGGATAAAGGTCTTGATTTCTATTATAGTAAGAGTAGTTCCTAATGGGGGTGCTTTATGGGATATGTTTTCCTTGCATCATTACTTAGATCCTAGTAATGATAATCGCATCAGATGAAAATAACAGACATATGAAGAATGAATACGTCAACTCATGTTTTTTCTTTCTTCGGACAACTTGTGTTAGTTTAAATACATTTCCAAGAAACGCTAACAAAGAAATAAGATTTTCCCGAAATTTAAGGACTGTAGTAGATTATAATTGCTAGAGCATTCAATAATTTCTATGAATAGATGTTTTATTTTAATGAAGATTGGGAAGTAACTAGAATATATTTCGATGAATCGAGGACGAATAATTTCCTTTGGGTTGTTTTGTGTCTTCCAGTAACTTGGAGGTTCTTCTTGTTGGAAATATGAGGTATTTTGATGGTGAGTGAATGAGAAATTGTTTCTCAAAGAACACTCTTGAGTTGGAAGTGGGAAGTGACAAAGCACTGGTCCCACATAGGAAAGGAAGAATGCCTTGAAGTGCTTTATATATGGATACACTCTCTTTGAGTGGTAACTATCATAGCACAAGCACTATGCCTCGCGCGCACGCGCAGAGGGTGCGAATCTCGGAGGCCCGACAAGTTGAACTTGGGCGCGAGCGCACGACCTGCGTACGCGAATGCCGGACAGAAAAGTGGGCCTCGCGACAAGCCCATTTTTGCCTTCTATTTTAATTTTTTCCAACTCAAGCCGTTAATCGTGCTTACGTTAATTACCGATGTGTAAATGGTATTAACTAAGTAACGGCTGCTATAATTCTGTGGTTACAGAATTAATTACACAACGGCAGAATTAATTTAACCGTTATTATTTATTTTCGCAATGCCCCGCTTAGCCTATAAATAGGTGGCTTCCCATTCTGTTTAGAACATGACGAAAAGAACTGCGAAAATCTCCCTCTTTTGAATTGTCTGCATTTGCATTGTTTTCGATAGTGTTCTCGTGTTGTTCAAGTTCGCCGGAAGCTTTGGAGTGCTGTGCTTGCCTCTATCGCTACTTAACCGTTGTATCATGGGAGACAGACGTCCACGAAACCTCAAAGCACGTACTGGAGGGGACGAATCTGTCTTAAGGAAACTGTGTTGAACACAAGCCTCGGTATTCCATCTAAATTCAATTTATTTATATTGTTAGATTTCCGTTCGGATTTTGTTGCTCAGAAGAAGCCTCAGAAGGAAGGTCAGAAGGAAGGGTCAGAAGGAACCTCAGAAGGAAGGTCAGAATGAAGCTCAGAAGGAAGTCAGAAGGAAGGCTCAGAAGGAGACTCAGAAGGAAACTCAGAAGGAGGGTCAGAAGGAACTCCATTTGACGAGTCCAGAAGGAACTCCATCTGACGGGTCCAGAAGGACTGCTTCTGATGGGTGCATCTAAACTGCATCTGACGGGTGCATCTGAGTTGCATCTGACGGGTTCAGATGCAATTGCATCTGACGAATTTTTGCATCTGACGAATTTTTAATACTGCTTCTGAAGGCTCAAATTAGTATTTTCATATTTGAGGCAGCTTGTTTATATTTATTATTGTCATTCGAATTGTAAGTATCATCCATACTCTTTAAACAGTTTTGTTATTTATTTAACACTGTTTTACCAATAATCTTAAAACAGACTTGATTCGATTCGACACTTACAATTCAAATGGCTACTGGAAAAGAAGCTGTTGATGTGCATACTAATGACATCACCAAAAACTCTGCCCCTGCTATCCATCAGCCTGGATCATCTTCTGCTTCTGCTGCACCTTCTTTCCACCATGGTGAGAAACCTGAAAAATTCAACGGATCGAACTTTAAAAGGTGGCAGCAGAAGATGTTGTTTTATTTAACAACATTGAATCTTGCGAGATTCTTGACTGAGGAACCTCCTAAGGTATCCGATGGAGAAACGGATAAGCAAGCCTTCAATGCTATTGAGGCTTGGAAGCATTCTGACTTCCTGTGTAGGAATTATGTCATGAATGGCTTACATGACTCCTTGTACAATGTATATTGTGCAATAAAGACGGCAAATGAGTTATGGGAATCCTTAGACCGGAAATATAAAACAGAGGATGCCGGAGCAAAGAAATTTGTTGTCGGTCGACTCCTTGATTATACGATGGTGGATTCTAAGGCTGTAATCAGTCAAGTGCAAGAAATTCAAGTGATCTTGCATGAGATTCAGGCTGAAGGAATGAACTTAAGTGAAACCTTCCAAGTGGCTGCGATTATTGAGAAACTACCTCCTGGGTGGAAGGATTTCAAGAACTACCTCAAGCACAAGCGAAAGGAAATGAACCTAGAGGAGCTGATTGTTAGACTTCGAATTGAAGAAGACAACAGAAGCTCTAAACGCAAAGGATTCAATCCTGCTACAGCTAAGGCAAACGTTGTGGAGCATAAGAATGGCCACAAGAACAAGAAGGTCGCCAAGCCGAAGTTGGGACCAAAAGGAGGAGTTTCCAAGAACAAGTTTCTAGGAAAATGCTTCAACTGTGGCAAGACAGGTCACAGATCTGTGGATTGCAGACTTCCAAAGAGGAAGAGTTATGAGACAAATATGGTAAATGACATGACAAAAGACATGTCAGACATAAATCTCTCTGCAATGATTTCTGAAGTGAACTTGGTTGGGTCCAATCCAAAGGAATGGTGGATTGACACTGGTGCTACTAGGCACATGTGTTCCAATAAGGAATTGTTCACAACTTTCGAACCAATTGATGGGGAGAAAGTATTCATGGGAAACTCTGCCTCTTCTGCGGTTGAAGGCCAATGGAAAGTGCTTCTGAAGATGACTTCTGGGAAAGAGCTGACTCTGAACAATGTCTTGTATGTGACGGAAATTCGAAAGAATCTGGTCTCCAGATCACTGTTGAACAAGCATGGATTTCGCATGGTGTTCGAGTCAGATAAAGTTATTTTGTCTAAATCTGGAATGTATGTGGGGAAGGAATATGTAACTGATGAGCTTTTTAAGCTCAATGTTATGACGATTATCAATAAAGATAATAAGTCTTCCGTTTATTTGCTTGAGTCCTCCAATTTATGGCATGGTAGACTCGGACATGTTAATTATGATACATTGCGTAGATTAATTAACTTGGAACATATACCCTCATTCCAAATTGATTCAAAACACAAATGTGAAATTTGTGTTGAGACAAAATTAACGAAATCATCGTTTCAATCGATTGACAGAAGTACCGTACCTCTTGAATTGATTCACAGTGATGTTTGTGATTTGAAATTCGTACAAACAAGAGGTGGTAATAAATATTTTATTACCTTTATCGATGATAGCACTAAATACTACTATGTGTATTTGCTTAAAAGCAAAGATGAAGCTTTAGAGAAATTTATTCTCTATAAGAATGAAGTTGAAAATCAACTTGATAAGAAAATCAAGAGATTGAGAAGCGATAGAGGCGGTGAGTATGAAGTACCAATTGGTGAATTCTGTGCACAACACGGAATTATACATGAGGTAACTACGCCATATTCACCTCAATCAAATGGTGTTGCTGAACGTAAAAATCGCACATTGAAAGAAATGATGAATGCGATGTTGCTAAGTTCAGGCTTACCTCAAAATATGTGGGGTGAAGCTATTTTGTCAAGCAATTACCTTTTAAATAAGGTACCTCGAAAGAAAGAGGATAAAACCCCTTATGAGCTATGGAAAGGTAGGAGACCATCCTACAATTACTTACGAGTGTGGGGGTGTCTTGCTAAAGTAATTGTTCCAACACCAAAGAAAACTAAGATAGGTCCTAAAACGGTGGACTGTATCTTTATAGGCTATGCACATAACAGTAGTGCATATCGATTTCTTGTGCATGAATCTAAAATTCCAGATGTACACAAGAATACGATCATGGAATCTAGGAATGCTTCATTCTTTGAAGATGTATTTCCTTATAAATTGAATTATGGTTCAAGTTCGTCCAAACGAACGAATGAAACTATGAACGATGAAAGTCATGATTCAGATCATGAACTGAGACGTAGCAAAAGAGCAAGAGTGGAAAAATCATTTGGAAATGATTTTCTAACTTATTTGTTAGAAAAAGAACCACTAACTTATACAGAAGATGTGAGTTCTTCTGAGGGACCTCTATGGAAAGAGGCAATAAAAAGTGAAGTTGATTCTATTTTGCAGAATCATACTTGGGAGCTAGTAGATCTTCCTCCTGGTTGTAAACCTTTAGGGTCCAAATGGATCTTTAAAAGGAAGATGAAAGCAGATGGCTCTATTGATAAGTATAAAGCCAGACTTGTAATTAAAGGATACAGGCAACGAGAAGGCTTAGAGTACTTTGATACTTATTCTCCTGTGACAAGAATAAACTCCATTAGGATGATACTTGCAATTGCAGCATTGCGAAATCTAGAAGTACATCAAATGGATGTAAAAACAACTTTCCTAAATGGTGATTTAGATGAAGAAATCTATATAGAACAACCTGAATGTTTTGTAGTTCCAGGACAAGAAAGGAAAGTCTGTAAATTGGTAAAATCATTGTATGGTCTAAAACAAGCGCTAAAGCAGTGGCATGAAAAGTTTGATAATGCAATGATTACCAATGATTTTAAAATCAATGAATGTGATAAATGTGTCTACATTAAAGAGACAGAGAATGGATATGTCATTCTATGTCTGTATGTAGATGACATACTCATTGTTGGTAGTGATGACAGAGTGATCAAATCTACCAAGAATATGTTGAATTCAAGATTTGACATGAAAGATATGGGACTTGCTGATGTGATTTTAGGGATTAAGATCACAAGAACGTCAGAAGGTTTAGTTTTAAACCAGTCACACTATGTGGACAAGATTCTTGAAAAATTCAGCAAGAATGATTCTGGTATTGCTAAAACACCATTAGACAATAGTCTTCATCTATCCAAGAATAGAGGAGATGGTATTTCTCAAGTAGAATACTCCAGAATTATTGGAAGTCTAATGTACTTAATGAGTTGTACTAGACCAGATATTGCCTATACGGTTAGAAGATTGAGTAGATATACGAGCAATCCGAGTGCTGACCATTGGAAAGCAATAGTGAGAGTACTCAGGTACTTACGGTATACTCGGAATCATGGCCTGCACTATACCAAATATCCATCTGTATTAGAAGGATACAGTGATGCAAACTGGATATCTGATATAAAAGACTCAAAATCTACTAGTGGATATGTTTTCACATTGGCAGGTGCGGCTGTATCTTGGAAATCCTGTAAACAAACTGTTATAGCCAGATCCACAATGGAATCCGAGTTTATAGCTTTGGATAAATGTGGTGAAGAGGCTGAATGGCTACGCCATTTCCTAGAGGATATTCCAAAATGGCAAAAACCTGTGCCACCAATCTGTATACATTGCGATAGTCAATTTGCGATTGGAAGAGCATAGAGTAACATGTATAATGGTAAGTCTAGACATATACGTCGTAGACACAATACCATTAGACAACTACTCTCAACTGGAATTATCTCTATTGACTACGTAAAGTCAAAGGATAATATTACGGATCCGCTAACCAAAGGGTTAAACAGAGAGTTAGTTGGAAATGCAACTATAGGAATGGGACTACAGCCCATTACAGAAAAGTTTGTATAACGGAAAACCCAACCTAGCTGACTGGAGATCCCAAGATCTAGGTTCAAAAGGGACAACCTAAGTATACGAACTTAAGATATCACTGTGGGGGTCTATCCCTCAAATCATTCCTATAAAAGAAACACTGATTTGATATCCCCCAAGTATGTGGAGTAAATAAATTACTGTGGGGGTTTATCAAGGAAAGGATAACAATTATTTCTTTAATGATTCTTAAGTGGAGTAAATCAATTACTCAAGATTAAGTAATCACCTATGTGAGAGAGAAGTGGGGCCGCTTCAAAGGAGAATTATTGAGGGCTGAATTCTTTAGAAACTCTCGCAGAACCAGGACGATGTTCATGGCCAAAACGAACATACTCATGAGAACTGAACAAACGTTAATGATTCCTGTGTGAAGTATATGGGTCATTTACTAAGAAAGCAGGACAGTTCAAGGACATCATGTCTACTGGACAGCTGGTAAATTAAATATGCTTTCACAAGGGAAGGTTCAAAAGGTGACACCTACCTATCCTATGCAGGTTTCATTTGTTGAACACTATCACAGAGTCAAAACCAAAACAATTTTCATTAATGTGGGGGATTGTTGGAAATATGAGGTATTTTGATGATGAGTAAATGAGAAATTGTTTCTCAAAGAACACTCTTGAGTTGGAAGTGGGAAGTGACAAAGCACTAGTCCCACATAGGAAAGGAAGAAGGCCTTGAAGTGCTTTATATATGGATACACTCTCTTTGAGTGGTAACTATCATAGCACAAGCACTATGCCTCGCGCGCACGAGCAGAGGGGATGCGAATCCCGAACCCCGACGGAGGCTCGACAAGTTGAACTTGGGCGCGAGCGCACGACCTGCGTACACGAATGCCGGACAGAAAAGTGGGCCTCACGACAAGCCCATTTTTGCCTTCTGTTTTAATTTTTTCCAACTCAAGCCGTTAATCGTGCTTACGTTAATTACCGGTGTGTAAATGGTATTAACTAAATAACGGCTGCTATAATTCTGTGGTTACAGAATTAATTACATAACGGCAGAATTAATTTAGCCGTTATTATTTATTTCCACAATGCCCCACTTAGCCTATAAATAGGTGGCTTCCCATTCTGTTTAGAACATGACGAAAAGAACTGCGAAAATCTCCCTCTTTTGAATTGTCTGCATTTGCATTGTTTTCGATAATGTTCTCGTGTTGTTCAAGTTCGCCGGAAGCTTTGGAGTGCTGTGCTTGCCTCTATCGCTACTTAACCGTTGTATCCTAGGAGACAGACGTCCACGAAACCTCAAAGCACGTACTGGAGGGGACGAATCTGTTTTAAGGAAACTGTGTTGAATACATGCCTCGGTATTCCATCTAAATTCAATTTATTTATATTGTTAGATTTCCGTTCGGATTTTGTTGCTCAGAAGGAGCCTCAAAAGGAAGCTCAGAAGGAAGGGTCAGAAGGAGCCTCAGAAGGAAGGTCAGGAGGAAGACTCAGAAGGAAACTCAGAAGGAGGGTCAGAAGGAACTCCATCTGACGAGTCCAGAAGGAACTCCATCTGACGGGTCCAGAAGGACTGCTTCTGACGGGTCCAGAAAGACTGCATCTGATGGGTGCATCTGAACTGCATCTGATGGGTGCATCTGAGTTGCATCTGACGGGTTCAGATGCAGTTGCATCTGACGAATTTTTGCATCTGATGAATTTTCAATACTGCTTCTGAAGGCTCAAATTAGTATTTTCATATTTGAGGCAGCTTGTTTATATTTATTATTGTCATTCGAATTGTAAGTATCATCTATACTCTTTAAACAGTTTTGTTATTTATTTAACACTGTTTTACCAACACTTCTTTCATGAGATTTAGATTGGCGTCCTCCATTTGAAAGCAGAGAAAATGCTTCTTAGGTGATAATTATCGAACTTATAAGCTATCTATTTAAAGTTGCAATGATATTTATCAAACTTATAAGTTGTCTATTCAGTTAAAACTTTGCCTCTCGTTAGTGTGAAAATGGTAATAACAGCATACATAGGATAGACAATAACTCAACATCATTGACCATCCTCATGATATCACTGATTGCGTTGTGGGTTTATCGAGTTACCTTATATCCCTATACCGACATTTTTTAGTAATTGTTGGATTTATTACTTTAGAGTATTAGCAAGTTTAGGGTATATGTGTAATTATCTAGGCTTAAGTCTAAGCCTATAAGTACGCTCTCTTACTTCAGAAATAATAGATTGCTCTTTTATCATCAACATGGTATAAGAGCCAACCCTACCCGCCCCAACCTAAACCCTATCCAACACCCACCATCAAGCTCAAATCTGCTCTCTCGGCCAGCTTTGTCGGCCACGTCCCACGCTCTCGGCTAGAGATCTCGGCCAACTTGGTCGTCCACGTCCCAGGGATCTTGGCCAGATTGGCCGGCCACGTCCCAGGTCTCTCGGCCAGATTGGCCGGCCACGTCCCAAGGCTCTCGGCCAACTTGCCCGGCCACGGCCCAGGTTCTCGGCCAGCTTCAGTTGACGTCCCAGCGACTCTTCCCAGCATCGCCCAGGTCAAGAAATCTTGATTTGGATCGCACTCTTTCAGGTGGTGTTGCTGGAAGTAATCTAGATCTCTCTGTCGCGACTGAAAAACAAAATTAGGCTAATGGATTATTAGATTAATTAGATGAATTAACTAACCTAATACGGACTCTCCCAAACCCTACCAATTCGCAACTTAGGTTTCACTGAAATGATTTTTAATTAAGGAGCCGCCACTAATCGTTTCTTGGTAGGTCGATTAGAAACCTAAATAAAATAGCGGGAGAACTATTTTATTTCTACGAACCAGAGATAGTGAGTTCGGGGACTTGGTTACATTAACTAAAAATTAATTAATGCCATTTCGATACCAATTTCATGATAATGCCTTTTTCTGATTGGTTTATGAATTTTTTTTTGAATTTTTGAATTAATGAACAAAATTAAACAAAAATGCCCATAATATACCTTAATTTCTGAATTTCCGATAATTCACTCATTTCCGAAGATTCGAATTAGAGCAGAATTTTTAACGCGGCATCCTCGAAAATTCGAGTCAGCCTGCGAGTAGGGGTATAAGACGACAACGTCCCTCTTGCCAGAGAGAAAGAATACGATATCTTATACTTAAATCATATCCACCCAAGCAGATTCTAGGTAGGCTAATGATTTAAATTTCCGAAAGGACTAGGCACGAGGGGAGCATATATTATGGGCATGTTTGTTTAAAATGGGCAAACTTCATACCATAATAAAAATAAGCAATCAAGATAAAGATATGGTGCAATTCAAATAAAATAACCACAAATAATATTCCAAATTTAACAATTAGGATAATGTCTAATGCAATATTACCCTTTCATTAAGGATTTACATCCTTTCAAAAATGGGCAACAATATCTGCAAGAAATCGTTAGAAATTTACAAATATTAGAAAATAAAATATTTCGAATCAATTAAGAGAAGAAATATTACCTTATCCAATGAATTTTCTCTTTCCGAATTGCAAAACGAAATCAAATCGGCTTACAGATCACGATCGCCTCGTAGATTGCGGATCGGCTAGGGATCTTGAGTGTACGAACTGGTGATCAGACTTGAGCATGGCCTCGATGGCGCCCGACCATAGAAAGTGCTCTTTCAACGGTGGCGTAGGAAACGAATGCTTCTTCATGCGTTGCTTGCATCACTAGAGAACAAACCAAAGGACTTCTCTCAAGGGACTCATCGAGATGACTCTGACTCAGTGGTGGTTGGCAAAGTGTTCACAATGGAGTCCGACTAGTAATGAAGTAGTTGGCACCGAGAAGAATACAAACACCGTAAGGGTTCACAAAAATCCATAAACCTGCACAAAATTCATGATTAGTGCTGCCATGCGGTTAAATAGGCAAAACCGACGCCAAGGACAACTCCAAGAAGCTGTAACAAAACAAATTTGTAAAGATTTGACTAAAAAAATAACGTGTTCAATGCGAGGTTCGTAGTGCAGGTTCATGGCGTGGACCGGAGCGAAGCTGATCGTGATTGGTGGCCTCGATGCACAAGATTCTCATTCCGTCGTTCACCCAAGATAGCTCCCTGCAGACTCCTGCGACGTTGTGCTCTTGAGGCGTTTGACCGAGTCTACTTCTTACTCATATAGATTTCTCAACACCATATCTTCCTTGGATGAGGTGCGACGATGTTGATAGTAGTCGTGTGAAAAGCGTTCTCGGTGGTCGCTTGCAGATGTACTTGATATTCCGCCGAGGGCTTACCGGATTGGTAAAGCACGAGACACTAAGAAAGACTTGTGTTCCCTCATCCTTTGGCGTTTTCTGCAAAAATAATTCATGAACCAATCTATAAAAGGAGAAAAAAGAACAATAGAGAGGTTACATAATGTGATGAAAGATCGACACTCCCTCTTCGTCCCTTTCTCCTCCCTCTTCTTGGATAGTGGCTGAACATCAACGACTTCACAGGAACTCCACGCCAAATCTTCTTGATTAGATGAGGGAGACATGGCTGTCAGGAAGCGTCGTCGGTCCAGTGGAGAGGGGTCGCCTGCCATGAGGATTTCCAGCAAATAGAGAGTTTGACCACCGAGTCTTCTCTTGCCTACTCTCAGCCGTATATTTCAATGTCTTCCCCCTCGATTATCAAAATCTCCCCACTGCAACTCGTTAAACGAAATTTCCACTGGACGTAGCAACCCCCAAGCTCTCTTTTTCTCTCTCAATATGGTCGTATGAAACAATTGTAGTGGCCTTCCCTTTTTCACGTATTCTCCATTCCTTTTGAAGTGAACGTTTCCTCACGTTCATTTGGCAAGTGCGGATTGATGCAGTCATTTGCTGAATTAAGGGACCGGATTGTCATCCAGAATTGATCGCGAGGTGTATGAAAACTTCCTTCTTTGCCTCGCACAATCTGCAGATTCCATCTAATATCTTTCTTCTCCATGTTGCCTACCAGTCCATCCATTATGCACCCCCTTCCGAAGCTCTTTCCTTTTCTTTAAAAGAAAAAATTCCAAATTGAGGGAGGTCGTCTCTTGATTTGTGGAATTACACCGATTCTTTCTCTCCATGACTCTATCCGATGGTGTTATTGATTGGATGTTTTCGGCACAAGTCCAGGACGTGATTCTTTTCCATTTTTATTGACTTTTCTGATCAAAATTGCCATTGAATCAAACCATTTTTTTTAGATTCATCCTAATTAGCTGAGCATGTGTATGAATTCTCTGGCAATCCCCTCTTGTGATCGAAATTCCAAATTGATATTATGCAAATGACATGACTGACATAAAAAATAAATATGCAATGTATGATGATTTATTATATTATTTTTTTTATTTTTTTTATTTTTTTTTGCGAGAATTATGACTAACTCTTATTTTGTAAAATAAAATGCATGACTTTTTTGAAAATCAAAATTTAGGTGTCAACAGCTGCCCCTCTTTGAGTGGAAGCTCATAGAGGTTTCGCTCAAAGACCAAAAATGGCACCTAAATTTTCATCTAAATCGATTTTTTTTTTGAAATGATGCAATGCAAGACTGAAAATAACATGCGTCTAACTTCTTTTTTCAAAGGAATCGCGCATGGATCGCGTAAGGGGTATCTATTTATGCAAATACCTTATACGCTGAGGACTCCCTTAATCACCAGCGCTGTGAGGATCTTAAGGTACTGGGCCCATCCGTCCTCAGGAATTTCTTTCTTCCTGACTCGGGATGACGTAAGATGTCTGTAGGCTGAATTTGCGAGTTTCGGATCGCAAATCGGTAATGTTTCTGCACCACGATCATCCGCTCATCACGTGAAACAGCAACTGAGGTTGAAGCTTTTGAGTCGCAATCATCTTCTCGTCATGCGAAACATCGGCTAAGAATAAAGCTTTCAAACCACAATCATCTTCTCGTCCTGTGGAATGTCAGCTGAGAAATGCTTCTGCATCACGATCATCCGCTCATCACGTGGAACGTCGGCTAAGAATAAAGCTTCCAAACCACAATCATCTTCTCGTCCTGTGGAATGTTCGCTGAGAAATGCTTCTGCATCACGATCATCTGCTCATCACGTGAAGCATTAGCTGCGAGTAAAGCTTTCGAACCACGATCATCCGCTCATCACGTGGAACGTCAGCTAAGAATAAAGCTTCCAAACCACAATCATCTTCTCGTCCTGTGGAATGTCAGCTGAAAATAAAGCTTCTGCATCACGATCATCCGCTCATCACGTGAAGCATTAGCTGCGGGTCGGATTTGCGAAATGCTGGTATCGCAATCAGGTAAAAACTGAATCACATTCATCCTTTATGTGAAACAGTGGACAGAATTACGAAATGCTGGTATCGCAATCTGAGAAAATCTGAATCATGTTCATCCTTTACATGAAACAGCGAACAGAATTGCGAAATGCTGGTATCGCAATCTGAGAAAATCTGAATCATGTTCATCCTTTACATGAAACAGCGAACAGAATTACGAAATGCTGGTATCGCAATCTGGAATGGCTTCTGATTCATGATCATCTTCACGTCACATGAAACCTTGGCCGAAAGATCAAATCTGAATGGGGTGCTCGAGTTATGGATCGAGCGGGCCTGATTGTCTTTTGGGATCTTCTGTCTAGATCACCGTGCTTAGCTTGATACCTGCAACATTGAAGATACAGTCATCCACGTCTGAAAAAGAATCAGAAAACTTACCTGAGTTGACTGAAACCCGGCTTTTAGGATTTGCTGAATTGGCGTGCTCAACCTGTTCAATTCATAAGAAAATGGTGTTCTGTATGAACCTTAATGCAAATGCAACAATTTGTGAGCTTATACTTGCATTGTAAAGCTCCACTGGGGATTTTGTTAATAAGAACATATGTTTGATCTTTTGACAACCCTGATCATGTTGAATGGGGAATTTCAGTCAAATAAAAACTTTTCTCTCACTCTCAAGAAATTCATGAAAACCCAACCATTAATGTGGGTATGAGATCACTCAATCTTACCATCATCATGCTTGACAAAGGTCTGTGAGGTCCTTAGCAGGGACTGTAATTCAGGCTTGGCCAATGGCTTTCTCAAAAGGGAAACTCAAGCGAGTCATTTTGGCCATGAAAGAAAAATCTTCATCTGAAGCATTTAGGTTTACAAGTCGGGAATCCTGTTTTACCAAATACTTCATAAGCTGATGATTCCCTTAACCTCCAGACTTCTTGTGGATGCCAAGATGCTAAGGTACTGGCCCATCTGTTGCCAGAAGTTTCCTTCTGACGCGAAACGACGCAAGATCTGTGTAGAGTTTGAAAATGTGCTCGAGTTATGGTTCGGGCTGGCCATTTGTCTCTTGGGGGACCTTCTCAACGGGTCACCATGAGTCGGTAAAAAGTCTCTCAGCGAGTCGCCATGTGGACTATAAACTGTGAGCGAGTAGAGATGTGACGTCCGAGCTAATCGGTATAAATACTGTGTCTCTTGGCAAGTCGCCATGTGGACTATAAACCATGAGTCGGTAAAGATGTGACACCCAAGCTAATCGGTGTGGGCATTGTGTCTCTTGGCAAGTCGCCATGTGGACTATAAACCTTGAGTCGGTAAAGATGTGACACCAGAGCTAATTGGTGTGATCACTGAGGGCTGTGATGCCTGAGTTTCCGAGCAATGTGTAAGAGATGGCTAGGTCAACTGCGACATACCTGTCCATTTTCTTGAACAAATGATGAATGCATAAAATCAATGTAAATACAATATCATATGCTAGAAAGATTTGTGAGCTTTTGCTTGCATTACAAAGCTTCACTGTAGATTTTGTCAATAAGGAAAACTGTCTGATCCTTTCGACAAAATTTGACCAAATAAAATGAGGAACCTTCAGTCAGAAAGGACTTTATCTCATTCTCTTAAAGTGGTTCAGGTTAAAGATATGCTTACCTGAGGGATTACCTGGTAAGTTCGCTCATGTAATGGTCCTTGGATGAATTTCGAGATCTTGAGAGATAACTCGATCATCAGGATTTACTACCTGTCAGACAATATAAGAGGTGATATGTGCAAAAATAGTTGCTGAGATTCATCAATTACTCTGCCAATCTTGCATTGTACATTTTTCTTTTGACTTATCATGCGGCTCATGCATAACTATTCTATCAAGTTTGCATCCCCAATTCTGTTCATGGAGGTTATCACATTGTGAATACTTCGAATGTAATCTGAATGGGGACTCCAGTCCGAAAGGGATTTCTCTCACTCTCGAGAAAAGCTGTATATCCTGACTGCAGGATTCAAAAGAAATCACTCAACCTTACCATCATTGCATTTGACAAGGGTCCGAGTAATCTCGCAATTGGTACGACCGAGCTGATCTGGAGGTCTTGATAAGGACCGTAATAAGGGATAGGTTAAAGGTTTTCAAATGGGACTCCAGTTGAGTCAAGGCTATTGAAATGAAGTTCTTTGTCATCTGCTTCGGGTTTACAAGTCAAGAACCTGCAAAAATGAGAGAGAAGTAATCTTGCTCGAACTTCTTCGAGCGATGCTTAAAATCATTCAACTCTACGTTAATTCAAGTGCCCTAGTCAGAAGAGACTTTTGAAGAGTTGTAACGTAGGTTAGAATTGGGGGTTGAGGAACGAGAAGGTTTGTTTTGGCTCAGAAAATATATGAGAAGGGTTTGATGTTAGTGATCATTGCAGATTTGTCATCGATCTTGGCCTTCAAAGACTATTGCTTGAGGAACGGTACGAACTTTCTGTCGAGGACTTGCATTTTGACATTTTCATAAGTTTTTCTCTCAACCCCTTTCGCGTTTACAAGAGAATTATGGAATGACCTTCAGCAGTATTTTGCAAATGAGCAAGAATTTGGATGGGCATTGGCCTTGCTTTTACCAGGCGTTTTGCTTTTTATATGCCCCAATTTTTTTTTTGAGATCAGCATTTTCTTTGCTCTTTCTCTTCTCTCTTTTTTTTTTATCTCCCTTGGCTGCTGCATTTTCAGCCTTTTGACGAGTTCTTTCGGGGATTTTCTATTGACCCGATTTTTCAACTTTTTCTGCTGAGAGATCAGCCATATTTGCTTTGAATTGAGCATATGATCACCAACATAGGTTTGAGAAATGAATTTGCAAGTTCAAGTGGGCTATGCAATGGATGAAGTGTATAGGATATAGAAATGAATGCTCTTCATCATCGTAAGGCACTTGAATTAATGTTCGAGCATAAATGCAAAAGAACACCCGAAGATTGATGTTAGTCCGAGTAAGAAAATTTCCACTCATTTACCTCATGATGCTGCTAGAATTACCTCGTTTTGCCCCAATGTGGGGTGGTTCTTGACAGGGGTAACAAAAGTGAAACCTCCGCTCAAAAGGGGTAACAATGGATAACCTGTAGTGTTTGGGGTAGAGAAATAAATGCCTCTATCACCTCGGCTATCGTACCTTTCGCGAGAAAACCCTTCGCCTCGGGGAATGCGGAGTATAGTTTTCGCTCAGCTCGCTTGGCAAAATGTACATGGGACGTGTTTAGAAAGAGGGTTGCCTTTCATCATCCTGTCGTGCCCCATTCTTGTACACTTCATATCTCTTGTGCGGTTCACGCTTTTTATTCAGAATTGATAATTTGAACATGAAGAATATTCATGAATAAACCATGCAATGTGTGAGCATTGGCCAAGGATGTATAGAATTTTCAAATAGCTTGTAATGTATTTGCTTGAAGAACGGAATATAAAAGCATGAGAAAATTCTCCAGGAATGGGATTGCCCTAGTTTTGAGGGAAAGAGATACTTCCCTATCTGGCACGGTAACAACCCCTGTAAAAATCAAAAGGGAATGTGTCAATTCATGTTCTCATATTCCAGTGGAGATAGAACGATACTGCTTTACCCTTGGTCATGCATTCCAACAGATTATAAAAAAAATCTGCATTATACTTAACAACATATGATGGTTAAGTATTCATTGAAGTTCTTGGCCTCCCGAGAGCCTTATCTATCCACATGCTGGCAAGTCCCTGTCAAAATCAAACATTAAGTGTCAGTTTTGTGTTCCCAAATTCAAGACAAATTGGAACGATACGGCTTCACTCTTGATTTGAATTTTAATCTGGATGCCAATGTTGTGCATTATAGAAATCGACCAAGTTATTTATGGCGATGATCCCTCCGTCTTGTTGCGCAACGAATCATTCTTAAGGATTTGCATTGGATGATATCCATTCATGCTTTTGGGCGTATTCCACGCCACTCTTCGGAGTTCCTTATTTAAGGAAAAAGGTAATTTTTATCAAAATGCATGTCAAAGCATGTAAAGTGGAAGCGATACTTTTTACCCTCCGCTCAGTCTTATAATCAAAGACCATTTCTTGGATGCTTGACTTCCAAAGTCAATATTTTTTTTTTGCCTTCATGTCAGCGAATTCTTTCCTTTTGAGGCTTTTCAATGCCAATATTTTCCTGTTAAATGAAAATAAACTCATGTTAAGCATGGGATCTTCGAAGATCAAATTAGAACGATACAAAGTTACCGTTCACCTGAAGTTCGTATCTTGGGGTTTGATTTTGATGCGGACGACTTTGCTATTGTGTCCATTAACTTTGCCAGAGACGAAACATCCCTTTTTTGTCCAGCGCATAAATGATTCACTTGCCCCAGTTAGTTGTGATTTGTCATAGCTAAGTGATGCAAGTTGATCGCAAAAATTTGCCTTATCCGGCATGGCAATGAGCCCTGTAAAAATCAAGAGAGAACATGTCAATGTATGTTCTCAAATTCCAAAATAATTAGAACGAGACAATTTCACCCCTTTTATGTATTCCTTGAATCGAAGAGGTTCTTTGATTTGGATATGTTCTTTCATTTTGGAATAGATTGTATGCCCTTCTTTTTCCAAGTCGATTTCAAGTCAGTTTGCCCCATTTTTAATTAGGAGGTGTATGTGAGATGATCATAGTTTTGCCAAGATGCATGATTGCCCCAGATACAACCAGTGTTGGGAACATGGTTTCGAGTTTTGGCGTATGACTCGTTTCCAGCCTGATCCTGCATAAGAAAGATGTGCATGAATTAAAAAATGGAATGAGCAAAAATTTGAGAAGCTCATAATTGTCAATTTGCTCCAGCGTAGCAATCGAAAATGTCTCTTAGTTTGGCATCTGCAAGAAGGAAAACAGAATGTAATTCTCAGAAATGATTGGTTGAGGGCAAGAGTTACTCCCTTTGAGATTGAGCAGCCTCGATTTTCTTTTGTCGATATGGCTGTCGAGGGAGAGGCATGGGTCTGCTTCGACTGATCGATGGACTAGTGTTTGAGCTGGCCAATATGATGGGACTGATAAGTCGATCGAAGGATCGGCTAAGGATTGTCTCCCAGGGGTCATCATTTGGACTGATTAGGTGATAGCCGACAAGCAGCACCGATCGAAGCGGGAACTGTCGATGGCCGATTGTTATGACTTGATCATCAGGGGTCGTTGAACATCTATTGTATTTTCAAAAGTGATCGATGACGGATCATGGGTCATCTCAAATGATTAACGAATCAGGATTGGCCAAAGACTTCAAACATGCTTCAATTATTTGATCATCGCGTGCGGGACCATCCAAGGATTGATCGGGCTGATGCATGATCAAGGTTAAGGATCCTGCCCCCTACCCCTGAATTAACTCATCGTCTGAGCTTGATGAGAGCGCTGATAAGTGACCCTGACCAAGCAACACATGCGTGGGTATCTGTGTTGAATTACCTGCAAAAGATAATTACTGAATGATGAATGAAAATGACGTGTCAATCCATGGTTCTAAACTGGGCTCAAAAACACAACCTGACACGACCTATGACCACCACCTAGGAAATTTCAGTTTTGTCAGATTTCGGAAAACAATTCGCGGAAAATTACCGGGATATAAAAATGGTGTAAAAATTTTCGAACTTGTAGCCAAGAGGGAAATGAACAACTTTCATGTTCGGTGATTGAGCTGAAAATGAACCGATTATCCCAGTTTAATGCATTTCCTCGAAAAATGATGCCCAGAAAACTGCTTCGTCTGCCCGTGGTTGAATAAACGAAAGACCCCTTTAAAAAGTGAATTAAAATCTGGAATTTTGCAGGTTATTATTTGAAACATTAACCTACAACTTTCAAGTTTCGGGATTTGGCAAAGGAGGTCATTTATTAGGGGCATTTTGCAAAATGATCTGGAGCCTGAAAAAGGTGAGAAATTCCAGCCTGCTCCATTACGACCATTAATTCCGTATTAAATAGAAAACATGTGGGATTTCTACCAAAATGTTCCACGCAATATATGAGGATCTTGTGGACATTTCTTATTTGAAGTTCAAGAGCTAAATCCAACACGAAAGAGGTATGAAAATTCGATTAGCGTTGAGGGGTCAGAATGAAAACAGAATTGAATTACTGACTGAAAATGTAACAAGTTCTCAAATCCGACGAAAATTCCCTAAAAAGAGGCCCAATAAAACAAAATAAAGCAATGACAAGGAATGGATGACTAAAGCCTATCACTTCAAGGGCCCAGCTCCGTTCTTCGACCTCTTGGGTTGTGGGCCGGCTTGGTCTTTCAACCACTTGACGGTCTTCTTCGCCACGTCAATTTCTTTATGGGCTTCAGCCCATGATCATCTGAGCTCATTATTCGCATAATGGGCTGGATGTTGCGGTGCCCCATGAAGTGATAGGTTAACCTAATGACACACCTAATAGCCATGGACTGACTCAAGGAAAAGTATAAGAAAATGACGAGGATGATTACAGAGACAGGTAAAATGACGTATGCATGCTTGATTAACCTGATTTTTTAAAGCTCGCAAGGGCAAATTTGACTTGACGATTAAAGCCGTATCTATCCCTTTTAACGCTTTGGGGACGTTAAGAAACCCCTCGTGCCCGCGGATTCAGGCCTGAGCGGGGAGTCTTAACGTAGTCGGGATCGAGGATAAGAACGTCCATTCCTCCATCCTGAGGCTAGGCATATTCTTACCCAGACACCATCCTAAGTTCATCTAGCATTTTAGGTCCAATGCAATGTCATGAGTCATACACAACAATTTAATTTACTCAATCACGACATCTTAGAAAAACAATGAGATAAACTAACGACCCTGCAAAACAAAGGTTAGGAAAACGACATTTACATGACCTGCAAAAACATTTAACACCTAAGAGAAGTTAGGGGCAAATCATAATCCATGAATTCAAGGATCGGGAAGAAATTCACAATCAATCAATCGAGGCATAGATCATGAAAATCAACGGCTTAAGTCCACAAAAATTTTAATCTACCGAAGGTTATAGGTGATTTAAATTTTTTTCGAAAATTAATGTTAATTTCCGAGAAATCCACGAGGAGTTCGGTTCACCTTTTATTTTTTTCTGGAAAATTAAAATTAAGTCCCCAGCGGAGTCGCCAAGCTGTCGGGACCTAAAAACAAAATTAGGCTAATGGATTATTAGGTTAATTAGATGAATTAACTAACCTAATACGGACTCTCCCAAACCCTACCAATTCGCAACTTAGGTTTCACTGAAATGATTTTTAATTTAGGAGCCGCCGCTAATCGTTTCTTGGTAGGTCGATTAGAAACCTAAATAAAATAGCGGGATAACTATTTTATTTCTACGAACCAGAGATAGTGAGTTCGGGGACTTGGTTACATTAATTAAAAATTAATTAATGCCTTTTCGGTACCAATTTCATGACAATGCCTTTTTCTGATTGGTTTATGAATTTTTTTTTTGAATTTTTGAATTAATGAATAAAATTAAACAAAAATGCCCATAATATACCTTAATTTCTGAATTTCTGATAATTCACTCATTTCCGAAGATTCGGATTAGAGCATAATTTTTAACGCGACATCCTCGAAAATTCGAGTCAGCCTGCGAGTAGGGGTATAAGACGACAACGTCCCTCTTGCCAGAGAGAAAGAATACGATATCTTATACTTAAATCATATACACCCAAGCAGATTCTAGGTAGGCTAATGATTTAAATTTCCGAAAGGACTAGGCACGAGGGGAGCATATATTATGGGCATGTTTGTTTAAAATGGGCAAACTTCATACCATAATAAAAATAAGCAATCAAGATAAAGATATGGTGCAATTCAAATAAAATAACCACAAATAATATTCCAAATTTAACAATTAGGATAATGTCTAATGCAATATTACCCTTTCATTAAGGATTTACATCCTTTCAAAAATGGGCAACAATATCTGCAAGAAATCGTTAGAAATTTACAAATATTAGACAATAAAATATTTCGAATCAATTAAGATAAGAAATATTACCTTATCCAATGAATTTTCTCTTTCCGAATTGCAAAACGAAATCAAATCGGCTTACAGATCACGATCGCCTCGTGGATTGCGGATCGGCTAGGGATCTTGAGTGTACGGACTGGTGATCAGACTTGAGTATGGCCTCGATGGCGCCCGACCATGGAAAGTGCTCTTTCAACGGTGGCGTAGGAAACGAATGCTTCTTCATGCGTTGCTTGCATCACTAGAGAACAAACCAAAGGACTTCTCTCAAGGGACTCATCGAGATGACTCTGACTCAGTGGTGGTTGGCAAAGTGTTCACAATGGAGTCCGACCAGTAATGAAGTAGTTGGCACCGAGAAGAATACAAACACCGTAAGGGTTCACAAGAACCCATGAACCTGCACAAAATTCATGATAAGTGCTGCCATGCGGTTAAATAGGCAAAACCGACGCCAAGGACAACTCCAAGAAGCTGTAACAAAACAAATTTGTAAAGATTTGACTAAAAAAATAACGTGTTCAATGCGAGGTTCGTAGTGCAGGTTCATGGCGTGGATCGGAGCGAAGCTGATCGTGATTGGTGGCCTCGATGCACAAGATTCTCATTCCGTCGTTCACCCAAGATAGCTCCCTGCAGACTCCTGCGACGTTGTGCTCTTGAGGCGTTTGACCGAGTCTACTTCTTACTCATATAGATTTCTCAACACCATATCTTCCTTGGATGAGGTGCGACGATGTTGATAGTAGTCGTGTGAAAAGCGTTCTCGGTGGTCGCTTGCAGATGTACTTGATATTCCGCCGAGGGCTTACCGGATTGGTAAAGCACGAGACACTAAGAAAGACTTGTGTTCCCTCATCCTTTGGCATTTTCTGCAAAAATAATTCATGAACCAATCTATAAAAGGAGAAAAAAGAACAATAGAGAGGTTACATAATGTGATGAAAGATCGACACTCCCTTTTCGTCCCTTACTCCTCCCTCTTCTTGGATAGTGGCTGACCATCAACGACTTCACAGGAACTCCACGCCAAATCTTCTTGATTAGATGAGGGAGACATGGCTGTCAGGAAGCGTCATCGGTCCAGTGGAGAGGGGTCGCCTGCCATGAGGACTTCCAGCAAATAGAGAGTTTGACCACCGAGTCTTCTCTTGCCTACTCTCAGCCGTATATTTCAATGTCTTCCCCCTCGATTATCAAAATCTCCCCACTTAGACGGAATTTCCACTGGACGTAGCAACCCCCAAGCTCTCTTTTTCTCTCTCAATATGGCCGTATGAAACAATTGTAGTGGCCTTCCCTTTTTCACGTATTCTCCATTCCTTTTGAAGTGAACGTTTCCTCACGTTCATTTGGCAAGTGCGGATTGATGCAGTCATTTGCTGAATTAAGGGACCGGATTGTCATCCAGAATTGATCGTGAGGTGTATGAAAACTTCCTTCTTTGCCTCGCACAATCTGCAGATTCCATCTAATATCTTTCTTCTCCATGTTGCCTACCAGTCCATCCATTATGCACCCCCTTCCGAAGCTCTTTCCTTTTCTTTAAAAGAAAAAATTCCAAATTGAGGGAGGTCGTCTCTTGATTTGTGGAATTACACTGATTCTTTCTCTCCATGACTCTATCCGATGGTGTTATTGATTGGATGTTTTCGGCACAAGTCCAGGACGTGATTCTTTTCCATTTTTATTGACTTTTCTTATCAAAATTGCCATTGAATCAAACCATTTTTTTTAGATTCGTCCTAATTAGCTGAGCATGTGTATGAATTCTCTGGCAATCCCCTCTTGTGATCGAAATTCCAAATTGATATTATGCAAATGACATGACTGACATAAAAAATAAATATGCAATGTATGATGATTTATTATATTATTATTTTTTTATTTTTTTATTTTTTTTCCGAGAATAATGACTAACTCTCATTTTGTAAAATAAAACGCATGACTTTTTTGAAAATCAAAATTTAGGTGTCAACACTCTCGATGTGTTGATTCCTTAGGAATGGTAATCAGTTTTATCAGGAGATTTCCTGAGGCGGGAGTTGTGTGGAAGTGATTTTTTGGCTGCTGGAACGATATTTTGGGTATTTCGTGAGTTTGTGGTGTTTTACTGATTTATTGTTAATGTGACTGAATTTGGAAGATTGAATTAGTGTGGTTATGGGGTCGGTGAGGTTGAATTAGTGTGGAGTGATTTGTGTGATTATTGGAAGTTCTGAAGTGATTTGAGGAGTTGAATTTGTCGGGAATTTGAGCTTTTCTTTGGAGGAGTTTACATAACTGTAGCTGCTGGGGAGACTGAATAGTGTTTTGAATGGTCTCTGAATTTGAAGGGGATGCTTGAGTCTTCGCATTTGATATTGCTGAGTGAAGTTGTTGGTGTTATTTGATTGTGATGTTAGAAGTGCAAGTTTTCAGTCAATTTGGAGTGAGATGTGTCAATTTTCTGAATTTGGTGTTTTAAACTTGAAGTGACATTTGTAGAGTTTGAGGTTGGTGGATATTCGAAGAAGTCATATAGTAAGTGGTATGTGTTATTTTATTACATATGAGTCAAGTTCCCATTGAAGAGGATTATTCTCAAGTTGCTTGTTACACCTCCAGTCCCAAGACTTCAATAATGTCAGACAGTAGTGCCATGGTAGCTCGTGAAGGTCAAAGGACTCGTGGTGGATATTGGAGTTCTGACAGCTCTTATCTTGGTAGTTGTCGTGGTTCTGGTTTTCAGGGTCGAGGTGTCATTCGTGGTGGTGGTCGAGCGAACCGCTTTTGTACTCATTGCCAACTTTCTCGACATACTATTTGTTATTGTTATGATCTTCATCCCGAGCTGCGGAGTCTACATGCCTCTATTAATACTGAGCCTTGGACTTCTTCCCCTGGATCATCTTCTAAACAGAGTATGGTATACTTGACTCGTGCAGAATATGATGAGTTGGTCAGACCACGACAAAGTGAGAGTGATGTTTTCTCAAGTTCTAATGTTACTTTACCACAGCATGATGATCCTACCTGTTTATTGTCCAGTACAGTTGCTCCTCGTCCTTGGATTATTGATTCAGGAGCCACTCATCATATGACTGGTGATCCGCGTCTTCTCACGTCCACCTCATCTGTCCCTTCTATGTCGGTCACCTTAGCAGATGGCTCTCAGTCCAAAGTAACTAGTACTGGTTATGTATCACTGAGTTCCTCTGTCTCCTTACCTTATGTTTATCATATTCCACGCTTCCCTTACAACTTATTATCCGTTAGTTCTATTACTCGCGATCTTGATTGCGATGTTATCTTTTCTTCGTCATCGTGTGTTCTTCAGGATCGGAAGACTGGACGCCGAATAGGTGGTGGGCGTGAGGCTGGTGGGTTGTACATCCTGGATCCTGAGATTATTGCTGCTGCTGCTGCAACAGTTCAGAATAACGACGTAAATGATCCGTATCGATTGCATTGCCGCCTTGGCCATCCATCAGCAGATGTACTTCGACATTTTCCTTTTGTGTCTAGTTCCAATCTTCAGTTTAATTGTGAAACGTGTCAATTCGGTAAACACCATCGTGTGTCTTTTCCTCCTCGTGTTTCAAGTCGTGCATCACATCCATTCGAATTAATTCACTCTGATGTGTGGGGTCCTAGTCGAGAGTCTTCATTTGGTCTTCGATATTTTGTCACCTTTATTGATGATTATACTCGTACGGCTTGGTTATATTTAATAAAAGATCGTACGGAAGTTTTTGATTCTTTCCGCCAATTTTATAACGAGGTCCGTACTCAGTATGATTGTTCTGTTAAGTGTTTGCGTACTGACAATACCCGTGAATACTTTTCTTCTTCTACATTCATTCCATTTCTCAAATCTCATGGTATTTTACATCAAAGTTCTTGTGCTCACACTCCGCAGCAAAATGGAGTTGCTGAACGTAAAAATCGTCATTTGTTGGATGTTGCCCATTATCTACTTCTTCACACTCATATGCCTAAGTCATTTTGGAGCTATGCTCTTCTTACAGCATGTCATCTTATTAATCGTTTTCCACCCTCTATATTGAAAGGAGCTATTCCTTATGCTCTTCTTCATCCTGATCGACCTTTGTGGTCTGTCCGCCCTCGTATTTTTGGATGCGTCTGTTTTGTTCATTCTTTATCTCCTGGATTGGACAAATTATCACCTCGTGCTGAAAAGTGCATATTCGTGGGTTACTCCCGTACCCAAAAAGGGTATGTCTGTTATAATCCTACTCGACGTCGGGAGTATGTCTCTACTGATGTGACTTTCTTTGAGGATCAAGCATAGTTTGGTGATGTTCGTCCTCAGGCACCATTAACCATGAATTCTCTGCCACCCTCAGCACATATGTCTCAGCTAGAGAGACCGCCTGTTACTTCTAATGATGCTCCACCAGATCCAGGATCACTAGCATCGACTCATCTTCAGGTCTATACACGGGGTCCTCGCCCTATTTGGGGCCATGCATCTCCACCAGCCAGCGTTCCACCACCACCACCTCCAGTCCAGGCTTCTGATCCTCCTCCACCGTCTGCTGACAGCTCTCCTATTGCTCATCGTATTAGGTCTCGGTATCCTCTTTCTCATTTCGTGTCTTATCATAACTTAAGTCCTCAGATGTCTGTCTTTGTGTCAACCCTTGCATCTGTGTCTATACCGAGTAGTGTGCAGGAGGCTTTGACCCACCCAGGCTGGGCTCGTGCTATGGAGGAGAAGATGGCTGCATTGCATCATAATAAGACTTGGGAGCTAGTTCCATTGCCAGCTAATAAACAATTGGTAGGTTGTCGATGGGTCTTTGTTGTCAAACACAATCCAGATGGTTCAGTTGAGCGCTTAAAAGCGCGACTTATGGCAAAGGGTTATACTCAAACTTATGGTATTGATTATGATGAAACTTTTTCTCCGGTTGCGAAAATTCCTTCTGTTCGTGTTGTTATTTCCTTGGCTGCTCGGTCTCAGTGGCCTCTTTATCAGCTTGATGTGAAAAATGCACTCCTTCATGGTGATCTTCACGAGGTGTATATGGAGCAACCACTCGGGTTTGTTGCTCAGGGGGAGAAGGTGTGTCGGTTGCGAAAAGCCCTTTATGGCCTCAAGCAATCTCCTCGTGCTTGGTTTGGCCGCTTCAGTGATGCGGTTATCACTTTTGGAATGCATCGGTGCAGTGTGGATCACTCAGTATTTAGTATGTCATCTTCAAAAGGGTGTGTTATTCTTGTTGTCTATGTTGATGATATCATTGTCACAGGAAGTGATGTTGAAGGTATAAAACGACTCAAGCAGTTTCTACAAAAGGAGTTTAATACTAAAGACTTAGGTCGTCTTCGATATTTTCTTGGCATCGAAGTTGCTTATGCTAATGGCAGTATTGCTCTCTCCCAGCGGAAGTATGCTCTTGACATTCTTAAGGAGGTTGGCTTACGTGATGCTAAACCTGGTGACACACCTATGGAACATGGAGTAAAACTTGATAATGAGCACGGAGAACTTCTTCATGATCTAGAGAAGTATCGCCGGTTAGTAGGCAAGTTAAATTATCTTACCATTACTCGTCCGGATATTTCATTTGCTGTTAGTGTGGTGAGTCAATTTATAAGCTCTCCTCGTACTACTCATTGGCAAGCCGCTCTACAAATTGTTCGGTATTTGAAGGGAGCTCCGGGTCAAGGGCTTGTGTTCCATAATCAGGGTCATCTTCATATAGCCGGTTATTCTACTCCCGAGTCTTCGGAGGTGATAGGATATTCTGATGCAGATTGGGCTGGTTGCCCTATGGATCGTCGATCTACTTCGGGATACTGTGTCTTCCTTGGTGGTAATCTTGTGTCATGGAAAAGTAAGAAGCAGTCTGTGATTTCTTGATCTAGTGCAGAGGCTGAGTATCGTGCTATGGCTAATGTTACAGGTGAACTTCAATGGGTTCGTATGTTATTAGCTGAAATTGGACTACCTATGACTGGATCATCTACTCTCTGTTGTGATAGTCAGTCTGCTATTCATATTGCTAGCAATCCAGTGTTTCACGAGCGAACGAAGCATATAGAGGTGGATTGTCATTTTATTCGGGAAAAGGTGAATTGTGGAGACATACAGCTGGTGCACACGCGTTCTGCAGAACAACTAGCAGACATTTTCACAAAGCCTCTTCGACGTGGACGAGTTTCATATATTTGTAATAAGTTTTGACTTTTTGATATGTACGCTCCAACTTGAGGGGGAGTTGGATTTATTACTTTAAAGTATTAGCAAGTTTGGGGTATATGTGTAATTATCTAGGCTTAACTCTAAGCCTATAAATACGCTCTCTTACTTCAGAAATAATATATTGCTCTTTTATCATCAACAGTAATATAAACGAATTTATGGAGAGAGAGACAGACATTCATTCCATCAATGTAGAAATTCTTGTATGGATTACTGGGTCCATCTGTGCCGTTGATGGTCCCATACGGACCCTACATGCGGATTCCAAACGACTCACACGAACCCGATCAGCCCCGAACTTAAGTAAGAATTTCTCACATAAGCCCCTTCAACTAGCACTAGGGCTGCTTGAAAATAGCAAACATCTCTCGTCCTGAAAAGAATTTAGGTCGTCCTGAGAGGGAAGGAAGACGATTAAACAATTGTGTATAGGACCTTCAGTTTCGAACACTTTCTTTCTTGGAGATAGGCAAAAAAAAAAAATGATATGATTTTCGTAAGGTACAACTATTGGTAATAGGAAGCTACTCTCTGCAAGCAAAACTGCCATTCCCTTTGAAACTCAATACTGCTGCATTCCACCAAAATCAACTCGATGATGCATCTGAGATCATGCGCGGAAAACCGCTTCATCAACAAAGTAGCACCGCCACCAGCCTACCAGCTTCATTGGTAGCCATAAACAGAGATATTGGGACAGCTTCATACATTGAAGCGAAATAGCATTACATCTCCTTCTTGGACAACGTAATCTTTACCCTCCGACCTCAACTGCAAAAATCAGGGTAACAAAGTTCAAATCACTCCATGTTTTCCTTAAGTGAACCTAGCCATCAATATTAAGACGCATGCAGAGAAGCGAAGATGTCACGTGGAAAATACCAAACAGAAAATTAATCATCATAAATTTGACTTCATCTTAAATGTTAACTACATATATCTGACGTGATATCTTCACCATTACACCTTTCTCTTTGAACCATGATTCATAACAGGAGGGAAAAAAAGGCTTATGAAACTAGATGTACCTCTACTTATTCCGAATGATTCACGTAGAAAAGTGATTTGAAGCCATAGGTTAAAAAGACACCAAAGGGCAGGATAGCCATAGAGAAACAAAGATACCACAGGCAATCAATCAACATGCAATTATAGCCCCAACCCAAAGTCGCACTAAATCAAATTCATCCACTAAGTGGGGATGCTATATAACTAATTTCACATCCTATACACAACCTACGAAAAATTGAGAGAAGTATCAGGATCTAAAATTACTTCATTGGGATACACAGTCATTTTTGTGCACTGGGAACACGATGAGCAGTAAGTACGTTATGTTCTACTTCAATGGGCTACCTCACATGACTAAAACTGGATTCATCCTATATTGGAGCCAGAAAAGCATATCCAGGCTCATGAAAGTGATTTCTAGCGAGAATTAATGATGCCCCGCTATATGTCTGACACCACCATGCTTAATTGAATAGAGTTGGAAGAAAGGCAAGCAACTCACTACTCCTTTCTCCCTCGCAGCAGCAAATGATCCAGCAGTAACAAAATCATCATAAGCTACCTGCAGGAAAATATGACGCAGGTTATATGTAATTGAAAAAAATTGCAAGGCTTCCTGAGAAAAGACAGGTAATTCATGAAACGACAACAATTCCTAGTCTAACAGCAATAACAACAAATTAAGTCCTATCCAGCTAAGTCACGTTGGCCATTTCATACTTAAATTGGCTCCCTTTGGAGTATCAAAGGTAATGAGGGAGATTGTTATGTCTTGGCTGCAAACCAATTCAATAGAATTCTGAAACTGGAAGATGCTGTCGGATAAGTGGAGACAAAGTATTTTGGTCCTATCTACAAGAAAGAGGCAAGAGATTAAATTATCTTGCACCTAAAAGTATTTCTTTCTCCCCAATGTTAGTCATCATAAATTGACGTGGGCAATGGCACTAGAAAAATCATCCATCACCCAAACAGAAAACATATTGACAACTCGTCAGCTGGACGAAGGATTTCATAAGGGTGACGCTGAAGCTCTCAGATCTCACTAATGGTCTAGGATTTGCTTCAGTCATGGTTAATGTTAAATAAAAGTCAAACCCTAATGATTTAATTCTCAATTAATCTTATTGTCCATTCATAAAGTTATTCAAAGTTCCACGGTGACATTAGTATTTCTCAATGTAGATGCAAAATAGATTTGTTTGGAGAGACTTAATTTCTCTGTTGTTTGTCAAGTCCGTCCTAACATGCTGACCTTAAGATCACCCTTTTCCTTGATTTTAACTTCTGACCTCTATATCTCTCTGCTTATCTTTGTTGAGATCCTTATATTCTACAGTTCTAGTCCAGCTATCTAGCACTCCTTAATATTTCCTTCCTTCAGATAACCACGAATTTGGGTCTCTATATCTTTCTGCTTATCTTTGTTGAGATCCTTATATTCTACAGTTCTAATCCGGCTATCTAGCACTCCTTTATCTTTCCTTTCCTTCAGATAATGGATTTTTATCCTTTTTGGTCCATTGTTTCTCGCACTGCAACACCTATACATCCCTTGTAATATCCTTCCCGGATGATGGCAGGGCTTGATCTCATTTCATTCACGCAGAACTTCAGCATCCACGGGAGTAAAATGCATTTTTGACAGTTGACTCTCGCTGGTTGTTCAATACCAAGTGAGAGATAATAAGCTACGATCGCAAGAAACGAGGAGACAGATGATCCGATTAGTTTATACAATTTCTCCTATGCGCAAAACCATCCAGCAAGAAAAGAAGAATCTGCAACTCCTAGCTTTTTGTCCAAGTAAGGTGAAGCTACCATGTCATTGCCTATTAACAACTATTTGAAACCATAGATGAAGCTTAAGGTCCTACAATGTAATGCTAACCGTCTCAGCTCGAATGAATCCTTTTTCAAAGTCTGAGTGGATGACTCCTGCAGCTTGAGGTGCGGTCATTCCTGCATCGACAGAGCAGAAGAAAAGGAAGGTAGAGGAAAGGAAGATGGAAAGTGAGACAACTATCTAACTATAACGTAGTGCGTAAACATTGAAGGATAGACAATATCTGACCTGCCAAGATAGTCCATGCCTTTGTTTCCTGTTTTTAAGATCAAATTGGTCTTCATTATAGTGAAGAGTACACAAATTCAATATATGGTACTCCAGAAAAACTTCTCAAGTTTGCATCTTTACCTTTTCGCCCGAAGTGAAGTACGTACGCAAGCCTAAAAGTCCATATGTTGCTCTTATCAGATTCCCAAGCCCACTTTCACTAACACCAAGAGATTTCAGATACTCCGTTCTCTCCTCAGATGGAAGTTCAGTAAGCTCTGCCTCAACCTGCAACAATGTGGACTCTAAATCTGAGTTCTAGGTTGTGGTGATTAGCAATCACAAAGACAAAAACGAAACATCACAAGTTTACTCAACATACAGAGACAGACACACATAACCTGGGTTATACTGACCTGTGCTGAAATTGTCACTAATCCAGATTTCAACTCAGACGCAAGATTCATAACCTCTTTCACATAAGGATTATTTGCGGGTTCAGCTAATTCGGATTCTGCAACATTGGCCACATAAATGACTGGTTTCATTGTAAGCAAGCAAAGATGCTTGATGGCATCGTTTTCAAAATCTGTCAAACTTGCTGATCGTGCAGGTTTTCCATCCATGAGAGCTTGCTCGATTTTTTCCAAGGCAGACTTCTCAGCATCCTCCTGGGAACACAATGATGGGATTTAAGGCAAGTAAGGAGATGAGCTGTGGGCCAAGATTCAATAGTTTTGTTTGTCAGTACACATCAACATCAACAACACCTTTTCCCTAACCTAGTTGGGGTTGTCAGTACACAAAATAAAGTAAAATTTCACCTTAATTTTTGATTGAGAATCCCTTGCTTTGCCTTTTTTCAGTTTCTCCAGTCTCTTCTGAATCTGCAATTCTTGTGAGGTAGACTTATCAGATCTACAATTTTACAGAATCTGGTCAAATATTTGTGGTACTTGTACAGAATACATCACCTCCGAACAAAAACCGAATATATCGTGTTCTACCTTATGAAGACTAACGTGAAAGAAAGGATCAAAATCACAGATCAATACATAGAGAAGCATGCTAAGGTAAATAGGACTCCGGACTACATCCATGATCGCTACTGCCAAAGTGACGCATAGGAGATCTTAGTACTTTGAGGCCATGAAAAAGTGAAACTGATATGTGTACACAAAGATAAATGAGTGAATTAAACTAAAAGTAGCACAAACTTCCAAAGAAAATTTTGAACAGTTTAAACAATCAGAACTTTCAGTAAGCTCTCATCGTGTTTTGATCAGATAAGCTAAAAAAACAGAAGTTTTCACTACTTTCAAATGAACAAGCCAGTATGAATGGTGCGTATTGATCAGCTTCTCAAAAGTAGAAACATAATTAATTTAAAAAGAGAGGTCGGGATCTAAAATCACACTAAGTATCAACGACATACATCGTGATTAGAGGAAGTTGACATATACATCAATATAGTCACTTCTTTCAGGTTCGAAGCTACTTCTTCCAAGTTTTTCACTACTAAATGCTATTACCAAAGTATCCCACAAAGTAGTCGTATCAACCCTACAGTAGAGATGCTGCATGGAAACCTTGCAAACAAGTTTCTCCAAGTGGTCGCTTCTTTTCGAAGGTTAAATTGCGGAAGCATTGATTGCTCAATGATATTGCAGGAGACGGATACTGAGTGAATTGAAGAGCAATGAAAACTCAAAATAAGGCAGAACTTTTTAAACATAAATCCCTGATGCAAGCTGAGAAATCCAAAACGAAAATGAAAGAAGAGCATTGTAAAATCTCTAGTAGAGAAGCCATAGTTTACCTGATCCAGATCGGAAAATATGAGCTCCAAGTTAATCACATCAATGTCAGACTTTGGATCAACTTTTCCATTCACGTGAACGATGTCATTGTCTTCGAAACAGCGTACCACCTGCAAAAACCTTTCTTATTGACTACTCAAAAGGACATTTTCCCCAATGGTGCTCGAGTATTTACAAGTTAGATTTTTATTCGAATTGTGAGTGACCTTAGGTATGAAGACCCATTTAACTTTAAGGAGACCTAAACATCAATTAACAGACCTGAAGTATGGAGTCCACTTCGCGAATATGAGACAGAAACTTATTGCCCAGCCCCTGAAAAATCATGATAAAAGAAGAGACTTAACAGGCATTTATATATAAACCAACCTACCAGAGCAAGCCAAGTATATAACTTAGCAGAATATGGATTCTCAGAGAGCAGGAAAATTGAAACTGATTTGCCTAATCAGAAATCTCACGATTCTCACCTCCCCTTGACTTGCACCTTTGACGAGACCAGCAATATCCACGAATTCTATAGAGGCTGGGACTGCTCGCTGAGATTTACTGAGGTCAGAGAGGACATGCAGACGGGGATCTGGCACAGCAACGATCCCTACATTGGGCTCTATGGTACAGAATGGAAAATTAGCAGCTTGAGCTTTTCCATTCTCAACCTAAATAGAAGAAACCACCAGAATAACACTAGCATCTAATGTGCCAAGGATGGGAAAGTGGGAAAAAAAAAAGATATTTACAGGGAAAAAGAAAGGAAAAATAGGGCTGCATTACTGCGACAGCCTTGCTGATATTAGATCAAAGTGGCTAAGTTCGAGTTTGGCTCCATCTGCCAAAGCAAATATTCCTTTCGTGTCCTTCAGTACAATGCCAATCCGTTATGTCTCCTCTCAGAAGAAAAGGGAAAAGGGAACTTTTTGCTTCTTCCCTTTCAACGATTAAAAGCAGATAAGGAAGTAAAGGAGAGGCCAAGGCAATCCAGTTCCCTAGTTGGAAGTTTCGAGCCATGTAGCGATTCACCATTCATACAATTCAGATCTCTATAACAATACGTGTTGGCGGCTATGGCTCTAACCTACCAGTTCTGGCTATGTCTCCCTCCTTTCTGATTAAAGCATCGAAGTCCAACATATCTTCCACTGGCCTAGGAAGAGGGGCATCACAAACACTCCCCTCCAAATTGCAATGTTCCCCCGTGGCACGCGGCACGCCAATATCCTCTCAAGTGCAATTTCTCAAAGCACCCAAAACTAGCAAGATACCTACTCCACATACCCTTCACCACACGGCGCGACATTGAAAGAGCAGAATGCGTACCTAATCTCCTAAAACAACACCATGTGCCATGAAAGCATACAGGACTGGATAAGGAAGTCAATCCAACTCAATGCGATGCTCGAGCTAGGGAAGCTATGCTGCACCAAGACTCGTAAAACAAGATCGACAGGCGAACAATACTAACTCAAACAAGAGGGGCACGAGAATAAGCCACAAGTGACTTACAACGGCGTTGAAGAGAGTGGATTTGCCGACGTTGGGGAGGCCGACGATGCCGGCTTTCAGGCTCATGCTCAGCCTGGAGGAACAAGAGAAGCACCTGCGGAACCCGAGGGCTGGGGTCAAGTGAGGGCGGCTCGCGAAGAGAGAGGGGTTCACGGGGAGGCATGACTTGGTTGGGAGGATGCTCAGAGCGGGGATGAGGTGATTGCGAGCTATCCTCGCCATTCTGCTGCTTCTAATGCTCGGGGAGGAGAAAAGAGAGAGTGAGGGGAGGGAGATTTTATCAAATTGCGTAACGTAAATAAATCATTTTGAGCATTTAAAGGGTTCTAAATCAATCTTATGTATATTGTCCTCCCTCGTTTTACGCATGCAAAAGTGGGCTTTTGTGAATTTTTTCTATTAATTCTTGAGAAATTTTAGTGTCTTAAAAGTATCTTTATTTTTTAAATAAGGATATGAAGTAAACTTAAAGGGAAAAGTGCATTAGAAGTCTTAAAACTTATCAGTACATTTAAATCCTAAAAGTTTCAAACAGTGCAATTAAGTCATAAAACTTATCACAAAAGTGCATTCGAGTCCTAAAACTTTTAAGAACTGTAATCAAGTCCTAAGACTTGACATATTAGTTCAATGAAGTCCTTCCATTATTGTACTTTTTAAAATTTTTAGGACTATATTGCACTTTCATGACTAGTTTTAGGATTTTATTGTACTTTTTGAAAGTTTTAGGACTCGAATGCTCTTTCACAACAAGTTTTAAGGCTTAATTGAACTTTTGAAGATTTTAGGGCTCGTTTGCACTTACATTATAAATTTTAGGACTTCTAGTGCACTTATTCCTATTTTAAAAAGAGCCTAAAATGTTCTTTTTATTTCAAATAACGACTCGTTCATAATTTCCTTTTTTTTATTTTTTTCCCTTTCTTTTTTCTTTTTTCCCTAGCTTCTCACCTGGGCGAGGCGAGGGCTGCCCTAGTTCGGGGCTAGCTAAGGGCGGCCCTAACTTGGGGGAGCCTAGGGACAGTGGCTGGCTTGGCCGGCCACTGGCGAGAAGCTAGGGAAAAAACCAAAGACAAAAAAAAAAGGAAGAAAGGAAAAAAATATAAAATTATGAAAAATATGTTCGGCTAGACAAACCCTTTTCTGAAATAAAGAGAGCACTTCGTACTCTTTTTTAAAATAAGGTTCATTTCAAACATTTATTTGAAAAATTTCCTTCACTCCTCGGTTCTTTCATGAAATTTGTTTTTGTCAACTTATCCTATTAAAACTTCAAAGGTCGAAATTCACTTTTCCTTTTTGTAGAATGGGAATATAAATACAATTGCATCCGACCAATAATCAATTTCCACGACTGTTAGTCTTATGTCGTTCCCTTGTTTTAAATAATCTATAAGACTTTTTTGTTGGTGGGCAATATGAGGTCTAGCACATGAAGAATTTTGAAAAAAATTGTCCGAAAAATTATCAACCTATTGCATTTTTATCGATTCAATCCCAAACCTTTTAATCACGTCAATTGATTTCTAAATATTTGTGTGTTTTGCCAATTGAGTCCATTCGGGCATTTTTCGTTGATGTTAATATCGATGGTTCTATGTGGCATAACTAATTCTTTTGGGGTTTTTAATATTTTTCGTATTTTTCCTTTATGTTTTTCTTTTTTTTTTTGTACTCGTGGCAAGCGAACTCACTAGCTCGCGGTTGGGAAAAATAAAGGAAAAAAAAAGAAAAAAAAGGGGAAAGAAGTAATAAAAAATTCACTATTTTTTTTTAAAGAAAATTGTCATGTCAGCGCGTCTGCTGTAACACGTAGGACGGTCCGGATCCATGCCAGTGATTTCAGATCAAAATTAGTTGAATTTGATTAATTGACAAATCATAAAAAAAAATTAAGGTTAAATTAATATAATTGAAAAATCTTGGGATTGAATTGATACAAATATAATAAATATACGAATCTTTGGATAGTATTCCCCCAAATCAAGTAGCCCCGAATCTCGAGGCAAGTCTTAAATGTAGCTAAGCTAAAATCGTAAAGTCAACGTGTCTTTTCCTTTAAAGATTTTAAAGAATCGCAATCAAAAGCATTGGATGTGTCATCCTCTACGAGGACAGGGGAATCCAGGAACTTCTGGCCAAGAACACAAAAGGAAACAGTGAAGGAGCCTTTCGTGTCTACTTTGCTAAAAAAGAAAGGGCAAGAACTTGCGAGAGAAGTTGATCATCCGGGGTCATCTTAACTCGGGACTCGATCCATTGACATTCGAATTCGAAGTGCAAACACATTACTGTTGATGACATCGGTGGCTTAATATGTAAGTCAGACGTCCCCGATCAATTTTTTTTTTCAATTCAAGACGTCCAATTCGAAAAGAGTTCACTCTCGGCTAAAAAATAAGCGGATAGCAATTTGAACTTTCTTGAATTCTTCCGTCCCTGCCGGACTGTCACGGCAAACGCGTACGAGGCTTCTCCGTTTTTTTTTTTTTTTTTTTTTTCAACTCGATTTTAGGCGCGCACGAGGAACCGCAAATCCGAAGTTCGCATTCCCGCTTGCAAGAAAAGCATATATGATGAATAACGGCCTGGATGGAAACGGGACCTTCAATCGGCATCATCCGTTACCACCAGTGGGGTGGGGCCCGATGTCCTCGGCCTCTAATTGGTCGCTCGTCCACGTACGCAAAAATACAAATAACCGACCCGAAAATTATCCAAAATTGATATGGAAATAATAGGATTATATAATAATAATAAAAATCCAGTGGATCATCACATCATAATATGATAATACACGAGCAATTTTTTTCAATTTTTTTTTTTTTGTTTTGGCTTTTTTGCCCAACCCACCGCCCACCCTCTCTCTTCCACGACAGTGGGCCAAAAAACCATCACAACCACCATCGTCGCTCCTCAATGATGAGGTCCAATTATATTACTCCCTCTGTTGCCGAGCCACCGTGAACCTTCTCCATATACTAAGCCCCATCTCTCTCTCTCTCTCTCCGCCGTCCACCGCCGCCGTCGTCTTCGTCGTGCACGGCGTCATCTTATCCTATACTGCGATAGGGTTTCGGTTCCGCTTTAGGTTTCCGTTTCCTTCTTTCGCCTCTTTTAATTTCCCTCTCACTTTCACACTTGCCTGCTGCGGACCTGGCTGTCCGGTTTTGCTCGAATTGCTTCCCCTCGGTACCTTTCTGTCGTGCTTCAGTGAGCTTGCACAGATCTTATCGTCTTCTTCATCGCCGTCGGGACGAGACCCTAGGTGTTCCGTGGCGTGGGGCCTGTTGCGTTGGCTCGGTTTTTGCTTTCTCGGAGTTGTAGATTCGGATTCGTATTCGGATTCGGTTTTCCTTCTGGTGTTAGATTAGGCTTGGAGTTGTAGATAATTAGGTTGCGATGGATGGTTTTGGTACCGGCGAGAACAGTCGTTTTCAACTTACCGGCTCGCAGGATCTCAAGCAATTAGGCGACGATTCGGCAGGTTCGATGACCTCTCCTTTTTGTTTCGTTTCGTTTCGAGCTGATTGTGGTTTCTGTAGATCTACTGCCACTCGTTTGTTGAGGAAGCGTCGTCCTATCGTCTGTTAACTTTGGCTTTGCCTCGTCCCTTCCTCTTCTTCTCTCATTTGAAGTTAAACTAATTCTCATAAGCTCGACAATTGTGTGAATGAGTGTTGGTGCTCTCTCAAATGTTTTATTGCGAGCTAAGAGAAATCCCAAGCTCAAAATTGTTCAGTAGGGGGAGGTTTGCCCAGCTTTCAAACGAAAATCAAGTGACAGTGTTGTACTATCGAATTATACTGAGGCTGTTTTATTCTTCCTGGCTTTCAGATTCGCGAGAGTTCTCTTTGATGGATTTTGGTCTTGCATATGATCGGAACAACAATTTTCACATTCTTCTTGAACTTCTGATTACGGATGTATACATTTCCTGCTATGGTTGATGTATGAATTTCCAGAAATTTGCGATTTGACTGATTTGTTTATACTAATTAAATTTTCTTGCGAAGCAGGCGACACTCTATTTGACGCATCCCAATATGCATTTTTTGGTAATGATGTTCTCGAAGAAGTTGAGTTGGGGGGATTAGAAGATGAAGAGGAGGATTTGCCTCCTGCTGGTTTAGAGGAAGAGGAGTTTCTGTATGACAAGGAAGAGGTGATGTGCCCCTCTCCTTTTTTTCCCCTTTACTTTTCTAGTTAGTTTATGCATGGAGATGCCAATACATTTTGGAGCGGTACTGATATCTTGAATTTTCAGGATAGTACCTCATTTACTTGGTTTTTATATCACCTGGCTTCGATGTTTGTCAATTCAAGTGAAAGTCTAAGCTGATATTTATTAATCCTCATTTATACATTCATCATTTCCAGAACTTTTGAGTTCCTTTTCTACTCTTTTCCTTTGATTGCAAAGTCAAATAGGTAGTGCTGGAATATCTTGGACACTCAGTTTGTACTCTGGAGTATGTGTTTGTGAGAAGGTTACTTTTCTACATCATACCGAGTCAGTTATTAATCTAATGATGGTGCAGATATGTGATATGCAGTGTCCTTTGGGCGGAATATCATTGAGATAGTCTGAGAGTATGTGCAGGTTTATCATTATAGAGTTTACGTCAAGTAGGATGCTCATATAAATTGATCATAACCAGTATTTTTGGGTTCCACATATCTACTCGATTGCTGAAGTTTTTATGGTTTGAATTGGCTCTGAAAACTTCATTCAAGGCTTCTATCGAGGCAGTGCTTCTCATTTCCTGATCGAAGTTAAGTATGATGTCCTTGGGTTTGCCGATGCGATTTGTCTCATGAAGTTGAATTAAAAAGTGCTGTTATACCTCTTAATTCTTATTATATATAATGACTGAAATGATGAAGTTAGCATAAGATCAATTGAAGAACAGTTGCTTAAGACGAATAGCATTTCTTTCATAGTTAATGTGTTCATGCAATGTATTGACACTAAGCTTCCTAGCTGTTCCTTTGCATGCTTGTTTCATTTTGTGTTTGCTTTCAAACATGATCACCATAAAGCATTTCTTATGTTGTCCTGATGATTGCTCAATGTACTTTGCTTATAAATTTGCTATTATCTCATGTTTGATGGATGACAAATATTTCCTTTGTTGCAGGGTGAGGACTTACGATCTTTATCTGAAATTGATGATCTTGCAAGTACCTTTTCAAAGGTATGATACCAAGCTTTGGCTTGTCAATGAAGTGTTTTGCTTACTGTAGAATGGTTTCTCAATATCAATCGTAGTAATGGGGAGAATATTGTGCTTAAGTTTATGTGCAATGATTCCATTTTCCTTAAAGAGCTGGTGAACTAGTTGCCAGCATAATGTCTTGTTCTTTAGCTTCCACAGCCTTTGTCATTGGTTGTCCATGGCAACCTTCGGATTACGCTTTATGATCTGAACTTTTTGCATGGTGTTTTAACTAATATCTTGCGGCGCTTTATCTCTGCGAATATTTTGTGGTGTGGCGACGCAGTATTGATCATATGATAGGATGTGTCTAATGGTGTTGTTCCAGTTTTAGGGACCTATGATGCCTCTTTTTTGCATTTATACTAAACTATGTGTTCTACTTGCAGTTAAACAAGGTGGTTAGTGACCCAAGAGTTGCAGGAGTAATTGGTGAAAGAGGATCTAGGGAAAGTGAGTATGTCAGCATTTGTATTCGTGGTTATCTTATTTCGTTGAAGTAATTGTTTACATGCTGCAATAATTCTTATAACATTGTTGTCCATTTAAAATTGGGTTAATACCGCGAAAAACCCCAAACTGGTACACCTGTGACAAATTTACCCCAAACTATTTTTTTGACCACCAAAAACCCCAAATTGGTACACTTGTGACAAATATACCCCAAACTACTTTTTTAACCGCCAAAAACCCACTGGTATAATTGTGACAAATTTACCCCAAATTACTTTTTTTTAACATAAAAAATCTCAAACTGGTACACATATGACAAATTTACTTTTTGTTAATTTCCTAATTTTCGTTAAATTGGGTTAATACCACGAAAAATTTCAAATTGATACACATATAGCAAACATAGGGTAACATGTACACCCGACAATAGTCACGTGTTATCCAACTTTGCAATTTGACGCTAAAATTTAAGAAAAATTAACGGAAGGTAAATTTGTCACGGTTGTACCAGTTTGGGGTAAATTTGTCATAGATGTACCAGTTTGGGGGTTTTTTATGGTCAAAAAAATAATTTGGGGTAAAATTGTCACAGGTGTACCAATGTGGGGTTTTTGGTGGTATTAACCCTTTAAAATTTAAGTGTCGATACCTTTTTGCTTTACAAAATGACCTCTGAGCAAGCTTACTTGTTAAGTTTAAATGTTGTGATCCTTTACCGTATCTTCGCAAAACAGAATGAAAATTTTAATTTTTGCGTTTGTAAATTCTAATACATCGAATGTTTGAATTTGAAAATTGCTTTTGCTAAGCCTGACCAATATTTCGTGGTTTCACTACCCTTGGTATGACTTATACTATTTGCCCATTCCTCACTTCAACTTTCAGATTTTCGTCATCCCTAGCCGATTTAAGTTTCACTTCTGTTGATTTTTGCCTCTCTATGCAACCTTAAATGAAAGGAATTAAGGTGTGCATATTATATATTTCAAAAATTCAATGCGCCATCTGTTGCCTAAGAATAGTCTTAGGCGGCCTCTGCAGCATGGCTGACATGCGTATTTATCGTGAATCTTGCGGATGAATGTAGTCTCAAGTTTGGCCAATTATCCATCTTTCTTGACATTATAGGTATTAGGTGTTTCAACTCTTTTCCTGCTCCATTTTTCAATCTGGTAGTGATTGAATTCTTACTTCTTTTGGACTGCACTATCTTTTAGGTTCTGCCGCTGCTGAGTGGGCACAAGGAGAGGATAACATTAACTGGCTTCATCGCAATGTAGTGGACTCCGATAGCACTTTAGAAGGCAAAAGATGGTCATCACAACCGTATTCTTCCGCTCACATTATAGAGTCAAAGACTCTGTATAGGACGTCATCTTACCCAGAGCAGCAGCAGCAGCTCCAGCCTCATTACTCAAGCGAACCAATATTAGTACCAAAATCATCTTACCCTTCATATCCTCCAGGTGGAGTATCACAGCATGCTTCCCCAAATTATCATGCAGGCCACCTAAATGTTCCTCATCCTGCTGGTGGAAACCAGATGGCACTATCTGCACCAAACCTTCCTCCCTTTTCCAATTCTCAGGTCCAGTTGACCACCTTGCATCATGGCTTCCAGTTCGCTGGGAATATGCCTCCTGGTTTACCTCTTAGTAGCCGAACACCCAGTCAATGGGCCAATCAGATGAACTTGTATCCTGGAGAGCATCCAGGTCGATTAAACAGTGGGATACAGCAGCAATTTCCTCATCAAAACGGGTTAATGCCACCACAATTGATGCCTCAACCTCAACCACAAGCACAAGCACAAGCACAAGCACAAGCACAAGCACAACCACAACCACAATCCCAGCAGCATTGGCTGCACCGTCCAATGCAGCCGCCTTTTGGGCATTTGTCAGGAATGCAGTCCCAATTGTTTAACCCCTACCTTGCTTCTTCTCCACCGTTAATGGGCAAGTTTGATGCAATGTTCGATCTTGCTGATTTAAGTGAGCAAAGACTAAAATTAGCTCACAAAGGCAGACAGGATCTGCGTTTTTCTCAGCCGGGATTTGATTTCAATGGCCCGAGGAGTGGTAGTGGGTGGCCAAGATTTAGATCCAAATATATGTCAGCTGACGAGATAGAGAATATCCTGAGGATGCAGCTTGCAGCAACACACAGTAATGACCCGTATGTGGATGATTATTACCATCAGGCTTGTCTTGCTAAAAAAACTCTGGGGGCAAAGTTGAAGCATCATTTCTGCCCTACTCATCTCAGGGAACTTCCTCCTCGAGCCCGCACGAACACTGAACAACATGCTTTTCTCCAGGTTGATGCTCTGGGGAGAATTTCTTTCTCATCAATTCGGAGACCTCGTCCTCTTCTTGAAGTTGAGTCACCTAATTCATCTGGTGCGGCTGGCAATACTGAACAGAAAGCAGCTGAGAAGCCCCTGGAGCAGGAACCAATGCTTGCAGCAAGAGTGGCTATTGAGGATGGGCTTTGTCTTCTTCTTGATGTGGATGATATAGACCGATTCCTGCAATTTAATCAGGTCCCAGATGGTGGGGCTCCGTTAAGACGGAGGCGGCAGGTCCTACTTGAAGGCCTTGCCGCATCTCTCCAACTAGTCGACCCTCTTGGCAAAAATGGCCATAGCGTTGGGCTTGCTCCTAAGGATGACCTTGTGTTCTTAAGGTTGGTATCTCTTCCTAAGGGTAGGAAGCTCCTCGCAAGGTACCTTCAGCTCCTTTCTCCCATTGATGAGCTCATGAGGATAGTTAGCATGGCGATTTGTCGTCATTTAAGATTTTTGTTTGGAGAACTTCCTACTGACCCAGGAGCAGCAAACTCAACAAATAACCTTGCAAGAGTGGTTTCACATTGTGTGCGCGGCATGGATCTTGGTTCTCTGAGTGCCTGTCTTGCAGCTGTGGTCTGTTCTTCAGAGCAGCCACCCCTTCGTCCCCTTGGTAGTCTTTCTGGAGACGGCGCATCCCTTATTCTCAAATCAGTTCTTGAGAGGGCAACTGATCTCCTAACTGATCCTCATGCTGGCACCAACTATGCCATCACTAATCCACAACTATGGCAGGCTTCATTTGATGAGTTTTATGTTCTTCTCACCAAATATTGTGTAAATAAGTATGACGGCATAATACAATCACTGCTAATACAATCCCCAACGACAAGCATGCCTGTAATTAGTGCTGATGCAGCTAAACCTATTCGTCGGGAAATGCCCGTTGAGCTGCTACGAGCAAGTCTACCCCACACGGATGAGCACCAGAAGAAGCTGCTGTTGGATTTTGCTCATAGGTCAATGCCTGTGGTTGCATTTAACAGCCATGAAGGGGAGAATGGTGGTCAAATCAGCTCTGAGTCGGTGTTAAGTTAATAGAATGCTGCACCAGAGCTCCGTGCAGAGCTCCAACTTATGTATGGCTTTATGGTTATGGAAAAGCTGTATGCATGACATGCTTCAAAGGGTCTGTTCCCTCGTTTTTTTCGTATTATACAAGTGCATCTCAATAAGCCTCGACGGGAGGGAGCCGCAGCAAAGTATGAAGTGGGAGTCGATGGGCACTGTTCGTTCCCAGTTGATTTAGTGCCGTTCAAGTACTTGTTTTTAGCTTCTTAATTTTTTTGTTCTCCGGGGAGACTTTCCAGCAGTTTTATGCTTGTACCCAACTTTGCTTTCTTTTTTGCGCCCCTTGATTAGGGTAGTAGTTTCCAGTTTTTGCCAACTTAGGAGCGTGTTTTGTTGCTCTGTTTTGAGTTACGGATGTGGGTCCTGGACAAGGGGTTTGGTTTTGTATAGGGCTGGTGTAGAAAGGTATCCCGCGTTCCTGTACTATTATTCCAAGGAGGTGGGACCGGTTTTGGGGGGGTTTATATCCTTTTAAACTTCCAAGTAAAAAATGGTGGGGTTGGGGGGGATGTTGATGGTTCGTGGCGGTTTGTCATAAGGTCAAGTTTAGAATTTACTTCTGATATAGTCAGTATTGCTAGAGTCTTCTCTTGATTTTTGCCTCGTGTGTACTGCACATTTCTTACCTCCCTTTGTTGTGCTGTTAAATCTTTGATTTCTGTACTGTGCAATACTTTGAAGCTCTGGGGATTAATCGCGATAAGTTATATTTCTCAACTTTTGTTTGGTGAGCCACGGTGATGTCGTCTTTTCCTCCAAAGTTCTCTTAATGCAGCTCCCTGATTAGGCTGGCGAGTGCCAAAAGTGGGATGAGGACATGAGAGCAAAAAATCAAAGAGGGAATCCTTTCTATGCATAATGCATCTGCATCCAGATTCCAAATATGTTAAGAAGACATCCGATCCTCCTCCTGTTTCGTATTTGTTGGGTTGTTCAGCCGTATGGCAGTGTGTGCCTGGGTGCATTGGAAAAGGTTTGGTGGGCGATGTTGAGGAGATTGCCATGAATGTGTTTCTATGTAATAACCGGAAATGTGTACAATGCATTCTCTTGATTGCTTTTAGCATCCGAGAGAATCAAAATAATGAAACTAGAGCCTACTCAAGCCGGCTGAATCGGTGTAGTATTGTGCTATATACAATCTTTCACTTGCCGTCTCAACACAGACAAGACTTCTCGAGGAAGCTGCTGGTTAGTAAAATCTGGTCAAATAAGCTGGCTCCCCATCAAATTATCCATGTGCTTCCTTGCTTCACAGACCAATTGCTGAATTCCCTTCGTTGAAATGGCCAAAATATCTTAGGCTACTCGTAACCGCTCTTTTTCAACGAGTTTGGAGTTACTAGTACTACCCCCTGCTCTGTGAAAGTCGTACAGAGGCGGCACGAACCATTTCGATGAGCGTTTCATCCAATTCATCGAATTCGCCAGATTCACGCAGTTGACGATAAGATGGAGCGACATGATTTGCCGCAGCTTCTGCCAATTTCCATTGAGACAAATTTGCAGCCATTTGGAGAATCTTAACGGACAAGTGTCTCGCAGAAGACAGGCCATTGTCTACGATCCTAAAACACGCTTCCTGAATGTCTTCCAGGAGCCAGAAGTCCGCCAACCAAGAAAGCTCTACGTACAGCTCTAGCTGGTATAGCTTCTCCTTCGTACCCATATTACTCCATAAACAACCAGATGGAGGTTCAGGTAGCTCAGAAGAATAGAACCAACAAACTAGTTTAACGAAAGCTTCCCAACTGACAGGTACCTTTAGAATTTGTGATTGACTGCAGAATGACGGCACAACATAGTGAGAAACTAAAAGAGTAGAAAGTCTCAAAAGAGTAAGCAAAATCTTCAACCTTGCACTTGAGGTGAACTAATCACGAATCCTAACCCCTTTCAAATAATATCGCCACCGTCAACACAAACATGGAAGTCATTGCTCAGTCCCCCCCGACCACGTAATTGGACAAGTCTTTTGACAGAACATGAAAGTTACAATTTCTGGCCCTAAAATGACCAAGTCATAATTGGATTTGAAACAAGGAGGCTTTCAGAAAAGGTTCAAGGAAAGCATAAAACAAAGCAGAAGCGCAATTTTGCTATTGCTAGAATTCTCATCAAGGAAAATGGGAAGTGTTAATACATTCGGAGTTGCATGGTTGACAATTGACAGATTTCACGACAAAGTTTCACATGGATACTCTAGCTTTTTTTTTTTTGGTCGAAGATACTTCAGCTTTAATGGTGGCAAAATCATACTTCCTTTTCCATGCTGACTAGACGTTTAACAATGAATGACAAATTTTCGACATATGGATAATTCAGTTTGTATCTGTAGATTGAATTGCAGAAATGATATTTTCCTCCATGCTGACAAGATGCATAGGCATTTGATATCGATATCCATACACAGCAAAGCGCACTGGGAATATAAAAGAAAGATGTAACACAAACAAGCACGCACCTTTCTTGCATTCCAGATTGCAACAATGCCTGCAGATAATCACAGCTTGCCCATAAAATTATTCGGTGAACGTGCATGTGTGGAACAGACATAGAGCAACTAGAGCATGTCCAACTCAGTTCAGTTGCTTTTGATTCTAAGATTATGTCCCTGAGACAGAATGAAGCTCGCTTATAGCTAACAAAAAAAGCGAGCAGGTCGCAGAATATCATATTCATCTTAATCCAGCAGCAAACTGAGGAGGTTTAGAAAGTTATGTTAAACAGCACAAAAAGTGATACATGATTAGCATTTGAGTTTTTGCCCAGGATGCAGACTAGCAGTTTGATGCCTCCAACGAAGCAAGATACTTCCTAAAGCCAGAAACAAAAGTCAAAAACAAGTTTTGGTGCACTAAGGTACCGGAGATCCATGGTGCTGAATGCAAACAAAATGCGAAGATGAAGGGCTCCATCTGAATGCTGGATAAATATGCTAATGATCAATAACCAAAGCCGAATCACTCAATAGCCAAAAAAGAAACTAAAATCACGACTGTGCTCAAGCACACCTAAAATAGTCGGTCAGATGGAGATGTCAATCTAATCGTCCATTCAAGTATACATCAAATGAAAAAGCATGGTGTGTGAGAAAGCGAGGGTGGGGGAAAGGAGGAGGGGGGGGTGTTTAGGGGTTTAAACTTACCAAAACTTATGTCTCCCTTGACCAAGAGCTGGTTTGAGATCAAAGCTGGGAATCTCGGTGGCCCATTCAGGAATTCTCCTCGAAAGTAGCTCATATAAGTGATGCAGGCCACAGCGTCTTGCAAGGATTTTTAACCTCTTCACAGTATCTTCTTCAGCTTGTACATGCCCTGAATAGATATACTCTAACAATTTCTCCAGTTCTAGGCGATTAACATGACAAGATAAGCGAATCTCTTTCCGGAACTTTCCGCGCCAGTCATCACTGTCATTAGTGACTGAAGAATCGTCAAATGTTCCCCCGTCAAAAGGTTGTTCAGGAGGCAATAACGAAGGACACCTAACCATAAGAAGAAACCCGTGGACACAGAATGAAGTACCATTGGCAAGAATCAGCTCTATATCAGGGTAATCCTCGTGATTAAGCGCTTTCCCTATTTTTACCCCTAATGCTGAAGGAAAACCAAAGTAGCTGAAGTAGGTTAGTATGTATGAAGCAAACCACCTTGCCCCACAATAGGAAGTGTCCTTGCAGATTTCCAGGAGCTTGTTGACTAGTTCAGTCCTGATATTTTCTGACTGAAGAACAGCCATGATTGAAAACTTACTTTTGGAGTCAGAATGATGAACTGACACTGACAGGCTCCACAAATTATGGAACAAAATGACATCTTTTCCTTCCCACTCTTCTGAATGAAAAGAGCAACAAGCTCTCCCAGGCAAGTTGCTCTTGAGATGTAGGGCATAATTTGACCTTGGTAAACAGAATGATTCAGGTGGGCGTCCCATCATATAATACAATAGTTTCTTTGAGCCATCCACAATAAACCCTTGATAATGAGGCAAAGCCAAAAAGCATGTCAAACCTATCAAACTTATAACAACGTGAACCAGATTTGGCATCCCAAGGTTAACTCCAGATGATGGGGAATCTAATGTATAAAGCAATTGCTTTAGATGCCTCTCACCATTTGGATTCAGAACCTCAGTAAGCATACTTCTAGCCTTTGATGAAATGTATTTGCAAGAAGAGAAAATCATCATTAGCACTACTCGCACGGCTGATTCACTTCTAAAGGTACTGATGACATCATCATGGCACAGCTGGTTCCCTCTGCCAATAATGTCCTCAAAAGCTACACTATGAAAGAACATACATCGACAATCAGAAAATACGATAAATAAAGAAGATGAAGAGTGGAAAAAGAAGTGCAGGAAGATCACTAGAAAGAACTGAGCAAACTATAGGCACCAAATATTTGACGAAAACATACCACGCGGCTGCTGTAAGAATGTCAAAATGAGCTTCATTTTCAGAAAACTTGGGATCAAAATCTTCAGCACATCTTATTGCAAGCCACCCAAGAATGTCCCATGCATATGGCCTTAAAACCAGAAAAAAATTATCAATGAGATTCTCCCGTGCTATGGCAATTTGCTCCTCTAGGGGGTATGTGTGATAAGAAGGATACTTCTCAACAAAGTTCGGCATAAGAATATCAACAAGAACTTTATTGATCCCCCTTTTCCAAAAGCAAAGATGATGCTTCCCCGGCCAACGAGTAATCATTGCCAAACGACATGCTTCAACCATCAAAGGAATCTGGTCATTAGCACCTTTTCCCTCTTTCAACTTCCACTCATTGATTGCACATACCATGGCTTCTACAATTGGCTCACAACACATGCTGACCACTCTCGAGCATCCCTGTTCAGTCAACTGAGCCCAACAACAGGACGATGTCATCCATATAACTCATCACAGCGGAAGAGGATGGAGCAATCTTGTCATGAGCAGAAAAGAATATACTCGAGAATATCTAGCAAAGAAAACCCAAAGCATTACCATTAAGCATTGTGCCAGTTTAAATCCCTCAATTCGAACTGACACCGGGTTCGAACTTCCCATAAAGCGTACCATTGCACCGACAATAGTTTCACCATGTTCCATAATCTTCTTGGCACCATAACTGCATAGAGCTGTTAACAAGTATCAGCTGTTTTTACGTTTGAAAAATGATAGGCCTAACAACATAAAATTGCAGCACAAGTATGAAAGCTTTCTAACTGTATGACAAGGTGTCAAAGTACCTATGGAAGAATACAACTTCAAAAGAGCAACTCCAAGAGAAGGGTCAGGGTTTACACAGAAATTCTCCAACATGTTCATAAAATTCACATTACTCCAAACTTGATATCTGGATTGAGGCCATTTCAACAGTATTATGGCCAATAAAGCCAACATCTCTGGGAAATACACATCTGACGTAGTGCTGGCAGAGAAATCTAGTACATTTTTAATTAAGTGGGTTGCAATATCTTCTTTATCAAGAACTTCCCAGACTTCATTCTCCTTCTTTTTGCTTAGATTTGAAAGGAGAACACTCAAGGCTCTGGAAGAGGGAATAGCAACTTGTAACCGATGGGAAATTGACAAGCATGACAAAGGATGAACAAGATCTGGGAGATATGGTTGCAGAATAGAAGTTGTTAAGACACTGGCCAACTTGTAAACTGCATCCGCTGCTATGTTAGTTGTGGCTTCACTTTTTTGGTGAAGGATACCCACCAATGCTCCAACCATATCTTCAGCTGAATCCTGAGAAGATAAAGTGAATGTGAACAACAAAAGGGGACGGGGGAGGAGACCACGAAATGCTAACGTGAATCAACCTAACTTAAAAACAATCCCTACACTAGCAAGAAGCTCAAAATGATTGAACCTAGCAAGTGCTGGTGATCCACTGAAGGAGATGGGCATACTCCATATGATAGACAAGCAGAACAATGGAACTTCCGTTATTCTTGCAGAGAACAATCCCAGGAGAAAAACTGAAAACCCTCAACATGGTCTTAGGACGTAAGCACATAATATTGCGAATAAACCGGGGCAGTCGAAGAAAATGAGAAAACCATCCAACTTAATTGGCGTCCTCAATTGAACATCAGCACTAATGAGATAACCAAAAGTGAAGCAGGTATGATAACTCCATCCAATCGGAAACTATAGTCTCCTAGAGAAGGCATTTCTTTGTAAAAATTGGAAAGAAGAGCAAACTCATCAGTGCAAGTTGAAAAAGAGAGAAAAAATAAATAAAAAACAAAGTGCAAATCAGGCAGCCAAACCTCAATAATGCATAAAACACGATCACACCATCGAGCACCTCACCTTCAAAAGCGGATTGCTCGACGTCTCCTCGGAAACGCAATCGAGGAAAGCAACAATCGAGCGAAGCACGTATCTCTGCGTCTCGATGTCTCTGCACTCCCATCTCGTTCTGCTTCCGTCGCGAGACCTACACGTACAAAGAATTCACAATCACAACCACAGTCAACTCCACGAACTAGACTTAAAGCTGTTCGTCACCGACTAGCGAATCCCTCGAAGCTCCTCGTCTACATATTGATGCTCTCCTTCAACAAATCAACTATGGACTACGAGGAAAGAAGAAGAGAAACCTGGTGCAGAGATTAAGAGCATGATGGAGGCGGTGGTGGAGAGTGCTGAGCTGGATGTTTTTGGTCTCTGCTCTGCGTTTGCGCGCTTTCATTTCCTCTTTCGGATTCGAGAGCCTAACAACTTCGAACTCGATGGAACGCTCGACTGGAATTCGTCGCTCGTAGAAGAAGTGCGATCGGTGACGTCGCCGACCTTCCCGTCTCGTCGGAGAAGTACGATCTCGCCGCCGCCCAGATTGCTCCCTGGAATGGGCTCTTAATTCAGGCCCAAATCCGATGTGCAACGCGTGCCGTCGCGTATTCGCTGGGAGCGTCACACTGAGCCACCCGGTCTTGTCTGGATAATGGCAAAAATGATCCATCAACCTTAGCTTAGGCTGTATTTGGTAACACTCCAGAGACGCTTCAGGAAAAATGTTTTTATTTCAAAGGTATTCCCTGAACATTTTTGGAACACCTTTAAAACAGAAACGTGTATGGTTTAAAAATGTTCCAAAAGTGTTCCACGGAACACCTTTGAAGAAACAAATAAAATTTCTTCTGAATTTTGAAATACTTTTTGGAACACTTTTGAAACCACCACCTACCGTCGTTGAGGCGGCCACCACCCGCCGGCCACCGTCACCAGACGGCGGCCAACGGTGGCGGCTGGGTGACCGGCCGCCAGCTGCCACCGCCACCACCGCCGCTGGTCCCCGACAGCCAACTGCCTCCTGCCACCGGTCGCCCTCCTCGACCGGTCGCCTGCTGCTGGCGCTCAATGGCAACGGCCGGAAAAAGTGTTTTTTTTATTTACTTACCAAACGCGTTTTTGTTCCCAAAAATCGTTGCCGGGAACATCAACACAAAAAAATGTTTCTGTTAAAAAAATATGCCCAGAAACAAAAACGTTACCATACGCACACTTAAATGTTGACAAACTTAATTTAAATTTATCTAATGCAATTTTTTAATATAATGTGAATTTAAATTTTAAAATTTATTCAATAAGTCTCATAACTTTAATTCAATGTGAGTATCTATATGATCTTTTAGATCTCGACCGGTCGCCTGCTGCTGGCGCTCAATGGCAACGGTCGAAAAAAGTGTTTTTTTATTTACTTACCAAACGCGTTTTTTTTCCCAAAAATCGTTGCCGGGAACATCAACACAAAAAAAATGTTTCTGTTCAAAAAATATGCCCAGAAACAAAAACGTTACCATACGCACACTTAAATGTTGACAAACTTAATTTAAATTTATCTAATGCAATTTTTTAATATAATGTGAATTTAAATTTTAAAATTTATTCAATAAGTCTCATAACTTTAATTCAATGTGAGTATCTATATGATCTTTTAGATTTTTTTTTGCGCATATTCAATTTAGTCCATGAACTGTATAAAAATATTTATTTCAAATTCAAGACAGCACTAAATATGTATTAAGAAATTCTAATTAAATAAATAATTTTTTTTAAAAATCACAATAAATATCCGATGATGGACCCGAATCCCCTGCCATAGTTTTTCTAAGGCAAGGGATCCCCACCCCGCTATATCAAGGGTGGGGATTCTGCTGCCTTAGAAAACTAAGGCAGCAGATCCATTTCCTCCGTGGGTAACCTTTTCTCTTCTTCTTGGCGCACCGCAGTTTTCCATAAAGGATAACAGTTGAGCGAGCTGTGGACGGGATTTGTAGCTTCATTTTCTTCTCCTCAGAAATAATAATAATAATAATAAAAGAGAGAAGGAAAGAGAAAATCGAGCGACTTGTACCCAAATAATTACGCAAAAAGCCATCTTCGTCTGGATTTTTTGTGGATATTTCTTGGGCCAGCCTTTCGTGTCGATTCTCTCGCAAACCTGAACTGGAAATCAGTGTATGTGCTCAACTTGTGTTCCTTTCTTCTTCTTCCTGCCTCCTCTGTGCATTTCTGACTGTAGAGATGGATTGCGTACTTACAATTCAAGATTTCTGCTGTAAGATTCGTTGAAGTAAAATGTTTGATCAGGTTTAAGTTGGATTTTATGTTGTTTATCAATGGCAATTCTGCTCAACTTAACGTCTCCAGTCTCAAACCCATCCCTGGGATACACGAGAAAGTCCTGTGGGTTTTACTCCCATGTGCCCAATCTGCACTCCTTCTCTCTGAGCAAGGGCTTTGCTAGAGCTCTGGCATCTACCCAAATCACCATTTCTGCCAAGGACTCGGTTTCTGCATTGCCCAATTGGCGGCTTGGCAAGACTGATCCAAGAGGCAAAGACCTCAGACTCAATGATGCATTCCAGAATTTAGACTACATGGTCGCGAAGGGCCAAAAGCCTGATGTCAACCGAGCAACTCAGCTCTTGTATGATCTGTGCAAGGCCAATAAGTTCAAAAGGGCGATCAGGGTCATGGAGATGATGGCCAGTTCTGGAATCATCCCCGATGCAGCTTCTTACACTTATCTAGTGAATCATTTGTGCAAAAGGGGTAATATCGGGCATGCGATGCAGCTCGTCGAGAAAATGGAAGAATACGGGTACCCGACCAACACGGTCACCTACAATTCGATTATCCGGGGTCTTTGCATGCATGGGAACTTTAGCCGGAGCCTTCAGCTCTTGGATAAATTGATGCGGAAGGGGTTGATTCCGAATGCCTTCACGTACTCCTTCTTGCTGGAGGCTGCTTATAAAGAAAAAGGGGTGAAAGAAGCGATGAGGCTTCTGAACGAGATTGTGGCTAAGGGCGGGAAGCCGAATTTGGTTAGTTATAATGTTCTGTTGACTGGTTTGTGCAAGGAAGGCAAGACAGAAGAGGCGATCAAATTCTTTAGGAATTTGCCGTCAAGAGGGTTCCGTCCCAACGTAGTTAGCTATAATATTTTGTTGAGGAGTTTGTGCTATGAAGGGAGGTGGGAGGAGGCGAATGAGCTTTTAGCTGAGATGGACGGCGGGGATCGTGCCCCTTCCATAGTCACATACAACATATTGATCAGTTCGCTTGCCCTCCATGGCAAGACTGAACAAGCTCTGGAGGTATTGGAGGAGATGACGCAAGGACAGTTCAAGCCCACGGCCACTAGCTATAATCCGATAATTGCCCGGCTGTGTAAAGAAGGGAAGGTGGATCTGGTAGTTAAATGTCTAGACCAGATGATTTATCGGCGATGTAATCCTAATGAGGGAACTTACAATGCAGTTGCTAATCTTTGTGGAAAGGGTAAGACACAGGAGGCGTTTTCCATTATTCATAGCTTGGGTCACAAGCAAAGTTCCTCAACGCGCGAGTTCTACAAGAGCATCATCTCGAGCTTGTGCAGAAAAGGGAACACTTATGCAGCTTTCCAGCTTCTTTACAAAATGACAAAGCACGGGTTCACTCCTGATTCATATACGTACTCATCTCTGATCAGGGGCTTATGCCTGGAGGGTATGCTAGATGAGGCCATCGAAATCTTTGGTATAATGGAGGAAAATGAGCAGAAGCCAGACGTAGACAATTACAATGCGCTTCTGCTTGGTTTCTGCAAGTCACGGAGGACGGATTTGTCCTTGGAGGCTTTTGTGATGATGATTGAGAAAGGGAACATGCCCAATGAAACAACCTATACCATTCTGGTGGAAGGACTTGCCCATGAAGACGAGATGGGGTTGGCAGCAGAAGTTTTGAAAGAGCTGCTAGCGAGGCAAATCCTGAGCCAGAGCACTGTAGAAAGACTTGTCATGCAGTATCACCTGGAAGGTGTACCTATATGAAATCATAGATAGCCACTAGTAGAGAAGAGAACCAAATAGCGGCCCTTTCGGTTACCGCAGTCGTGTGCGGTATCGTCCTGCAGGAACAAGCTGTTCTGGGCCAGTCGGATTAAGGGCATACTTGTTCCGTACATTTTCGTTGGGACAGAGAGACTGCTTTCGGCGATTTCACTTGATCACGCTTCTAGAATGTGTGGAAGAAGAACTGCACATGTGAATTCTTTTGGCGCTCATTGTGTGTGTCAGCTGCTCCTGTCTGTCGGCCAAGCTTGTATATGCTGCTAAGGATCATGGGCAATGTGGAATTGTCAAGTTCTTTACTTCTCAGAAAGTTGCCCTAGAGATGAGCATTTCGACGGTCGGTCCACGGGGACTTTCCCCAAGGAAAACGCACGCTAGATAATTATGCAGAGATTGTAACCTTGAGTGATTAGAAAGTAGTGCATTCCTATGGCAGAAGCAGCATGAATACCATGGAATTTTTTATTGCGTCCGCCTTGGAAATTCATGGATGTATATGCTGGTCGATTCGTAAAATACTCTTGATAGCATTTCGTTACATTTTGAACCACAGTTTCCCTCAAATATTTTTAAGGCTATATATGGTTCAAAAACTAATAAATTTCTGATTTCAATTTCTAAAAATTGAACGAAATCCGTGGCATGTCGTGACACTATGTCATGAGACGAATTTATTATCTTAATATTTAAAGACGGTCTTTTTTAATTTCATCTTCGCCCTCGGGTGTCCCAAAAAAAAAAAAAATTGCTCACGTGTCGAATTCAACCAAATGTATATTGCTAGTTTAGGCAGGCAAGACATTTTGTCTAACGTACGAGATATACCAAAGTTCTCGTCCATTTGTTCTTTTTCTATATTCATTTAAACGAACCTATTGAAAACGTAAGAGTGCTTAAAACCACACCGAGGAATTGAGCTGCAACAGTGTCTGACAATTCTCCGTGCCCATACTCTGTCCGAGTCCTCGACGACGCCATGGAAACAGGTGGTGCCAATTGCGATCCCGACGACGAGGGCGCGAGCGTCGACGTCGTTCCTCCCAGTGCGGACAACTGTGAGGCTCCCGAATCTTCGAAAGAGGGCGACAACGACGCGCCCGGCGACCGGAGTTCCGGCGACGCGGTCGCCAAAGGAATATCGTCGGTTCTGGTCTCCGTCATCAAAGACTTCGATTCCCGAGCTCAGGACACTCTCAAGAGCCAGGACCATCTCTCCTCCTCCATCGATCGTCTTACGAGCGGTACTCATTCTCTCTTCCTCGGGGTTGCCGTTCTTGATTCACATGCACGGAGTGGTCAATTTGGTTTCAATCTCATTACCCGTTCTTGCTAGGTTTTTCGAAGTACTGTTGTTCGATTTGGTCAGATCATGGATAGCTAGGAGAGTTGAATACCTTTTCAGTTATTCACGTTTGGTGTACTTTGATGCCGTCGTTGTATCAATAAGATTATCGTGATTTTGAGTTGGTTTGAATTGAATCGTCTTCATTTCCTTAAAAAGAGAACGACTGAATGCTGGTACGTCGAGTACTGCGCCATTCTCCGTGACAACTCACTTGTTCAGTGGGCTTCCAATGGATGGTTGACCGACCTACGCAAAAGAAGCCACTGCCTCGAATGGCTTGATTGGATGTTTTGCAAGTGCAGTGACCTGATTATGAACCATGAAGAAGTGGCCTTAGTAATTATGTAATTTTTCTAAGCTTAGGAGACATGTCCTGGTAAAGAACTAGCTTCTCTTGTCTCATTGTTACCAGTGACATGATAAACAGCTCTTTTCCTTCTAACTTATTGCAACTTAAGGGTGAACCTAGCTTCACAGATAGGAAGAGTTAGTATCGTTGATGAAGAGACAATCAGATATCTATGGGTGGGTCATCGCTAAACTGTATCTTGCTTGTACATATAGAACTATATATTGCAAGAGCCAGCCAACTTCTTTCTCCTCAAGTGCCATATAGTTTCTTGGCTGAGTCGGTGATTACATAGGTGGTTCAAAATTGTTATGTTGAATTTTCTTTTCTTTTCTCGCAGAGCTTGATCGGTTACTGGAAGATGCACCCATGCCATTCATCATGCAACACGCTGCGAGGATCTCCAGCGTTAGAAAGAGAGTGTCATCAATGAATGTGGTTTTGAGATCTATTCAGCGGCGAGTGGACAACATTGACCGTATGCTATCAACAGCCTTGCCCCCCGGTATCCATTTTTTCTTGCTTACTGAATGCTCCAATTTGCTTCATAATCCTCTTGTGCCATTGGGGATGCTATTTATTTTGTATAGCTTCTGAAGATCTTTTGTCATCACCATGCATGTCCCCAAAGATTAAGCATAGCACTTTCTTGTATTTATTTCACTCATGGACTTCTCAGAGAATAACCAGTGCAGGCAATATCCTATTATACGAGCAATTTCACATATTCAGTCGTTGCCGTATTTCACTTGTTTTTTTGCAATGCACGTCATACCCTCGTTTCTGATCATTAAAGTAATTAACCAATGTACGACATGTTTTCCTTGAGCAGTCGTTTGAGGATAGATGTACTCTTACTGGTTGCACTTCATGTTTTCTGTTGAGCTTGATGAATCAATCATCATGTTCAAACTTCTCTCTTCAACATGGCTTGGTCTGGCCACTTGAAGATTCTTAAAAGAAGGCAATATATCAATTTTTCCTTTCTTTGGGGTGATTTAATTTTTGAAGGTTATCATGGTCAACCTGTATTCTGATTCTGTTGCCAACTTCTAATGTAAGGTTACGATGGTAACATCACGTCAATTGGATGTAGAATTGCAATAACTGACTATAGGAACCAATGTGAGCTGAGGACCTTGCTTTTGGCATTGTCTTATATGTATAATTTAGGTGGATGGTATTTCGCCTCTGATGCTCAGAGGTATTAATGGGATCTTCAGCAGTATGAAGAACTCTACGAATAATTGTGGCTATGTAAATGTTCTTTTATCTCTTGCAAAGTACATAAAAGGTTGATAGAAATCCTTTCTATGTAACTTAGTGCCAGTTTGGGGAGTTATTCTATCATAGTTGCTACTCCCTGCCTCTATGCGACCACTTGTTTAAATCTAAGGTATATTGGCACAGGAAGTTTCCCAGCTTTTTGATTTCATTTTCAGTGAAAATGGATAGCTGATGGGGGAAGACATTTGACTGGATCATTTCAATTTACTGCACCTTTGATGGGAATTTAGGAACGTCTTTTTTTCTTTGCAGAGAAAACCACAGAAAGAGTATGACAATTTTGAGATTGCTGATGCTTCTGAGTACTCTTTGGGGTCAAACAACTGGTAGGTAGAGCTGAATCAACTTGTGCGTGGACACCGTGAACTTTGGGAGGTCAAATTTGCCTATCTAATCCAGCAAGATGATTCAAAACTTCAGAGATTTGAGAATCTCAATGCCTTCACCACGGGAAAAGGTGCTTTCCGAGGTTGTGCAGCCTAAATATCAAGCAAACAAACGTTCTTTTACCTGAAATTTTTGTATTCCTTTAGAGCTCCTGCATGCTGCAAATCCATGTGGGTTCTGTTAACCATAGTGGCAGATCAATGGAGTATGACAAGCTGGTGGACTCAGTCTAGCTATTGGTGACAATCCTGCTAGTTGTTCTTATGATTTTCCCAGAAATGATACTGCAAAGATTGACACGGTTACAATTTTTTGCAGCAAGAATGGAGTAATCGATTGAATGTGGATTCTTTAGTTGTCTGCCTAGCATTCAACACAGTTTTGAGAATATTGAGACAAAGTAATGAATTTTCTCTCTGTTAACCCCGACCATGGGGTTGCTCAGCTTCACAGCAGACCTCCATGCATTATTGTATCTACACGAATTACCTAAGAACTGAACTTGCGGTCGCTTTGACTCATATATTTAGTGCATTAGGCAGAACTCTATTTATAGTCAACCTTTGGCGAGATTTTGACCAAAGAAAGCATCTGGCAAGATAAGTTTTGCAAGTGTACCATCACCATGAAGACTCGATCTTTCTCACGAAGCGAGACTTCTTTTAAGCCGGAACAAGTAGGGATGAGCGATTTTAGATTCCTTACAGGTTTCTCCTGAAATCTAGAACCTACTCATTGAAACAGGTTTCTCATTTTTTGAAACCTGAAATCTCTTCGTCATTCCTTTGAATCTATCTTGTCACTGGTTTCGGGGGGCAGTTTCATGATATTGGGAACCTGTCAATTTTTCTTTTCATTTTTATTAAACAAAATGAAAGTGAATGGTTGAGGAGTCCGTAAAACAATGAAATCATAATATTTTAACAGCTGCACAAGCAGGTGTATTTACAGATGACAATAGGATTGGAAAATGCAAGCCAGCACCGAGCACTTGAAGCTTAAACAGCTACACGAGATGAAATGTGTGGACACACTGAGCACAATAATCTGTCGCATATGATTGCCAATAGAAAGGTGCTTGAGATTTTTCGTCTGATCTTACCTTTGAATTCCCTGAATGACAATAGTCGACGACGTGGAATTTCACGCAGAATTTGACATGTTTCGTCGCACGTTGGGAGTACATTTCGGCAGAAGAGCTCTATTTATGCATTCTCTCGAGATGGAGGGTGTGTGGCGGAATTAATTTCTGAAACTTAGGATTCTTTGACACAAAGAGCGTACTTCCGATAGGAAAACGAGATTGCAGGGACTCCGCTTGCGTAAATAAAGTTCTAATAGCGAATTGTTTGTGCAAAGAACCATCCAATCTACGTCCGATGAGGAACACGAGATGTTGGAGGGAAGCAGGTCGAAAAAGGAGAGAAGACTCAGAAGAGTCCCGTGTTCAAAATAGATACCTAGGGCCTGCATGTCAACCATTCTGATCCGAAAAAAGTGATTCTGATTAAAATGATTTTTTTAGATTCTGTTCCCTGGATGAATTTTAGAGAATCAGAACATGTTTGATAACTGCCTAAAATTTTTGTTCCTAAAACAGAAACGCATTCGCTAATTGCATAAAAAATTTTATTCTCAGGAATAATTGCTCTTCTCAATTTTTGTTATTTAATTCAAATAATTATGTAGTTACTTTGTGAAATTCCATTCTACATTTCGATAATCAAATATTAATTCATATTGATTCTCTTATATAACATATTGCATATTGAAATGTCAAGAATCATTATGAGTTATTTTCGGCGTTTATTGTGGGGTTTCATCGAATTCTTTTGAGCGAGCAGATAACCGACACGAGCAACACCCTTATTTATGCAAGGAAAATGCACTGCACTACCCTGCATTGGTGTGTTTTTTGGTTCTAGTAAATCAAATCTCAGTCTTAATTCATTGAAAACTTAAGAATGAGAGCTTGATAAGTGTTCATGATGGTTATTTTTGTCATTTTCTAAATTTTCTAAAACTAGACTAAGCCTAAAGTACATAAACCTAAGCAAATCACAATCAATGAAATCAAGTGCGCAATCAAGGAATCATGACATGGATAAACCGCATCATAGAACCCTAATGAAGCCCTAAGGGTTTAGAGAAATGTGGTTCGAGTTTAATTGCAGAGGCGATTATGATTTTACTAATAAAAAATAAAATCTACGAAATCTATTGAATTTATAAATTTATGAAAATGAGGTCAAACTATCCTAATCTTGATGGGATTTATCGCACACCGAATCAGAACGATCACACAGAAATCAAGAAAATTGAATGACGCACGAGATTACCCAGGTTCACCCCAGAATAGGGCTACGTCCTGCAAGAGATTTTCACTATGATATTCTGTTTACAGCCTCTCAACTCGTTACAATGATCAGCATAAAACGAGCAAAATATATATGCCCTAAATGGGCCCAAAAACCTAAACCTAGCGAAACCTCTATTAAGCCCATAACATACGGGTTAACTTAAATAAAAGTCCAAACCCGTTGAGGTTTCAGGGGCGCTGCCCCCGAACCCCCGCCCGCTCACCGGCGAGCGGGGCAGCCGTCCGCTGACCGGGCAGCGGGACACCCGTGTCGGGGGCGCTGCCCCCGAACCCCCGCATCCCACGCGCATGGGTCACATGTCGTCGGATAACACTTTGGTTTCCCTAAGCTCACGTGGGCATACCCTGTGTGAGAAACAAGGGTCCCCGAAGTATTCGCCAACTCCAACAAATCTAAGCTTCTTATATTTTTAGGGATTTTCTGAAATTTTTTATGATATTTTAGAATTTTTTCAGTTTTTTTTATTATTTTTTTTGTTTATTTTATATTTTATTATCTTATATATTTTTCCTTGCATTCTATTTTAGGCCGAGGGAAAATTGATGAGAGAACCGAAAAGGAAAAGTGAGAGAAGTGAGACTTTATTCTGTTTTGTATTCTCAAAAGTGATTCTTTTTTTCAGAATCAATTTTTCTTTTTTGCTCCAAAACTGTTTACGGGAATAGAATCGGTATCGGAATTATTTAAGTTACCAAACAGAATTCTCTTCTTCTTCTTCTTCTTCTTCTTCTTTTCTGAGAAACAGAATCAGAGAATCAAAATGGTTGTCATGCATGCCTCTAGTATTTCTGCATCATCAAATAAAACGATGTCACCTAACCACGTTCGCGTGTACTGAGTTAAAAGTTTTCCTCTCGCCTCCGCTTCCTTTCTTCGCAGGAAGCGCCAACCACCTCTTTAAGCTGAATGAGTGAAACCCAGTCATTCAATTAAAGGGTAATTTGGACTTGTTTTACTTTACCATTTCGGCTGAGAAGCATCTATCTCCTAAAAGCCCGAAAGGTGGTTTCATTTATCAAACACGAAGCTTTCACGTCTAAACAACGAACTGCGCATTGTTGATTCGATCCCTTTGCGGCATTTCATCTCCTTGACCAACGTCGCCATGCGATGTCATTGTCTTTACGGATTCGGAGGAGGCCTTGGTAAGTTCTAACGCCCACCTTGTGTGTTTTTTAGGACCTAGGAATTAGGGTGAGCACGGAACAGATTACTTGCGACTTGGAAGATAGTCACCTAACCACAATAAATGCAGAGTCATTTGTGTAAAATGTCCTAACCACTCCAAAGCTTAACCATGTCTGAATCAAGTCACACGTGTTCATGAAGAGCCGAATCTTCCCCTTTAAATATCAACCCCTTCTTGCCCCCCTTGGTAATTCATCAAAACCAATCCGCTCGAGTTCGGCTTTCATCTCTCGAGTCTCCCCAAGAGTCGATGGCTTCTCGTGCTTACTTCTTCGCCTTCCTCGTCGCGATTCTCGCGATCGCGAGTGGCGGAATGGGCGAAGCTGCTAGCCCTCGTCGCCTTCTGCAAGTGCCGGCGGCCGTGCCTACTGTCCCGACCGTCCCTACTCTTCCCAACGTGCCATCTATACCCGCACTCCCAGGAGTGAATCTCCCTCCCCTGCCTCCTTTTCCCACAGTTCCTTCAATCCCTGGACTTCCCACAATCCCTACTCTTGCGTTTCCACCCTTCCCATCAGCCATTCCTCAGATTCCTGGGATTCCTGCCCTCCCTTTCTTGTCGCCCCCGCCTGCGAGTCCATGACCGACCGTCTCGATATCCACAGGACCAATAACAGCTACATCATCTGCCCTCTTATGTTATGTTTAGTCTATACGACTAAAGCGAGAACGGGAAATGGTGGTCATGGTGCGCATCTGTTATGCTATTTTATGTAGGATCGGTTTGGATTGGACTAGTTCACCTCTTTATAATGGGAATCTGAGCTACAGATCCCATGCTCGTGTATGCATTATTTTCTATTGAATATGAGATGAACCATTCCTATTATTAGTTCTCATGGCTAACTTCTATCGCAAACATGCCGGAAACTATCGTTGTCTTTATCCGAAACACGATCGGAGGAAACCGTTGTCAACACAAGCCGCGGTAAACCGCAGTTGCCAGAAGCAAATACCTTAAACCCTCTTCGTCAAGAAAGTATGCTGTAACTTCCAGTGTACCAAACAGAAGACTGCAATCCTTTGCCACTGCCGGGGGACGTCGTAGGAATCCCGTTAACGTTTATGGTGTCTTTGGGCAAGCGATGCAAAATCCTCCGCTGCGACCTTCGTCGTGTTAAGATTTCGTTATGGTGGGCCGAGCACGGCCCAGAGAAGTTCATCTTTCTCCACAAGGGTTGCCATTGGGCTTCGCGTCACTACGTGGACAATCACGGGCCGGCTGAAACTCGTTGGCCCGACCGGTGACGATGGCGAAGCTAAACTTCAATTACATTATAGCCCTCAAGAGCGTCGCAAATTAAATTTGGGGCCCGTATGTTTCATGAAAGACATAATATTTGAGGCAAGAAAATATATATATATATATATACCGAAAAATGATTGTAGACAAATCGAGGAAATGTTTTCATCATCGATAATGACTTATGCCTAACTATTTTCGTAGGTGACAAATATATTTTTCATTCATTCATTTTCTAAGCGACGCAAGCAATCAGCAAATGTGTTTCAAATCAATTTTTTTTTTTCGTTAAACAATTGCTCTCTCATGTGTTTAAGGATCGTTTTGAGATTAAAGTCTCCAAAGCAAACGAATCATTCATAAGGAAACAGAACATGCTCTATCTAATTCAGTGCTCATTGCAAAGGACCAGCAAAATGGGAAAAAAAAAGGGTTAATACCACGAAAAACTTCAAATCGGTATACGTATGATAAATTTACCCCAAATTATTTTTTTGACCACCAAAAACCTCAAACTGATACACTTGTGATAAATTTACCTCAAACTATTTTTTTATCATAAGAAATCCTAAACTGATATAACTGCAACAAATTTATTACAAACTAATTTTATTATCATGAAAAATTTCAAATTGGTACACATATGACAAATGGTGGGTTTGGTTCAGCATTTTGAAGGAGCTTTCAGCCTCTAAAGCTACTTGAGAGAATGCTGAAGCGTTTGGTTCAGTTTTAGGCCAGCATTTGATTAAATGTTGGCATTGGGAAAGCTGAAAGATTTTTTTTTTCTTTCCAAAACTAGCCTCACTCATTTTCTATTTTCCCGAATTTGTCCCTTTTGGTATTGTTCATTTTTTTTTCTGGTTCAAAGTTAATCTTCTTTAGTAACCCAGATCCGGTAGGAAGGGGCTAGCGAAAGGACTGCAAGGGGCCAGCGGGGTCGATCGCCGGGGAGCCAGCCGCCCAGGCGAGGGCCACCGCCCAAGAGGGCCGACTGCCCAGGTGAGAGAACTTGGGTCGCATGACTCAAGCACCATCGCTGGTCCTGCAGCTTCTCACATCGTTCGCAACCCACAAGCAAGGTCTCTCGCAGAATCGTCATCACTATCATTATTGGCAGCGACAAAGGAGAGAGCGGTTAATGAAAGAATGGAAAAAGGGTGGTCAAAAGTTCGCTCGCTAAAGTGAAAGGGAATATTTCGACCCAAAAAAAAAGTGGAAGGGAACATCAAGAAGAGCTCTTAAACACGAAACAGACCCTCCCCATCTACAGAACACAGGTGTTTGCGAGAACCGCTGCTTCATTTCTCTACTCTCTCTATCTTTGGGGGAATCGCAACCACAGAGCGACAGCGCCTGAGGTTACGCAACCCAGGCGACGGTGGCTAAGGTCGCGCGACCCAGGCACTGTTTTCAGGGTTCATTCGCCTGGACGACCACCCTTGCCTGGGCAACCGGCTCTTATGGGAGGCGGTAGGGGTGAGCGGTTCCCGGTTCGGTCCGGTTCCCCTCAAAAATCGGGAACCGGACCAATAGTCTCTATTCCCATTTTTTGAAACCGCGAACTAGACCGGCCACTCGAGAACCGGGAATCGGACCGGACTGTCGGTCCGGTCCGGTTCCAGTTCCAAGGAACCAATAAAATCATTTGCAGATATAAAAAAGAAAGCGAATGTAACTAGAGATTTCTTAATTCCCAGAAGCCAAAAGAGTATATACAGTAAAATGTCCAAAACCAGCTATATCTATTCCTAATTGTTGACACCTGATTTTTAATCATATTTTATTTTGGTTTTATTTCTAAAATTAATTAAAAATTTCAAAAAAATCATAAAATTGCAAAATCAACGTTGGAAGCCTTGGCCTAGCCTTAGAAATCAATTTTGAACAAAAAATATTTTTCGTAATTTTTAATTTTTTTTCGAATTTATTTAATTATAAAAATACCCAAAAAAATCAGAAAAAAATACCATTCGTGATCAGAAAAATGCACAAAAATAGTCAATAATTTTATTTTAATTCCCTATTCAGGTTAGTATTTACGAATCTCAAAAATTCGACTTGGGTCATTATGTTCCTTCACAAATATAAACCCGAATCGACCATAGAAATTGCCTTTGGAGTCTTTTAATTTTCAATTTCCACTCCCAATAAGCCATGACATTTTGATCTAGAACCTTGAAGTGCTATTGGGTCAATTAGGCCTTCAATTTGACTAATTTTGACAAAAAGGACTTAATTGCACAAATTTCTTTGCGATTTAGTCCCCGGTTTCGCGAATCTTAAAATTAAATTCTCTCTAACGACACCCATGAAAATTAAATATCTCTACCCTATATTTTTCATCGTCTCGAACTCATTGGTGGCCTCTATTTGAATTGATTTGGTCATTTGAGCCTCCGATTTGGCGAAAATCGTTTTCGGATCCTAGGTACGATTTGGAGTTTTCATTAAATTTCATCTCAATCGTTCACGAAAATACCCATATTAGATTAAAAACGTGTCGAGGAGTTCGATTTTGACGTCAATTTCATGAAAAACGATCAATTTATGGCTCAATTGTGCGAAATTTGATAACCGGATCGGTCGGGTCGGCCCCGACCCGAGCGAACCGAGTCTGCAACCAACGTTGCAGACCTGTTGTCCCCCACGTACAGTACCAAAAAAATGCAGGAAACAGAGGCAGAGCAGAGGGCGGATCGGCGACAAAAATCGAAGGGAGCAGGCGTCTTTTTCAAGGCTAGAGGGGGTGCGTGATCGTCATCGGCATCCTAGACGACTTGCTGCTATAAGGGTTGGCCATGAGAGAGAAGGGGAGTTTTTCGGACACAAAAAACAAAGGAGGAGAGAAAGCCGAGAGCTGTGGAGGGGATTTCCGCCCGTGAGGAAGCTTGGTTGAACGTCGTGAGGTCCTAGGCCAACAAGCTCATCACCCTCGAAGACCAGTCGTCGCCGGCGTCGCCAAAAAGGTCAGTGACCCCGTGGCCGTGGACCCCCCTGTTTTCCTCTACTTCCGAAGCCTACTGTAAGTTCAGCTCCGTTTGGCTTCCGGCCAAACGGAGCCGAACCGATTGTTGTCCGACGTCTATACACGTCCCTATGAGCATGTTTGAAGATCATTTTGTCTCGGTTTAAAGTGGAATGCCGGTATTTCTAGCTTGAACGTCGTTTTTCGCATGCATGCCGGGTGTTCGATGAAATGCTTACCGAACCGTTTCACCTATTCTTGCTCCCGGCCATCTAGTTCCCCGATGCTGCTTCGCGTCCTTATGCTATGAATAAGTCCTAGAACCATTGTTAAGCCTTTGTATGTATTTGTTTTACATCGGTCGACGCCGAAAACGGTGGTTGGAGGTCCTCGGGTCCAAACCTGAGCCGAGGGCTCGGTCCGGCGAAGACGGAGGTCGCCGACCCTAGGCGACCTCAGGTAAGCTTCTAAACCTAGATGGGATGTCCTGTGAACGACTGAGGTCGAGTTTGAAACAAATTTTTTTTTCGAAAATTGCCTCGCCGGAACCGGATCTGTGGGTGGTCGGTTTGCCGGTTTCCGGCGTTTTCGTGACTGTAAATGTTGGTATATGTTGATGTTCGGTGTTTAAGGAGTCTAATAGCGCAAGAATCATCGAAAAGCACGAAGATTTGGGCCCGGTCACGATTTTCCGGCGAAGATTCCGGCGAACTCGCCAGAGAAATCACTGTTTCGGTGAGTCGCCGGTCATCTTCTCCGGAGGCAGGGGGTGACCGGTCAATGTTTGACCGGTCAGCGCTGACGTGGTGTACCACGTCGGCGGGGGCGGCGTCCAACAAGCAAAAAAAAAAAACCTAGATCGGACGGTGGGCGAGGTGCCACGTGTCGCGATCTAGGATTTTTCAAAAATTAATAAATGTTTTTTTTAATATAAATGGTATTTTCGAAAATTCAAAAAAAATCCTAGATCGGACGGCCGTGGGTGCGCCACGTGTCGCGATCTGATGTCTTCAAGATCAAATAGATCGGAAGGATGGGATTGCACCACGTGTCTGTTGCGACCCGAAATTTATTTACGGGCTAATGGATTGTCGAAATCGACCCCCCTACTCTGCAATGTGGATCGCGGGCTTTCTCAACGCGGACCCTCCCAGGCCCATACCAAATCGCAACGGGAGTAAATTTTACACGGGTTTTTGACGACAAGAGTCGATCGCATTCAACCTTGGTGTGGTCGTGGTGGCATGTGCTATGTGTGCATGCATTTAGAGTCGCTACCCGGTCCTTCTTGGAAGGTGGACCGAAAACCTCACTAATCGATTGGGAGAGATCGATCAGTTCTGCGGAACTAGAGATTTAGGGTTCGGGGACTTGGTTACGTTGGTGTCATTACCAACGCCCTTTCGGTACCTAACGCGAGTGATTTTCCTAACTAAGATTTCATGCAGGTGCAATTTTGGGTGAGGTAAGTCTGATTCAGGGATTTCAAGCAGATTGGAAGACTAGCCCTATCAAATCACAATCAATATAAGGAAAGCGCAATCAAGTGCATAAATGAACCATGTCAATGCACATCAATTCAAATCAATGGCTTCCTAGTATAGCCTTAAGGGCTTAGGGAAGGTGTGATTTAGGACCAGGGGTAGACTGGGAAGATTTGGGGACGATTTGCTCGAAGGGCGAAATCGTCAAGTTTAGGGAGGTTTGGGAGTTGAAATAAACAAAATAGGTCATGGCCAGTTGATCATGGCCATTTCCTATTTTGGAGATTTTTCTTGAATTTTTCAGGATTTCTCGAGAAATGATTTCCCTAAAGGGCAAAATCGTCATTTTTGAAAAGATCAGGATTCGAAAGACCAAAGATAAGTCTTGACCAGTTGGTTGTGATCATTTCCCTTTTTCTGGATTTTTTTGGAATTTTCAGGGTTTCTTGAGGAACGAAATGCCAAAAGGGCAAAATCGTCATTTTTGAAAGGATCAGGACTCAAAAGATCAGAAATAGACCATGGCCAGTTGATTGTGGCCATTTCCTATCTTCTGGGATTTTTTTGAAATTTTCCGAATTTCCTTGATTTTTGGAGACGATTTGCCTAAAGGGCAAAATCGTTATTTTTTGAAGAGGGTCGGGTTTCAGAAGACCAAAAATAGGCCATGGCCTGTTGATTGTGGTCATTTCCTATTTTTTGGAATTTTTCTGGAATTTTATGAATTTCTTCAATTTTTGGAAGACGATTTGCCTAAAGGGCAAAATCGTCATTTTCGGAAAGATTGGGGTTTGGAAGACTCAAAACAGGTTATGGCCAGTTGATTGTGGTCATTTCCTATTTTTTGAATTTTTTTTGGAATTTATGCAATTTTTGGGAGACGACACGCCTAAAGGGCAAAATCGTCATTTTTGGAAAGATTGGGGTCTGACAGACTCAAAATAGGTCATGGCCAGTTGATTGTGGCCGTTTCCTATTTTCTGGAATTTTTAGAATTTTTTCAATTTTTTAGAATTTTTTTATTTTTTATTGATTTTTTTATTTTCTATGAATTTTCGGATTTTTTTTATTATATTATATTAAAAAAATATCTTCCCTACGGGTCGGAGTCGGTCTAAAATACGTCGTTTTTTATTTTTCAAAAATTTTCTATTTTTTATTATTTTAAAATCATTTTTTCAAATTTTTGAAAATTAAAACCAATCGGACGGTCCCCGGCTTGCCACGTGCCACTACCCTAGCCGCCCGATTAATTTAATTTTGAAAATGTCGGATTGCGACACGTGGCACAATCCCATCCGTCCGATCTATTTGACCTTGGAAGCGTCAGATCGCGACACGTGGCACGTCCACATCCGTCAGATCTAGGTTTTTTCGAAAGCTTCGGATCGCGACACGTGGTACGCCCACGGCCGTCCGATCTAGTTTTTTTTTTGAATTTTCGAAAATATTATTTATTATTATAAAATCATTTATTTATTTTCGAAAATTCCTAGATCGCGACACGTGGCACCTCGGTCACCATCCGATCTAGGGTTTTTTATTTTTTTTGTTTTTTTTTGTTTTCACGGACCCCGCCGCCGACGCGGCAGCCTACGTGGCTCGCCACGTCGGCGTTGACTGGTCAACCCGGTCGTCTGAGAAGACGACCGGAGGAGGAAAATTCCGGCGATTCCGCCGGAATCCTTGCCGGAAAGTCGCGGCCGACCCCAAATCGTCGTATTTTTCAACGATTCTTGCGCCATTAGACTCCTTAAACACCAAGCATCGACATACACCAACATTCACAGTCACAAACACGCCGGAAACGGGCAAACCGACCACCCGCAAATTTGGTTCCGGCGATTCCGCCGGAATCCTTGCCGGAAAGTCGCGGCCGACCCCAAATCGTCGTATTTTTCAACGATTCTTGCGCCATTAGACTCCTTAAACACCAAGCATCGACATACACCAACATTCACAGTCACAAACACGCCGGAAACGGGCAAACCGACCACCCGCAAATTTGGTTCCGGCGATGAGATTTCCGGAAAAAAAAAATTTGTCATTCAAAGCTTGTTTCAACCATTCAGATAGTATCTAATAAAGGTTTAGAGGCTTACCTGAGGTCGCTTGGACCTCGGCGACCACCGGTTTCGTCGGACCGAGCTCTCGGCTCGGGGTAGGGCCCGAGGAGTTCCAACCGCCGTTTTCGGCGCCGTTCAATGCAAAACAGATATCACAGAGTAGTTATAACCGGCTCTAGGGCAAGCTTGAGGCAACAAATGGACATGAATCGCTTGAATAACACACGGCCGGAGACAAACTCGGGTCAAGCAAAGGGCAGACATTTCATCGAACACATAACAGGCGTTTAAGAAACGAAGGTCTAGGCTAGATCCGTGGGCATTTGGCACGAAACCGAGGCAAGGCAACACTTAGACATCGACATAGGAGTGCCAAGGGACGTCGGTATGTATTCGGTTTGGCTCGGTTTGGTCGAGAGCCCAAACCGAGCCAAATCCACAATAAGCTAAAAAAAACAGAGTGTGAAAACAGGGGGTACCGACCTTGGCCGAGTGTCACCGGCGGCTCCGGGCTTCGACGGTGGTGGCTCGAGTTCTCAGAAGGTTGGAGAGCTCTCGACGAACGCTTGGCCACGCACTCTTTCTCGGTTCTCTCTCCGCCGGATCTCTCTCTCTCAAAATTTTTAAACCGTGAGCTCCCCCTCGGCTCCCTCTCTCTCTCCGACCTTATACCCCGAGCCGTGGCGATCCGAGAGGACGATCACGTCCTCAGCGTTGTCTGGAAAAGATGGCCGTGCTCTGGGATCCTGTCGCGCGACGCTGCCTCCACCTCTGCCGATTTTCTCTATGTTTTTTGGCATTTTGTACGTGAAGAGCAGACTTGGTCTGCTGTGTTGCAGACCCGGTTCGGTCGGGTCGGGTCCGACCCGACCGACCCGGTTGTAAATTTTCGCCTAATTGAACCCCTAATTGACCGTTTTTCATGAAATTGACCCCGAAATCGGACTCCTCGGCACGTTTTCCATCTAAGATGAGTAATATCACGAGCAATTGAGTGGGAATTTGATGAAAACCCCAAATCGGGCCTAGGATCCGAAACCGATTTTCGCCAAATCGAAGGCTTAAACGATCAAATCAATTCCAATTGAGGCCACCAATGAATTCGGCATGACGAAAACTATATGGTAGGAGTGTTTTATTTTCATGGGTGTCCCTAGAGATAATTTAATTTTAAGATTCGCGAAACCGGGGACTAAATCGGAAAGAAATTTGTGCAATTAGGTCCTTTTCGTCAAAATTGATCAAATTCAAGGCCTAATTGACCCAATAGCACTTCAAGGCTCTAGATTATAATGTCATGGCTTATTAAAAGTGGAAATTAAAAATTAGGGGACTCAAAAGGTAATTTTTATGGTCGATTCGGGTTTATGTTTGTGAAGGAACATAATGACCCAAGTCGATTTTTTGAGATTTATAAGGACCAATCTGAAGAGAAAATTAAAATAAAATTATTGACTATTTTTGTGCATTTTTATGACCACGAATGGTATTTTTTTATGATTGTTTGGGTATTTTTATAATTAAATAAATTCGAAAAAATATTAAAAATTTCGAAAAATATTTTTTGTTCAAAATTGGTTCATAAGGCTGGGCCAAGGCTTCCAAAGTTGATTTTGTAATTTTATGACTTTTTTTGTTATTTTTAATTAATTTTAAGAAGTAAAATCAAAATAAAAGGTAATAAAAAATCAGGTGTCAACAGTGTCGCGATCCGGCATTTTCAAAATTAAATAGATCTGGCGGCTAGGGTAGTGCCACGTGGCAAGGCGGGGACAGTACGATTGGTTTTAGTTTTCAAAAATTCGGATAAATTGGAAAATGGTTTTAAAATAAAAAAAAAAATAGAAAAAATTTCGAAAAAATAAAAAACGGCGTCGTTTAGACAGGCTCCGACCGGTAGAGTCGGGCCGGGCGTCCGAGAGGCGCGGGCCTGATTTGACCAGGTCCAGAAAATATTTTTAATAAAAAAATTGTTTTAAAAAAAATTAATTCGAAAATTAATAAAAAAAATTGAAAAATCATAAAATATATAAAAAAAATTGAAAAAAATTAGGAAAAATCCAAAAAAATGCCAGAAAATAGGAAATGGCCACACTCAACTGGTCATGACCTATTTTGGGTTTTCCAAACCCCAATATTTCTAAAATGACGATTTTGCCCTTTTGGTAAATCGTCCCCCAAAAATTCCAAAAAATTCCAAAAAAATTCCAGAAAATTTCTAAAAATAGGAAACCGCCACAATCAACTGGCCATGACCTATTTTGGGTCTTCCAAACCCTAATCTTTCAAAAAATGACGATTCTGCCCTTTTGACAAATTATCTTCCCAAAAAAATTGAAGAATTTAAGAAAAATTTCAGAAAATAGGAAATTGCCACAATCAACTGGCCATGACCTATTTTGATTCTTTCAAACCCCAATCTTTCCAAAAATGACGATTTTGCCCTTTAGGCAAATCGTCCTCCAAAAAATCAAAGAAATTCATAAAATTCCAGAAAATAGGAAATGGCCACAGTCAATTGGCCATGACCTATTTTTGGTCTTCTGAAACCCGACCCTTTTCAAAAATGATGATTTTTCCCTTTAGGCAAATCGTCTAAAAAAATCAATGAAATTCAGAAAATTTCAAAAAAATCCAAAAAATGGGTAATGACCACAACCAACTGGTCAAGACCTATCTTTGGGTTTTTCGAATCCCGATCTTTTCAAAAATGATGATTTTGCCATTTAGGCATATCGTTTCTCGAGAAATTCCGAAAAATTCAAGAAAAATCTCCAAAATAGGAAATGGCCACGATCAACTGGCCATGACCTATTTTATTTAGTTCAACACCTAAACCTCCCGAAAATTGACGATTTCGCCCTTCGAGCAAATCCTCCCCAAATCTTTACAGTCTACCCTTGGTCCTGAATCACACCTTCTCTAAGCCCTTAAGGCTATACTATGACGCCATTGATTTGAATTGATGTGCATTGACGTGGTTCATTTAGGCACTTGATTGCGCTTTCCTTATATCGATTGTGATTTAATAGGACTAGTCTTCCAATCTGCATGAAACCCCTGAATCAGACTTACCTCACTCAAAATTGCGCCTGTTTGAAATCTTAGTTAGGAAAATCACTCGCGTTAGGTACCGAAAGGGCGTTGGTAATGACGCCAACGTAACCAAGTCCCCGAACCCAAAATATCTGGTTCCGCAGAACTAATCGATCTCTCCCAATCGATTAGTGAGGTTTCCGGTCCACCTTCCAAGAAGGACCAGTGGCGACTCCAAATGCATGCACACATAGCACATGCCACCACGATCACACTAAGGTCGAAAAGCGATCAACTCTTATCGTCGAAAAACCCGCGTAAAATTTACTCCTGTCGCGACTTGGTATGGGCCTGGGAGGGCCCGTATCGAGAAAGCCCGCGATCCACATTGCAGAGTGGGGGCCCGATTCGATAATCCATTAGCCCGAAACAAAAAACGGGTCGCGACACTAATTTGAACCGAATGTAAAAACATAGGCGGCACTTGCCAATTGTTCAGCGTGTAACAAGAATTCTCAATGAACATGCTCAGAAAAGAGTCACAACATGACGAGAAAAGTCAACTTTATTCAAGGATCTCAACGTGTGGGGAGCGTGAAAAGAAAGGCCCTAAAGGTTCATCCATGTTATCATATAAACATACAGCATGATCTAACAAAAGGGACTCTGAACTAACCTTATTGAGAAGCGAATTAACCGAGAAAAAGTTAACAGTTCCACCAACAGAAGCTGCAAGCGTTGAAGAATCAGGAGAAAGCAAGAGCAAGCGCACTGTCCCCACGGGTACGCCCACGACGCTCAGTTCCAGCACGGGAGATCCACCTCCCTTTCCCTTAATCTTCTTCGCTGATTCCATCACATCCCCGGTCCTCGCAACACAAAATCCTACGCCGGGAAGACGATTAGCACTGGAGCACACTACTTCAGGCCATCAATTGAGCGGAAGCAATCAGGGTATGCAACTCACCGGAGGAGTGGGCCACGAAGACGAGCCGGAACCGCTCGAAGACGGTAAGCGGTTGAGACGGGAGGCGGTCCGGGTGGTATAGATTGGAATTGCCATCCCCGCCCTTCGCAGGCTTGACTGGGACCGGCTCGCCGATTCGGTCGAAGAAGAAATCGGTGGTCTCTGCACGCTCTCCTTCGACCTCGCCCTTCAACTGGATCGTCGGGGCCATGATTGGAGACGGAGTTTCAGGCCGACGGAGAGAGAAAGAACAGCTGAGCTCGATCGAGAAATCAGTGCAAATCATTAGGAAACCCTAATGTTCGCTTGGTAGAGGAAGAGAGGACTGAGAGAGCAAAACCCTTGCGGAGAGAGAGGGACTGGACAGAAAGTGAAACCCTAATGATCGAGGCTTCGAGCTGCTGGTGTAAAAGCGAGGAAGATATATTTTTCTTTTCTTTTTTAACTATCGGGCGGTTCGGGCGATCCGGTTCCAGAACCGGACCCCGAAATCGGGAACCGGACCGCCCGGTCACCGGTTCTCATTTTAGGAACCGAGGACCGGACCGGACCCCCCAAAAATCGGGAATCAGACCATCGGTCCCGGTTCGGTCCGGGCAGTCTTTTTTTCACACCCCTAGGCGGCGGCCCTCGCTTGGGCGGCCAGTGTCTGCTTGCCCTTGACATCCTTGCGCCAGCCCATTCTGACCAGATCTGGTCTCCTTAGCGAAACACTGAAGAAGGTGAACAGTACCAAAAGGGGCAAATCGAGAAAATATATAAAAAAATTGCTTTAAAAGTTCATTTGCAAAGTTATTTTTACCAAATGTTATTTAGCTCAAAGCTCATTTGAAGTGAGTTTTTACCAAATGCAAAAGGCATATCAATTTGAAATGTACACGTTACCCTATGTTTGCTATATGCATATCAATTTGAAATTTTTCGTAGTATTAACTCAATTTAACGGAAATCAACAAAGGGTAAATTTGTCATATGTGTACCAATTTGAGATTTTTTATGGTAAAAAAAAGTAGTTTGGGGTAAATTTGTCACAATTATACCAGTTTTGGGTTTTTGGTGGTTAAAAAAATAGTTTGGGTATATTTGTCACAAGTGCACCAATTTGAGATTTTTGGTGGTCAAAAAAATAATTTGGGGTAAATTTGTCACATATGTATCAGTTTGGGATTTTTCGCGGTATTAATCCAAAAAAAAATAGATAGGAGAAAATGGTTTTTTTTTTTTTTGGGTGGAGGGAAGGTGGGAGGAGTGGAAGAAAAGAGGGAAAAGATGGGAGATGCCTTAGTTGGAAATGGGGATGGCGATGTCGCACGGCCAACCAAATCCTGTGCATCGCCTCCTGCTCCGGCTCTCGACTGGAAACTGAGAACTCTTTCGAAACTCGAAGTAAATCCAAAAGAGATCCTCCATCGCCGTTGCCATCGCCGTCGCCGTCGCCGTCGAGGGGGCACCTTCTAGGCTTCTAATGGTCTTCCGGTCGGTCATTACGCCGTAACTCGCATCTTTTGTCCTTCTCGTCAACGCCCGTACGCAAATGTGGTGGGAGTCTGGTTTTCCCGTTCCTCGAGAACTGCTCAGTAACCCCGCTGGACGCGAAGGTAGAGAAAATGAAGCTCCGCCTTTTCTTTCTTCGCGGAACTGGGCCTGTCCTGCTTTGATGTGAAGTTTGGGACGAAGCATCTGTCTTCGTTTGGCGGGAGAAGTATTCTCACGAATCCGAATCTCGATTCCAAAAGCTGGAGAAGAAGACCAGCTAGGTAGGCGTAGGACCAGCTCAATCCTCGATTCCGAACGTAAGGTAGTAATTTATGGGATTGAATTTTTTTTTTTTTTTTGTGGTCCGAATAATGGGATTGAACTTTAGTCGCCACTTTATTATGGGAATCTGAGCTATAAATTCAGTGCTTAATGCTTATAGTTATAGATGCTTCTTTTTTATTATTTTCTTTTTTTGAGTTTCGTATGGATGAATTGTTCGTATATAACAATATATTGGAGAATTAATGAAGAATATTATTATAAGATACAAAGATGATATATATACATATATAAGATTATATATATATAGTAAACCTAACATACGACGCTTTTTATGCCAGAATATTTGTTCTGTTTTTTGCTAGTGGATAAAAGGATCAGCATAACCAGCTCCTACACCTAGAGGATGCAATTGTTTGCCCGAAAAAAAAAAGATGCAATTAATAATTTCGAGTTATGTTCACGATAAAGGTGTCAAACAGGTGGATCGGGACGGATTTGAGCCATGCCAAATATTATCTGACTCATATAACCCGTTTTAACCCATTTTCATGTAGTATAAATCTAACTCCTCATGCCCAACCTAACTCATACACAACTCCTACTCGACCCGACCTGCATTATTAAATATTTATATACATAATCAAATCACGAAATATTTATTTCTTATAATTTCCTTAAAAAAAGATATTGCTAAACACCTTCATGCAATACAAATCTAGTGAATTTTTAAACTTTTTTTAATATTTTATTTTATTTTTAAAGCATTCTTTATTTTATTTTCCCTTTTTTTCAACTACTGAGATTGGGACCGGTGGCGTGGGATGACGGCGGCCGGCGACATTCTTCTTCTTAGAACAGCTTTATATTTTTAAAATTTTCTGTCTTTCTTTTAGTTATAAACAATAAAATAAATAAATTTTACAAGTTAAGTTAATCGTAAATGGGTTGGCTTTGTCTGGCTAAAATGGGGTCAAAGACAAATTCATTTACAGCTCTAGGCTTAAATTTATCCCCATTAACAACCCACTTATTTAAATTCGACCAACACATATTTAACTTATTTTATTGAATATGGGTTAAAGTATGAGTCTTTTGATTTTTATCTCTAATTCACAGTTAGTTCCTATGAGTCTATGACCCATGTGAAAATGGGTTTTCCAGGGGTTCGGTTTTCTAGTTCCTTGTGCTGAACCGGATCGAGTTGACAACAAGCCTAATTCCTATTCTGCTCTTATTTTGGCCAATTTTCATGATCATTTTGTTACGTATTTTTTTTTTTTTACGTGGAGAAATTCCTCGGTGGAGGTGGTGAAGGATTGTGAAAGACCTATATTCTGAATTCTACTTATTAAAGACCAGAGAAAAATTAACAAATATTCGATCGACTTCATAAGTTTTTGTGCTCGTTCTTTTTAGAATTCCCCAACTCGAAGAAGGGGAGGAATAAAACTTCACTGAAGTTTAAACAAAATGAAAAAAAAAAAAAAACACTTGGCTCCCGGGTTGACCCTGAAATTAGTCAGTCCGATCGGGAGCGGTTCCCAAGGTAATAATAAGGTAGGTTCTAGATTTCACAAATTGAAAATCGATCTTCGCCGAGTGAATTTTAGATTTCAAAGCGAAAATCGACTCACCTTAAAATCAAAAACTCCTAAAGCATGATGGTGGGCCAAGAATGGCTCAAATGTTGATTGTCCCCCACGCACTCGTGGGGCATCTAATTACTTGCTTAAGCCATCATGGGCCAGGATCGAACTTTTGTTAACTTGACCGGTCAAAGCTACACTACTCGAATTTCAAAGACCCAAGAAGAAGGGCACCCAAACCAAAAAGAAGGAAAAAAACACAAATTAATCGAAAATTGTTTTCTTTTTTCCTGCAAAGCAACAGCAACGTGGTCCGAAAGGACCGTTCTAAACGATAAGACCAAAGACTTCATTTATTTCATAATTTTATTTTTTTTATCGAAAAAGAAAACGCTTGTATCAATGAATGAAATATATTTTTTTATCGTCATATAAATATTTATACATAAATAATTGTCTGTACCGAAAATGTTTTTCATCGACTAATCATTTCAAGCGATACAAGTGATCATTTTAAGGAAAATTACTTTTCAAATCATTCATTTTTCGCGAAGTAAGTTGGACCTAAATGGACACTTGCTAAACATAATATCGCTAAAAATTCTAAATTTTGTCAATCACGATACTTGTATACCAATTTTTAATTGCGTCGCTACAAACCTTGAGTGACACGAATGCTCCAAAAGGATGGCTATGGTAGTATTTCCCTATAATATCTTCTCAATTTGGTTACTATGGTAATATTCCCTTTGATACCTTTATAATATGCTTTCGAAAGTATTATTTTCTTTCCGTGTGAAGATTGAAGACGATGCACAATTTACACGTGTTTTTTTTTTTTTTTCTCCTAGACTGTTTTTTTCGCTGGACGGTCAGTTTTCCCTTGTCTTCTTCTGCATTTCTTCGTAATGAACTTGCCAAACTTGGACGGACGTGGGGTTCGTTCAAGCCCAAGGCGGCACGCGCGATGCTCATCTCTTTTTTTCATTCTTCGGAAGGAAAATTTCTTGACCCCCACCTCCCTCTCCTCTTCCCAAAAAATAAATAAATAAATATTCGAAATGTTTTCATTTTTTTTGAATAAAGATACGAAGAGGATTTTATTTCAAATAAAAGTCTAAAAGAGGGTTGCGGCCCTCTACTGGCTTTGGTGAAGGGCGCTCCCCTCGCGTCGGCGGGATTGACACTCGGCTAACACAGGCAGGAGGGCAACCACACTACCCGTGTTTCCTTTTTCTTTTGTATTGTAACTTTCAGTTTTTTTTTTTTTTTGGTTTCTTACCAAAATTTAAATTAAATTTGTGTTTTGGCCAAAATATCATTGATCGGCAAGAATATTTAGCTGACTAGCTAGCCGGCAAGGTCAAGATCTTATTTGAAATAATTATGATCATTTCAAATTCATATTCAAAATAAGGAAGGCACTTCAAATGTTTATTTGAATAAATAAATAAATAAATTTTAGGTCTATACTTAAAATTTGTGAGGAGGGCATAACACGAGATGGATTTGTTCGATCAACAGCCAGCTGTTCGGTCGAATACAAACAAAACACGACTGAAACCGGGAAAGTTCCAAACACGTCAAAGTACAAACCGCAGGCACAATGAATGGAGGGGGTGAGCTCAGCTCTCGCCGGACCCCCCTCTCTCTGAGCCCTGCACGTTTCAGATTTTCTCAGTCTGAAAACACCCAAACCCAAAGGACCAAAAACAAGAGGCAAAAGAAAAAGAAAAATCTTTGACAATTGGAAAGCTCGTGTCTGCGGCTAATCAAATCGAAGATTCATTTTCCAGCAAGATACAGAGAGTATGTGGTGGTCGCATAGTCGCTCGCCTGTGGAGCTTCGTATGGTTGGGTTGGCGCATAGATCGGCGTTATCCTTATGATAATGAGTAGTCAACCGATTCGTCCTTTGATTTTCGCCATCCCAATCGAAGATGATGGAGGGGCCTTGATGTCTGGTTCTGCTGCCGCTGCAAACCCTAGTGTCATCTTGTATTCTATTTCCATATCCCATCGCCGGCCTTCTTCCAACAAACGAAGAGAAGGGTTAATAAGGGGTTTTGGTCAACGAATCGAGCTCTTTTAATTCATTCATGGGGGTGTCGTTTCGTCCCGGGAAGAGTTTAAAAACAAAAGAAAAAGAAAAAAAAAAGATCGTCCGAAAGGAGTGGTCCATTCGCGATCCCACCCTGGCCGACGATACGAGCTTGCAAAGTGTTGGAGCTGGTCTGTCTTTATCCTGCACAAAGATGAGAGCTGATAAGGACAGGAACCGAGACATTTTATCTATAAGCCGCGACCAACTTTGCGATTTTCAATTCGGTCAAAAGGATTTCGCGTCGCTAATTTCCAACAAGATTGCCAACCTCGCACAGCAAGTGCGTGCGGCCCGTGATACGAGAACCTATTCGTATTATACTACATACAAACAACTGTGTGATGTATTTGCGTTTTCTTATTATTCTTTTTCATTACCCACACCACATGATCCATCAAAACTGTGAATACAGGAGGAAAAACAGATCCGCCGGGGGCAGGGATGTGATCGCCCAATCCAGCCTTGCAGGCTATTTAATGACGACTTTCATTGAAGAAGAAGTTAAAAAGGTGGGTTGGAGGAAACACTCCATGTCCAGGATCCGGGCGACTGCTGCAGCTCGGTTCTAGTCAACCATTCTGTGCTAGTCAACCATTCTAATTAATGCTCGCTGCTGGCGATCAGCCTACCTACATAGGAAGTTGGGCGGGTTTCAAAAAAGGGGAGAAAGCTAGGCGTCGCGCTATGATGCTCGACATCACAACGGCTAAGGGGGGCGGGTCTAGAGATCGTAGACATGTAGAAGAAGGCGGCGGCGGGGGCGGCCGTTCCGGCGGGAGCGAACCGGGAGAGTCGCATGAGGTGGGGGGGCGGAGTTGGCACGAGTATTCATGTTCGAGGCACATCAAACCGAAAGACTGGTGGAAAGCTGACTCTCCTCCTTAAACTGGGTGAGGAGGACATCCGAGCTTTTCGACTCTTTGCTAGAAGTCCGAATTGGGGGTCATGATGAAAATTGGGCCAATGGAACCGCCGCCGCCTTGCCGGCGGGCATCTTTCAGTTTGCATATGTTAACGTGGTCGGTTAATGGATTTCACTTATCCCAAAAAAAAAAGAGAGAAAAAATGGGGGTGGTGCGAGATTAATAAGAAAGTAAAATGGGGGTTAGGAACCAATTAATCCCCAATTTAAGAAAGGATGAAAACGAAAGGAGTGAGTCTGGATAGGCACCGGCCGAAGCCCGGAAAGGGCCCGTCTCTCTCTCTCTCTCTCGACTCCACAACGAGACAAAACACTTCTCCCCATTTCTTTTCTCCAATTATATTTTAAAACAAAAAGAGAAAAGAAAGAAAGAAAAGAAGAGAGAAAGAGGAGGAGGAGGAGGACCTGCCCATGCCTACGCTGCAAAAGATTCTTCGTTGGGTTTGGGAGGGGAAGGGAGGAAGGGGAGCCTACTCGTCTTTAGCAGCCCCTCCCAAACGTCAAATCAAAAAGCCGAGATCTCCCTCCCCCCCCCCCCCCCCCCCCCCCCCCATTTTCGTGCTTATTTTTTACCTAACATCAATATAACATTAATAAATAAATAAAAAAGAATTCTTTTGTTTTTTTTTTTTGTTTTGACAGAGACTTCACGATAACGACGATCGAATTTCGTCGCATCTTCTTTTTATTTCCCTCTCCCTCTCCCCTCCTTACAATTTTTTTTTTAATCCAGCTGTATCTTCTCGTATCTCTCTCTCTCTCTCTCTCTCTCTTTACTATAGTATCATTTCCTTTTTCCAACCCGGTTTGGTCGCATCTGCACCTTCTCCATTTCCTCCCCCTCCTTTTTCTTTTTTTTTTTCCCTCTCTATCTCTGCTGTGTCTCATTTGGTGTCGAGAAGAATGAAAAGCCAAGTCTAGATGCTCTACAACAACGAGACGGTTAGGACTCACTTCTTGGTCACCCCCCCCTACTACACCAACTATGGTTCGCTACTTTAATACTCATACTAGGTCCTGAAGCTAAAATTTTTATCAAGAAAAGGGGAAACACATCCCAGGAAAGGATAAGGAAGAAGGAAAGTTAAATGGGGATGGTCGCCAAATCAGTGAGAGATCGAATCCGAAATACACCAAACCAAAAAGGAGAGACAGTGCGAGAGGGAGGAGGGGTGGTGTTGTTCCACCCAATACGAGAGGATCTTTTTAGCAAAGAGCCTAAACGGGTTAGGGGTACAGAACTTTTAACCAAGACGGGAGGAGGGCTCGGCGTAAATGTTGAAGATCTTAATTGAAGGGAAGAAACAGAGCAAGACCACACAAACAGTCGCGCATAATATCTAAAAACATGGGGAGATGTGGGGGGAATGGAAAGGGGAGAATAGAGCGAGTGAAATAGGTTGCCATTCTCATCACACCCTCCTCCTACCGACCAAAACCAAAATGCCAACTGGTGGTGAGAATTCATCCCTTCCACGAATAAACAGTAATAGACACTATTAAACACGCACGCAGTTCGTTCCTCGATACAGTAGTAACGTGCACAAAAGATTCACCCCCACCCCCTCCCCACAAAAAAAAAAAAAAAACAAACAAACAAAGTGGGCAAAATAATGCAGCACACACCGCTGGCGATGACTCTGAGGCATTTGTCTCTCCGTCTCTTTTCACTTTTTAGCATCATTTCATCTTTACTTCCCCCCTCCTCCTCTCTCCATCAGAGCCTTCGCCCCCTCTTTATTATTATTTATTTATTTATTTTTGCCCTTTCATTCCCGCTACATGACGAAACGACTCTCGCGTTACCATTGTTATTTCTCGTTAACTTTTTACCCAACCCTTTCCGTGCATCGATATTGAAAAAAGGGAATGAGAACTGGGCCACGGAAAAATAACAAATTTCACAGTCTTATTCATCTCCGCGAGCCCAACAGTTAAAGATCAGATAGAGATTCCACATCTTTCAGGACATCAATAAGGACAATAATTTCCCCGGAATCTCTCTGTCCCGAGCATCAAAAGTTAGCTCCCAAAAAAACCCTCCTCCCCCCTCCCCTCCCCTCCCCTCCCCTCCCCCCAACCAACCAATGGCCGGTTCGGGCTTTATATCTCCTAAAATATCTTGCTCGCTAGGGGTTTAGCACAAAGACCGAAGAGACCCACACCTAAGGAAAAATGCTGAAAAATCCAAACTCCAACAACACCCAACTACTGATTAACAACCTCCCTCCCTATGTACACAAACGGCTCTCTCTAAATCTGCAAGTCATTGAGGAAGAAAAGCAAATTTTTAATCGCCCAACCCCCAGGCGGCCTTGTAATTTATAAACCCGAAAGCAAGGCCGCTTGAACAACAGGACAAGTCTCCTGAAAAAAAAAAAAGAAAAAAAGAAAAAAACGCCCACGATGCCGTTGCATTACTAACCGGAGATGGATAGAGAGAGATTTCACTGACTCCGTTCGCTCCGGTTCTTCCCGTTACTCTGCTGGTTTCTTCCCCCCGAAGATCCTTTCCCATTGTTGCCCTCTCTCCTCTGCTGTGAATAAGATGATGACGAAGACGAGGATGAGAACAACTGACCCAACCCGAACACGGAGCCCGCCTTAATCGAACTGATTGGGACGTTGAGGACCGGACTGACCCTAACACCCGCCGAATACGATCTCTCCACGCCTCTGTACTTGAATCTGGGCCCACCGTAACTGCTCGGGCTGCTCGAGCTCCTCTCCAGACTGTGAAACACCACCTTCCCCGACGCGTTCAGCCTCGGGCTGTCCACCGTCACTCCTCTGTTCGTCAAGCCACCCGATGGCTCTTCCGTGGATCTCCGCATCGGGCTCCTCTCCGCCCTGCCCGCCGCCAGATGGTGATCCGTCGACGGCTTCGGATTGTCCGGTCTCGGCTTCACGAGTCTCATCCTGGGGACATTCGTCGCTGCCACGGTACTACCGTTCTTGTGGAGTAAGTTAGGGTTAGGCTTGTCGGAATCCAGCGAGAGGCGGTGGAGGTCCTCGAGCTCGTGATTGGAGGAAGACGAAGAGGACAGCGAGTGACGCGAAGAGATCGAGACGGACTCGCCGTCGGAGGATTCTCTGAGCAACGGGAGGCTCAGATTTGAGGCATCGGAGGTAGATTTGGAGCTGCGGTGGAGAAAATGCATCACCGATTTGGACGTAGATTGGGTGTTCTTCTGAGTCGAATCGGCGCGCTTAGGGTTCTGATTCTGGTACAGCTTCTTGAGGCAGAGGAGTTCCTTCCAGCGGCTGGAGTTCATCTTGATCCTACGGCTGCGCTCGGAGTTGTTCTCCGGAGACTGGACGCTCGCCGCAGAGGGCGCTTCCAGCGACTGCTTCGCGGCAGAGAGCTGGAGCGGGACGATTTTCCCGTCGGAGAAGAGCTCGTCGGCCGGGAGCATGTCGACGGGATCTTTGAGGCAGAACTCGAAATCTCCGGGGGCGGAAGGCTCGGGGACCCCCGGCGGATCCGCCGCGGGACGAGGTGGCGAGGCGATAGGCTTGGGCGAGGGGTCGCCGTCGGGGAAGTCGCGGCTGAAAGAGGTGCGAGGGCTGAGCCATCCGTACGCCGGTGGGAAGGAGTCGGGCGAAATCCCGGGGGTGTTAACGCAAGCTGACGCCATTAACGTGGGCTCATGCAAAGCGAGGGACTGAGCACGAAGCAGTTGCGAGGACAATGAGCAGCGTACTCCAATGCAACGTCAAGTGAAGTGCACCAGAACCAGAACAATGTAACAGAGAGAGGGTAGAGGGCGAGAGAGAGAGAGAGAGTAGGGCTTTCGATGGTGGTGGGAGTTGGAGCCTTTTTAGGAAGGAAGGAAGAGATGAGAGAGAGAGAGAGTGGGGCGAGGCAGAGAGGGGCAAAAGCGGAAATCCAGACTGAGCGCCAAATAAATAACAGGAGGGAGATTCAGAAGGGCCACGTGGTTCTCAAATTTGGACTCTGAGTTGTCAGTTTCACATGACTCACCCGTTTTCCTTCTTGTGAGGCCCAAATTCTGATGGGCCAAGCCCATATTTCCTAGGAATACTGGGCCACTATTGCTAATTCTTGCTCGAGGTGGATCGTCTTCGCATGCCACCCGGCCCATCCGGAATATCTGTCTCGAGTAAAGTGATAAGATATTAAGATGGTATTATTATCTTACCTATTGCCGTTACTCTGAAGATACCCCAATTGGTTTACAACAAAACACCAGATCCGGCTCGCTTATCGATCGAGAGAGAAGGCCTACCATTTCTTCAAATCGCTCTTTCTGATTCAACATCGCGTTGTGCTGTGCTGTGTTGTGTATTCCCCAATCTAAACATTGGACAATGTGAAATGAATCAACATCAACAACGCCAACGCCTTTATCCCAAACTAGTTAGGGTCGGCGGTCGATGAACCTCAAATATTCATAGAATAAAATAAAATAAAATAAAAGCAAGAACGATCGAGGGAAAAGAGATAAATATGTAAAAATAATAAATAAAGATATAATATATATATGTATATATAGGGAAATGACTAAAAAGGACAGTTAGGAACATGGAAATTCTGCTCCTTCACAATGTGAAATAAATCAAAGGAAAAAAAAATGTATTGTCGCTCAAGAATGAAATCATCATAAGAACTGTCCTTATCTCATTCGTCTTTCGGAACCGCATTAGATCCTGATGAAATGGGATCGGTTTTATTCGAAAAATTCAGGTTATGACATAACATTTCTTGTCACCCGCTCCTAGTTTTCACTTTCCAGATCAATTTAACTTGAGTGCATCTTTCTAATCCTTCTAGTGATAGTGGTCATCCGTACCCTATACTCCGCAACGTGACTCAATAGTTTTGATCTTTCGGAATAAGTAGTTCCACATATGACACTAAGATGGCATACGATTGGAAATTGCGATGCCGGTTCCTCTCACGCCGCGCCCTGTTTCTCATCCGATTGACGGATTCTCTCCTCTTGAAGTTCGACAATCCTTCGTTCGCTGTGGGCTAGAAGTATGAGAAACGACTTGTGAGGTCTTTTCCTTTTGTGACGCCAGTGGCCATGCCAAGCTTCCGGTGACTCGCTCAATCATGGATCAGAAACATTACATCCTCGGACCAAAACGACCGAGCGAATTAGTACGATCGATGCAACCCACGACGCAAACGCTACACAAAAACCAAGATAACGTTGCACAGCAAGCGAGGCAACAAGTTGAACGGGCGCATACAGGTAGAACAGTATATTTGCTGCTGCTGCTGAAGCGCAACAGTGCTTAGTTAAAACAGCTTGCTGTGTTCATGGCAAATACAATTGAGGGCACATGGGCACTTGAATCATCACTACCAACAGTACAATTTTAACTTGGATGCCTCGGTCTACTGAGCCAAAGCACTGGTGTTGTACACGAGAAGTGCTCCTCCCGCGAGAATCCCAAGCAGGGTCACAGCCCATATGGCCAATCCAGTGGTCCCTGTCACACCCACGCACGCCATCCAGAGTAAGATGAACTGAAGTTTTAGCTATTATGCTCAGCAACTAGCTAGAGATTTCTATCATGGGATTGCGGATTTCTTCACAAGTTATAGGAGTATTTTGGAAAGGAAAGAGTTTGGCTAAGACAAGAACGTACCACCAACATAGACATCACCACTTGGAGACCACTCCTCTGGTGAGTAGATGGGACTGTGTGCATGATAAAACCACTATCCAGTTAGGAGAAAGTTATCCATTTCTCACCAGACTATGGATTGCAGGAGAAAAGGAGATGCCTGCATATATAGATGCAGCAAATACAGTCTATGAGATTGCTGATTTTGTATACCTGTATCCATCGACGTTGGCACCGTACTTGTCAACGAATTGGTAAACACCCTTTCCCTGTAGTTTATTCGCATTTCAGATGCTGACAGATATAGATGATAGATCAAGCTACAAGTATATCAGCCTTCATAGTCTAACAATAAGCTACTCTTAACCTCAGCCTCTAGCATTTCAGAAAGCAATGCCACAACACAAAACCTTGGATTTTAAATCAATCAAAACCATCAGGCGAGGGATCGTTCAGTCAGACTAGGATTTCGGTTTCGATAAATTCTCCTTCATAAATTACTCAATGACATTTTCTCAGAACAAGTTTTCAAGAATTATCACTGGACGAGGAACCATCAATTATGGTGATTACAGTCAAAGAAAGAAGGAAACGTGTGGAAATGATTCACGGCAACGAGGGACCAACCTTAGGCTTCCTCCCAGAAGCATCCAACCCATCTTTGAGGTCCATTCCTCCTCCAGTTCCTGCAAATATCATCTAACCGATGAACAAAATCCTAGAAGCAACACAGACAGTACTCATTTCGAATCGCATGTTACTTCATATCAGTCATTCATGCGTACTATCAAGTATCGACAACGGAGTGGCGACCACCAAAGTATGTCATACGTCACTTACGTGGATCAACCACGACACAACAAGCCAATCACACCTCCGCAAATGTTTTACATGTTGGAAAAAGAAAGGAGAAGTTATCGACTACATAGGATGCTTTCTCGCGATATACACTTGGTCGTGTGCTTGCAATGGGAAAAGATGGGGGAACAGAATTGAGTACCATAAGGCCTGTCCGTCTTGATCTTCTTGCCACCGCTAGCCTCAACTCTGAAGGAAGAGGAGGTCCTTGCGAGAGAAGGAAGCCCTCTCGCTCCCGACGACCTCTCCGCCGTGAATGGAGATGGTTTCAGGCTCACTGATGCCATCACTGAAGCCGCCATTTTCTCTTTCTTCTCTGCTTTTTCCTTCCTTTCTTACTCCCCCTCAGCTTCAACCAGTATATGCCCACATGCGCTCTCGCTCCGCGGATAACAGTTTCGGCGTGTCCGCGGACGGGTGAATCAGAGCGTTACACGTGGCACCGGTCGTGTGGCTGGCATTGAGATAACAGTTTTATCAACATGCGATCTCTTCCATCCACATGCCCTTGGATCCGGGACGGTCAGACCTCCTAGGGGGCAACTTTTTAATTTTTTTTTAAATATTTAATAATAATTTGAACCGTCTATTCATAACACGAACAACCCGAATTTCAAAGGCAAAACTTGCTCTTCTAAGGAAAGGACAGACGATTCCTTCACTCGATCCAGTTCTTCTATGGCTATTTCCTCCGGAATCGGCGGCATCATGCTTGGGGATTACAGATCATGTGAGGACCCCCCATGAATTGTATTATCAGTTCTTTCAATTCCTACTAGAAATTCTTTTTATCATTTTCCCGGTCGGAAATTAAGAATTTTCATCTAAATTGAACAGAAATTTCAAGGACGAATCCGTGGCTGGGAAAATGTGGAGCAATTAGCAAAATCCAGATGAGGAACAATACGGATCGATGCAGATTGCACTCCGACAATGGCTACGTAATTGCATTACAACCATATTGAACTGGCATTGAAGTAGCTCCTTGGATTGGCATAAAACCAAAAAAAAAAAGCGAACTATGGTAATAGAAGTAAAGATGCGTACAAAATGCATTCTTTTATTTCTGTTGATCGCGCAAATCGACCTGACCAGAGATATAGATCATGCCCAATCGACACGTTACTTTCATGGCTGCACCGACTATGCCCCCACATTAAGATGGCACGGTTGCTACAAGCAGCTAAACATTTCGGTCAGCTTGGAAGCTGCTGCCATGCCGCTGACTATGGCGCCCTCGACATCTGGACTAACACAGAAATCTCCACATACGGCGAGCCTCCGTTTCTTATCCCATAGGCACTTCTCTTCCGCAGCCACACTTGTTAATGGAAATGCACTTCCCCTACAAAGAGAAGAAACCACCTTAAATTATGGAAGCAGACAAAGACTTCATATTTCAGGCCAATAATACAGAGCATGTATTAGGATTAAAGCATCAAATGGCTGAAGGCAGCACAAGCACGACAATGCGAATGCAGGAAGAGGACCTGATACCGAACAAATTCCGAACTGAGGTTTGGTGAAGGGTACTGATTTGACATACGCAGCTAAACACAACTGAATTTATCTAGAGTCATCTTCCAATGAGCATTTTCACTGTTTTGAAACTCCTACGGCCATTTAAAAGCCAGTGATCATAATTTTGGAGGATTATGCATACTGGCCAGTGCCTCTTTGAGGTGCACTTTCATCATAAAGATCATAATACTATCTAAGATCTTCTGACAAGTACATGTCCATGAGTAAGTATTTTTCCTGAAAAGCACTTTCATTCTCTCCATGTATAGTTGTCACCAAGATTAGGAAAATAATCTTTTCAGGAGAATTATACCATCATTGGTGAATGACGTGTATGGGTGCATCATATTTCAACAAGTATGGCATAGATTGAAAGGATTTTTTAAAATCACGTCATAACCCTCGAACTCCATAAAACAGATTGAAGTTGCAATTATCAGACTCGATCTTTAGGAGCACCTAAAAAATTAATGGGCAAGAGATGCCAAAAGTTGGTTGCCAGCCACATTGAAAGAAACTATCCTCACTATGAAGGCAACATATTTTCAAGCAAGGCATTATTACAATCATTATCATAACTGACATTAGTGTCAACAAGTTTTCTTCCATTTTGGAGAAGTACAATCAAATCAGTTTGAAAACTGTTGTCCATGGGGGATTTCAATCATGAGAGAGAAATACAGATAAAAGACAAATGCCACATGCTTATTATTCCAGAACCAATGCAGTGTCCATTGAAAGAACATTCTCTAACATTTTCAGCCGACATGGCGCCAACAATAAATAACACCGCCTTTTAGAGAAAACTGTTTCTCATTTCACGTCTATAGGACAATACTTGAATCAAGGAATACTGGCAGAGTACCAACTGCAAACACATAAGTAAAAGCTAATTATAACAGTGTAAAACTAAGAAATTTCTAGCTTTGGTGATTAAGTTAATAAATAATGTGCTATACCATCTCCAGTGTCACCATATTTTAGATAAGCATCGGAAGAGCATGTCAATGTTGGTGAGGCTAAAAGTGATGCACTTCCATCCATCATTTGGTAGGAGTGGTCTTCATGGTGTCGCATATCAGGCAGCTAGCCTTTGCTTAGCATTCACAGTCCGACATTATCATCACATGAAATAAGAACAAGTACTAGAGTCTACAGAGGATGCTTACCATCTATGAGCTTTCTTAAAGAGAGGCTGAGGTACATTCAGTCCCATGTTCTGCAGTTCCTCTAACAGTTCTTCAGCTACCTTCGTCAATACTGCATCCGAAGGTTTCTTGAGTCCAGTTTTTGCAATTACTGTCTCTGCATACTCCGCGGTCGAATGCAGTACCCATCTTTCACTAGGGTGGATAAGCAAAAAGTTTAAGGAGTATACACCATGAAGCAAACTAAAATTCAATAGACATGTAAGAATGCAAAGAAGAACCTAGTAGTAGGTCGCCCAGGCTTAGAGCTGTCACAATGAACCCAGTGTAAGACTTTGGAGTTTCTGATTGCGAAACCCTTAAAAGGTATCTGAAATATTTTCATCATGCACCAAGGCCAACCGTGTAAACTTCACAATATCGGCATGAAAGGAAGCATGATGAAGCCCTCCTCATTAATGGGTTATAGGAAAAACAGAAGGTAAATGTTATGGAAATGAGGCAAGATTTATTTGTTGAAAGATCAAGAAAACTTGCATCAGATGTCAAATGCTTACAAATAACTAAGTTCTTACCCAAGACAGAGGCTCTGGAAATGCCAGCATGACTGCAAAACATGGACTAACTGAAATATCTTGCACTCTGTTCCTCAAATCAGGAGCTAAATTCAAGTCTGCAAAGAGGTCAAACTACAGAAATTATCACTCTTATTGTTATTGATGGCACCATCATAAACCTAGCACCCTTAGGGTTAGTTAGAAACAGAAAAAATCTCTACATTTACTACACCATCCTCAGTAAAATCAGTAAAATTTTTGTTTTTGCTGTGAAATTTTAAGGAGGCAAGGCTAAGTGCGTGAAAAATAGGCCACTGACAGTCATTCCTGGAAGATTCTTGTTCTTGAGCTAATAGTTTAGTTCTTGTTCTTGAGCTAATAGTTCAGAGGTAATCCAAGAAAGCACATATTGGAGAATGGTTCATGACACAAACTCAACATGAGTCTAAAAGAACTAGAACGCTCTGAAACAGGCCAGAATGCGCCCAGAAGATCTTTCATAAGACTCAACTCTAAACAACCTAAAAGTGTTATGAAAGGTCTGGCACTCATAGCCAGAGAAATCAGGAAATGAACACTTCTCTCACTTCCCTAATGATTATACCCTTGAGATAAAAAAGAAAATTGACAGGTACAGGCATATCAGCTGTGCTGCCAGCCTAAGCTGAAACTAAACTTCGAAGGACACTCAGCCCTATCTGATTCTGCCACCCAACAGGATGGCTCATCACAATAGTCATACAGAATTTTTTTTTTTTGGGTGGCCATGTGCAAGTACAGCAATTGGCCAAGTCCTTCTTTATATTAGGATGACAAGTTCAAATAAAATCCATCCCACCTAAAGGCGGCGGTCTTCCTGTTACACTTGTAAACCTCGAAGAAACGATGTTTTTATCAGATGCAACCACTCCCGCAAAATGCCCAAGGTTTTGTCCATCCGAACTGGTCAATCTCCACGTATTTTCTTCTTCCAACCAGTCCACCCTCCCAACACCAACTCCGAATTTGCTTTCCACACCTGAAGAAAAGCGCAGAGCGAGAAAAGGCAATTTTGAGCATAAATGCTCAACCGCATATAATTATCTGAAGAAAAAGAAACAGATGAATCGGAAATTACCCAGCTGATGGCATAATGCTCTACAGATAGAATTCATTCCAGGAACACCAACGTATCTTTTATTGGATCCTTCCTACAAAATTTGAGACGAAAAATATTTAGGAATGGCGAGAAACAGGGACGTCACCGGCTCTATGCTTGAATCAATACAAGAGCTATATGACGAGAACAGGAGCATATCTTTCTATCGTCTCGCCACTCTGTAGGTATAGTTACTCTTAGTCCATATCCACAGTACTCCATAAAGTATCGACTCGTTACAAACCTGCTCTGTCTCGGTGAATGTTTTGGTGATGCAATCGAAAGAACCAAACTTCTCCTTCCACTCAGCAATAAGGCCACCCGATTCCCATTCACAAACTAGACGGAAGGCTTCAGAACAGTTGCTCACGGTAAAGAAAGGAGCGCCATGGTCGAACAAAAGCTCTTTTCCATCTCCGGTAGTTTCCCTATTCCAATCACCAAAATATCGGCAAAAAAAAAAAAAAAAACAGCAGCTCATGATTATGTTGAAACAGAACATAGTAATCATCTCAATCGACGATTCCAAATCGACCGTCGTGTGGTTTCCAAAATAAGCACAGATAGAATTAAAACTCTCAAACAAGCAGCCTAGGAACACCGTTACGTGCTCGTGCTTCCATTCACGCAATTCTCGATAGCAAATTGCAAAAATGCATATGCTGGTTCATGATGCAGCACGCAAAAACCTAACCTTCTCTGAGACATGCGACCGCCAGGACCTCGGGCGGAGTCGAAGACGGTGACGGAGATTCCGCTCTTGGCGATTGTGGAGGCACATACTGCCCCCGAGACTGCGCCGAAATGCGTTCAGAGACTTCAATTAGGAGCATGTTCAGCACCGCGATCAAAATTCACAAGAGGGAAGGAGAAAAAAAAAAAAAAGTTCGCGAAGTCGAGGAAGAAGAAGAAGAAGAAAGAAGGTGGTGGAAGCTGACTTCCACTTCCCAAGACGGCTATCTTCCTCGCAATGCTGGCAACGGACACGCTTGTCTCCATTCTCCTCGACTCTTCTTCTTCTTCGTCCTACTGCTAGTGCTTACAATCGTGCTTTTCCTGGGACGGGATAATCCGGTCTCCATCTGCGCTGCATATGCACCTGCACCCTATTGGTGCTGAAAAACCTACTTTTCGTGAGAAAAATGCTGAAAATGATAAATTAATAAAATTGTCCATAATGATTTATGATTAAATATTTTTTGCAGAAGCCGACAATAGTTTTTTTTTTAAGAATAATATTTTTCAAAACATTCACTTCTTGCGAAACAAACGAAATCTTATTAGCCGATCCCGTGAATCATATAAGATGCAAACCTTTCTTCGTAATCAAACTCTCCAGATTCACATCTCAAATTTTCCTAACCATAAAGTGATAAGTGAATTTGATATACAGTTGTCGATATCATGCATCGCATCACTTTTTCTTCTCCTAAGAAATTGAGTGTTCTTACTGATTTTGGCGCTACCATATCGCAACAAAAGCATATAATATTGAATTAACTGGTGGGACATCACGCAATGTGATCGGGTTGGGTAGTTGAGTTTCGTTTCTTGGGATGATGGGCGTTGGAATCTTAAGTTGATCGGGCAAGCATACCTTTTCGACCAACAGCGTTTTGGGACCGGGTGCTACGCACGTCCGTGAAGCTTACATGTGAATAAAAAGAAAATAGTTAATTATAAAAATAACGATACAAATGATTTATGAACTTTGGTACAATGAGCAATGTAATGCAATACGATCCGAGAATTTTTAATCTGGGCAATATGATTTTTAGCCCTTGAAATATGGGAAGATGTTCAATGCAGTCGTTTCATTAATTCAAGTTCAGGGATGGCATTTTCTTATAATTCATGAACTCAGTTGAATATGTGTCAAAATTTCGAGGATCTCATTGAACAAATTCAAAGTTCAAGGATGACATTGTGTATTGAGCTTAAAGTTGAGGATCATATTTGTCAAATTAAAAGTCCATGGACTACATTACATATTATGCCAAAGTTTAAGAACCATTTGTCTCATTTTTCCTCAATTATAAAAGAGAGTAGCCAAAAGTGGGAAGTTATGGCGAAAAGTCATTTGCATTTTTTTCCCCTATCTTTTTTATTATTTGAGGTAGGAGCAATTTGAAAGAAAAAATCACTTTAAAAGTGTAACAAAGGTAACCTCTCTGGCTTAAATATATATACAATACGTTTATTTTTTTTATTTTCTTTTTTTTTTCATTCATAATTTCGTATTTGATAACATTGTTAGTATTATTTGTCATTGTAAGAATAAGGGGCGAGAGTCCAAACCTAAAATAACACACGAACTCGTCTTGGCAAAGACATGTGATAACCCACGATGAGATGAGCTAAACCTCGTGACATTGTAGGTCCAAAATCACCATTGAAATTCTCTAGACGAGCATAATGTACGAGCTTCTAATTGCACGTTAATAACTACATGGGAAACTTTTAGACGATTTTGGAGCACTGCATTTTTGTAGCCTAATTGCCACCACTACACGATGAATTCCCCGTAGCCATTTGCGGAGTGATAGCAGTTTTCGGTAGGGGTGAGCAAATCGGACCGCCCGAATTGGGACAGGACCAGTGTGACATTCTGAATTCCGACCCTCACAATGCTATTGATTGAAAGGATAACGATCGATGGACGAATGATCATGAAATAGAGGCTTAAAATTGGCACTTGAAAATAGAGAATTTCAATTCTGGATAAGAATTTGACAATGTCTCACTAAATGGTGATTTTGAATTGGAAAAAGTAAAGTTTGGACCGAAAATGCAAAATGACCATTTTGCCCCTAGACCATTTACCTATGCCATAAGAACTTATAAAGGACAAAATGGACATTTCCCCTACTTCTTTTGGCTGCCAAAAATTTTATCTTCAATGGTCAAAGATGAGTCAAAGCTAAGATTGAATTATTGGGGGAGTGCCACTTGTCAAGCAATGAGACCCCCAAGCATTTATGACTCCACCTAACCTTGTCTTGTCAATTTGGCTCAATTATAGGTGTGAGACAACCTCATTTAGTGCCTCTTCAGCCGTGTGTGCCATTCCCACAACTTCCCTTGCAATTTTTCTCTTCATTTTGCTCTCAACAGAAGACTGCCCGCTCTCAACAGACGACTGCCCAGAAAGAAAGGTTTCTGCCTTCCCGTTCGATCCGTACGAACGGCCCTTCCCGGAGTCTTTTGATTGAGCCCTCTTACCACAGGTCAGATCTATGTGTCCTTGACATTTTCCCATTAGTTTCGTGATTTTAGGAGGTCTGGTTGATTTATAGTGATTTTTGGAAGAAAAGCGGACGGATTCCGCGCGAGCTGAGAGAAGGTTATGGTTTACCCTCTTAGAAATTCCGTTTGACCTCAATTTTTTTTATGAGAGCTTCATAACCCCTAGTATTATGTTCAGATAAATTTTGGCTGCAAATAGATAAGGATAACTTCGGTTTTCATGGAAGAACAGTAGCGGTAAATTCTGGACAGATTCTGATCAAGGGGAGATTGGACCGTTTTGTTGTCTTTTGAGTGTCAACGGACTCCAAATCTCTTAGTGAGATTTTTAAACATGTAAATGAAGGTCTTGGAAGGTGATTTGTGTAAAGAGTTAGACACGAGATTAGATTATGGCTCGATTGAGCGGTTGGAACCCAAAACCGATTCTTTTTTTTTAAGGAAGACTACTTGTTGGCCGGTTCTGTTTAGGGACTAAATAAGGAATTTTTGGACGTCAATTGACCCGTAATATAAGGTATGATATCGTGTGAGATGGTAATGGGAGATGTGAGAAGTGGATTGAAGTTAAAGGTGATTTGTGGTGAAATTGGTTCACGAAACGCTAAATTGTGTATTGCCATGTAGATGGCTGGGTAAACTGAACATATTAAGGGTTCGGAGTGAGAGTTACGATGTCTATTGGTTATTAAAAAGGGTGTCTTGAATTGCCAACGGTGTGGCTAGGGAAAGATTACTTTAATGGAAGTGAATATTCCATGGTTTATGATTCAAGATTGGTTAATCTTATTAGGTGGACGACGCATTTGTGGGAATTCGGTATTCGTGGCCTTAGGAGAATTTCTTGGTGTTGTACTGTGTTATTTAATCAGGTAAGTGTTACCTAATCATTTCTCTGAATGCTTGGACACACTGGATGAGTGTCCGAATGATGTGATTGAATGATGAATTTTTATGAAATGAATTGCATGTGTGTTTGGATGGCATTGTGATGATGAGAAAGGCGTGAGGATACCATTTGGTCTAGTGAGACCCCAGCGGTATCAGAGGGTGGTGAAATAAAATAAAAATGTGAATGCCATTTGGTCTAGTGAGATCCCGACGGCATGGAGTGGCTGTAAGCCTGGAGTGTGTGATTAGTCTGATGACCCCGGCGATGTCGGGTGGCAGGAGTGGCCAGTGGAGTATGTGGATGGTTGAGAAAGAGGCGGTTGTGGCGTACTTGAATATTTGTGCTTGGGTATGAGACCCTGTGATTGAGCATGATTGTTTGTATTGAATGCCATGTCTGTTAATTGATATTGAACAATGAGCTTTGATGAATTGCACTGACTATAAGGTCTATGCTATAAAACATTCATCGATCGTTGGCTTGGTGCCTCGGAGATCGAATTGGCTTGGTGCCCCGGTTCTATGAATGGCCTTAGCGCTGATGTTATATGAATGGGCCGTAGTGCCCCAGCGATCAATTGGCTTGGCGCCTCGAAGATCGCATTGGCTTGGTGCCCCGGTTATTACATGGCTATAATGCCTTGACGCAATTATATTGGCTTGGTGCCCCGGTTGTTATGGCCAGAGTGCCCTTGTGATTTTAAATAGTTAGAGAGCCATGTGATAACTGATTTGAGTGCCTTAGTGATCCCTATTGGCTTGTAGCCCTGGTGGTATCTGGTGGTTGTGATCCCCTGAAATAGTAACTGGCTAAAAGTCTTTGTGATATCGATTGGCCTGTGGCCCCGGTGATATCAATTGGCAAGAGTACCAGAGAAGTACATCGCGACTGAGAGCCCAGGCGATGATTGACTGTGGTAACTGTGAAAGTTAGGTGTGCTTGTTTATGTGGCATGTGCTTGAAGCTTGAACCTATGAGGTTAAGCACGACTGATTGTGATTCTTGTTAATGCATGGCTTGCGGAAATGCTTGATCTATGAATGTCTTGTGCCATTGCATTGATGAATGCCTGCGTCTGGTATTGTTTTGGTGGTCTGGTGGGACTGGTGGTCAGGTATAGGTTTAGGGTTCACTTACTGAGATATATATATATATATATATATCTCACCCCGTTGAGGATTAACATTTTTCAGGTCCCAGACGATGGAAACCCGAGGTTGCCATATATTTTCATTAGAAGAAGTGTTTAAAGAAGATGGATGTAAACTCATTTGTGATCTTAGGAATTTTACTTTGATTTGTGGATTTAGAATTGAACTATGGGTATTGGAAGACTGTAACATTTGAAGTGAATTTGTCAATATTGACGGGTGTACCTTTTTATGTCCTAAGTCATCTTGGGTTTATTTTGTCTGGAGTCGTTTTTCTTGCTTCCGCGTCAAGGTGTTCTTTAGGTGAATGAAGCAGATAGCCGTGGATCCTGAGAGACTATTGAGTTATAACGACATGGTGGGATGTTCGCGAGCTCGTCGGGTTCGGGGCGTGACAACCAGACCGGACCGTTGGTCCGGTTCCCGATTCTAGAGGTGTTCGGTCTAGTTCTCGATTCCTAAAATTGAAACCGGTGACCGGGCAATCCGGTTCCTGGTTCTAGGCTCATAGAACCGGACCGGACCGGTCAAATTTCTTTTTTTCTTTTTTTAAATAACATAATATTTTTTGATTACTGAGTGATTAGGGTTCGTTTGTTTTCCGCAGCCCTCCCTTGGCTTTCATATCTTGTACTATTCCATTCCTTTCGTGGCTCTTCTTAAGCTCAAAGAGTTTCTCATTGTCGAATTTTTCTCTGCCAAGTCTCCCCTTTTTTGCCCCCCTTCTCTTTGAGGTGAAAGGAGGAGCACAGAAAGTGAAGAATGGTTTGAGATCAAGACCAAAGAAAAAGGGAACAAAAAAGCAGGTGCGGTTCATTGGCAGAGAAAAATTCGACAATGAGAAGTGCTTGTTTTGCCCCACTTCTCTTTAAGCAGGTGTGGTTCATTGGCAGACACGAGTGAGCCTTCCATCAAGGTGTGTTTGGACAGTAAAACAGAGGACATCACTAGTTCACGATCTGAAACCATACCGGGAAGATGTTTCGGTCATTCTTAAATAGAATTTGATTGTGTTATTGGTTCTTTAGAACTGGACCGGAATCGGACCACGGTTCTCGGGGTGGTCGGTCCGGTTTCCGATTCCGAAAAATGGAAACCGGGACCATCGGTCCGGTTCCCAGTTCTTGAGGGGAACCAGACCGGACTGGGAACCGATCACCCCTAGTTTTCAGCATGTTGATTAGCTTTGGATGAAGGAGAACATTGTGGTCCTTAAAAGTACGCGGCCATGCCATGTAAAACATCCGGCGTGTCTATGACCAAACTTGGCACAAAGGGTTGCATTGCTTAAATTGAAAATTTAGGACTTAATAGCCAGCCTGCAAAATGTTTAAGATTATTTTTATTCTAAAAGGTTGTTGCCTTCTTGTGGATTTTTGCTTGGTTTGAAAAGAAAGAACGGGCTTGCTTTCAAAGATCCATGGACTAGAAAGTTTTAAATAGGAAAATAAGTAAGGACAATTATATTCAACTCACTTAAAGAATAATACTAGCATACAAAAACATTCAACAGGATTGATCTTGTATGGACGTTTCCGCGTTTTATCTTCTTCACACGCGATGGAAATTCATTCGAACCGTTTCCTCACCTACGGTCTGCTAAGGAGTTCCTGTGATCCCGCACGCTACGAAGTTGGCGCAGTTTGACCAGTTTTTCAATCGATCTTAGCCATCTGTTCCCACGCACGGCAATGAACGATGCTACGTATTTTCCAAAGGCACCGCATAAATGGTTTTGCTTGAATGAAACAATATCAATAGTCAATACATTTGCGGTCGCTAACCGTAGCCACGCACCACCCATGACATGACAATATTGTTTTTCTCGTTCGCCTATTAATTTGAGCGAGTAACATCAAGCTCAGAACAGAAATTATGGGCCGGCACTTGGCGAGATTTGATGCGATGACGTGACGATTTGATCGTGAGTGCAAGACTTTTTTAGGCCGTCCTGGCATCCTTTTTGCACACGGTACACAAATCTATCGAAACAGGGTTGAAGATCAATCCATTTTCCAATGTGGATGTGAGGTCTGAACACGCATGGACGGTATTGTGGTCTTGGTGATGAATGATTGGCCACTTCAGATGGGGATGGAATCACCCGTGAGACAATTCAAGCAGCCAATTCTAGAATTTTGACTTTGACAAATCATGGTTAATCGTCTTTGCACGAAAGATGATGATGATGATGATGATGATCTTCAATTGGGAAGTCTAACCTTAGACCATTTCCCTTCTTCCGGGGGGGTGGGGCAAAATATTCGTGCAAAAGCAAAATAGGTTTCACGCTCAGATGTCTGAATTCCCTTTTATCCGTACACCTCTTGTTGACCCCCGGTCATCAAGTCTTGTGGCCGTCCGGCCCGTCCCGTTTTTTGCGCCGTTGCGGACAGTGGTCAACACGTAACATGCAAGTTTGACCAAGTCCCTCCTCCCTCGCCCCACCAACCGAGAGAACACTTGTCTATCGAGGTACAGTGTGATTCCTCGCGTCCGGATCCCCCGCCAAGCTCCTCCCCTGCCAAGGTGTGCCCGGGTCAATCGTGGCCGTCCGTTCAATCACGGACGGCCACGATTTGACGTTGAAAAGGTAAAAAAAAAAATGAACAGTGCAGCCGCAATTTGATTTGATCGTGACCATCCGTGATTGAACGGACGGCCACGATTGACCCGGGCACACCTTGGCAGGGGAGGAGCTTGGCAGGGGATCCGGATCCGTGATTCCTCCCCGTCTAGAAAGTCTACAACAACGAACCCACGTGGCTAATCCTAAACCGTGCCTCTAATTCAACAGCTCCAATAAAATATTTGGCGCCTGCCGGAATCCTTGGTAACTCGTATGTTGAGGGTTTGTATGGTATTTTTGGAAACACATTTGGAACATAAATATTTTGTTCTGTTTCTGTTCCCGACAACGATTTTTGAATTACTAAATCAAATTAAATTTGAGATTGAGCACGTGCTTGATAACTGCAAAAAAATTCTATTTCCGGAACAAAAGAAAAAAAAGGTGCTTGATAACTGCAAAAAAGTTATTCTTAACTTTTTAATTTAACTAAGTGGACTATATATATTAAAATTAAGATGCCTTTATCTTTTTAAATTACTAAATCAAATTAAATCTCATTTATTAAATTTATTAAATCAAATTAGACCAATATATGTATAAGTAATTTATGCACAATTTATCAAATTACAATATGGACGAGATCCTACTTAAAAAAAAAAAACATCAAAGAGAAGAAGAATTGGAATTAGACAACGAGAACACCAAATATATTTTATATAGATAGGAAAAATTACAATTATGAGTCACATGTTCAAGTAGCTAACAATATGATTACCTTTAAATGAGAACTCCTAGAAAAATATTAATTGCACTTTGAGTGAAACTGGAAACTAAAATGAAAAATATTTATGTCTTTTGGTCCTTTTAGTCCAAATGTGCAATTTTTATACGAACATGAGGACTAAAATTAATTGCAGGGTATCAAAATCTTATGTCATGAATTTAAAAGTAATATTTTTTGGCTAAAATGATTTAAAATGAAAATTTCTAGTCAATTTAGGATTATACTCAATGAAGAGACGTGTGGTCCCAAACTGAATTTTTAAAACTTTAACAAGCCAAAAAATGAAAATATAATTGAAATAAAAATATGGACTATTTTTCCCAAACTGATTCCTAAAGTTAGGCTAAAGCTTTTAAGATTGATTTTGTAATTTTACGAATTATTTTGATATTTTTAATTAATTTTTTAAAATAAAATGATTAAAAATTACATGTCAACATTGTGCAAGAACAAAAGAAGAGAGGTTGTGTTCAAAAATAAAATTGTTCTCAATTATTTCTAAAAAAAATGTTCAAAACGTGTTTCTAAAAAATGTTCTAGAAACACAGAAACAAGTTTTTTTTTTTGCTTCTTGTTTCTGCTACAAAAGTGGTCATGGAACACTTTTTTACCATATGCGTTTATGTTCCAAAAAAAAGTGTTCTGGGAACATAGACATATTTTCTGGAGTGTTACCATACAGACCTTAAGATTACGACAATAATAAATGACTCCTTTTCACCCTATAATCTTTTAGCTTATGAGCCATTTGTTCGTATCAAATCAATTGCGTGCAATCTTCTTCTCTAAGTAGACAGATGATTAATTGTGAAAACCAAAGTCAGTGCGGAATATTTTGATTTTCGGGAATATTGACCCTTAGAAGAGTAGGAGATTTCGAGAATGGCAATCCCCTGGTCGCAGTGCCAAACATTCCTAGCGTGAAAATGCGCACGAGGCTCGACACCCACGAGCATAATGTGCTCGGAAGTCGCGATTTCGGAGAGGGACGGTGAGCTTCCACCCCCCCCTTAATATTCCATCAGAAATGATGTTATTCCTTTTGTTCAGCCCTAACCAACCGGTAAGCAAAAGAAGCAAGCCAAAGCTTGGCGGTCCTTTTATAATAACTGTACGCTGGAGGTATAGTTTTGTAGTTTCTAACTTTCTATTTGACTAGAGATGGCGGCTCAGGTAAAAATGATGGATACATGAGATGAGGTCCAGGCCAAAGTGAAAACTAACATGGGGATGAATTCGGGGCCATGTATTGCTTTTTTTGGCCGAATTGGATTGGAGGAGGAGAGAAGAAGGTACGCGTCGCCCCCATGGACTCGGCTGGAACTGCGTTTACTAGCTGCGCTTCTGTCTTTGCCGTGCGCATCTTGAGCTCAGCTTGACCTGCTCACCCCCTCTCCCCCTCCCCTCCTTCTCTCTCTCTTCGTCGGTGAAAGTGCCTGCAATCTGCCTGCTGTCGTTTCTCTTTGAGGTAAGATCGTTCATCTCTCTCTCTCTCTCTCTCTCTGCCTGAAGCCGATCTTTTTAGTCCCTTGCGTTGACCAGGCCTTCGATTCGATGCCATGGATGGCCACTCTCTCTCTCTCTCTCTCTCTCTCTCTCTCTCTCTCTCTCTCTCTTTTGTGGATTGGATGGGTGGATAGACTCGTGCGCGGCCGAGACGCTTGCTTGTTTCTCGGCGATGAGCAGTTTCTAGCTCGAAATCTGGGGGATTGGACTGAATGTACTCGCCCCTGCCATGTGATCGTAGCCAGAAATGAAATTCTCTGCGCCTGTCAATGATCCTCCGCTATGAACTTCTTGGCGTCGTCTCATCTGTTGCCTTGTCCAGCACCTTCTATTTGTGGTCACATAGTTTATTTTCTCTCGTAGGAAACGATTGCATGAGAAAATCCATCTGTTTCTTTTTGGCAGGTTTGTCAAGTGATTCCTTTCGAAGCACTGATAAGAGTCAAGTTCGCCGACAAGGCTTGTGGCTGCTGTGTCTGACATAGTGATGAATTGTTTTTCGTTCTTGCCCCGTAAAAAGGTGGATTCGCATGCCAGAAGTACTTCAGACTTCGATGAAGGTAGCCAAGTGGGCTCTTTTCATATAGTAATTCTGGGCCATAAGTCTGAATTTATCATCTGTGATAAACGAGTTTTGTTCGAAGGCTGTGCCTAATGAAAGCATCTAATTGGGTGCCAAAACCGGACAGAAATTTCAGGTATTGACAATGTCAAACTCTTCAGCTACAAGGAGTTGAAAGCGGTGACCGACAATTTTAGTGAAGCAAATAAAATCGGAGAGGGTGGTTTCGGCTCAGTTTATAAGGTAAATACTCACATGAATGTCACTTTACTATAGACATTTTGGGCCTCACTCTATCAGAACATATCGATTTATGATTCTAGTCATTTCATCTTGCGTGTTGCACCAATTGAAGAATTCTCTTGGTTGGTCAGGGACGACTTAAAGGTGGAAAGATCGCTGCAATAAAGGTCCTCTCCGCGGAATCAAGACAAGGAGTGAAAGAGTTCTTGACAGAGATTAATGTGATATCTGAGATTGAGCACGAAAACTTAGTCAAGCTTTATGGATGTTGCGTACAAAGTAATCAACGGATTTTGGTTTACAACTATCTAGAAAACAACAGCCTTTCTCAAACTCTTTTAGGTAAAATTCATCAGGTTTTGTATTTGGGTTGGTATAGTCATGCTTTATTACAAAAATGTGCCTTCCCCTTTTTTCTGGTTCTTAATTAGCCTTTCATTGTGCAACTACCGCGACTCTTTTATGTGTTCCATATCCTCATCTTCTCATTTTAGGTGGAAATCGCAGCAACATCCAGTTTAGTTGGCAAACAAGATATCGCATTTGCATTGGGGTTGGAAGGGGCCTTGCTTACCTCCACGAGGAAGTACAGCCACACATTGTTCACAGAGATATCAAAGCTAGCAACATTCTCCTTGACAGAGATTTGACACCCAAAATTTCAGATTTTGGGCTCGCAAAGCTTATTCCGGACAACGCTACTCATGTTAGTACGCGCGTCGCTGGTACATTGTGAGTTTCTTCCTTCTTTGTGTTTTCAATTACATCATTCAGATCTATTTATTTTTCCCATTTGGACTACTTGACTTGCGATTCTGGCGCTGAATTTTGATACTGCACTTTAATGTCAAAAATACTGTCTCTAACTCTTTTGAATCTGTAGTGATCATGACACAATTTAGGTTGGCAAGATTATTAGTCATACTCTTCAAGAAATACTTTACTTCACTGCACAGTTTAAGACCCCCATGCCTTTCTCTGTCGAGCTAAGCAACTGGAGATTCTAATGGAACTGACGAGTTAGTTATGATTACGATAATTGACCTAGCTAGCTAAAACCGGTATGCAGGACTAATAAGTGGATGACAGTCTCCTACCAGCATCCCAGCAAGATATAGAAGACTAGTGCAAGTAACTTATAGATTTTATCTTGGTATGGCCAGAATCTAAATGGATTTTGTAAAGTCCGATGCACTGACCATCTCGTGTCATCGCATCAATGCTTTGAAACAAGAAATAGCCTTGTTTAGTATGCTTAACAAGCTGGGAACACTTTGTTAACAGTACCCAATTTACATTACGCCAATCACAAACCTAAAAGTTAACTAAGGTGCATCGTCTTTATAAGCAGCCTTCTACATGCGTTCTGACTTAGCAGAATGTTGTAACCTCCATTTGGCTCCCCCTTCCACATTTTGGAAGCATATTGATATTTCTTCCCTCTCCTGCAGAGGTTATTTGGCACCAGAATACGCGATTGGGGGGCGTTTGACACGCAAAGCAGATATTTACAGTTTTGGAGTCCTCCTTGTGGAGATAGTTAGCGGAAGGTGCAATACAAATACAAGACTCCCCCCTGAAGAGCAGTATCTCCTTGAAAGGGTATGTTCTCTATAAGTGTTCTCTTTGAAGTCATTTTAGTTTCTTCAAAGATAACCCAGAATTTGCTTTGAATCAAGCAAATTGCTTGCATCCGTGAGTAGTTGGCTTTTCAAAAGTTTTGAGTAGATAAGTTCCTCAGCAATGTATTTTTTTTTTTTTGGTCGAATCCTCAGCGATGTGTTGAAAAGCTCTTTCGAAGGTCTGATGAGAATGTGGCGCACCGTTATTTTGAAGATTTCCGTTAGCATGCTTCAATATGGTTGACGGTTCCAACCAAAAGTTTGGAAGAGAAGTTTTCAACCATGTTTTGCGCGTTCTGAAGGATTTCAGTTAGCATGTTCCAAAATGGTTGAAGTTTTCAACCACAAGTGGAAGAGAATTATTAAACCATTCTAACTGGAATCCGTCAAAATGGTGGCATGTGCATTCTCATCTGACATTTAGAAGAGCTTTCAATAAACTCTTATGTCTCCAGCTTTTTGGTCACTACAGTTCCTAAAAGACAATCACTGAAAAGAATGCATAAAGGTTTCCATAGGACTAATTTCCAAATATGCTTCAGCCTCAGTCTTCCTGAGGCTGCATTCTTTTCATCGGTGATGTGGTCGATGGGGTTCTTTCCCCCCCCCCCCTCTTATCTCTTCCTGTTTCATAGGGTGTTCTATTGCCAGAGTGATGCTATAACTGGTCTTCTATATAGACAGATATTGCTCCAGGTACTTGTACGGATAAAAAGAGTGTGCTTATTGGGAAAATTTGTTGTTTCAGACGTGGGAACTCTATGAGCGGAAGGAGCTGGTTGGATTGGTGGATACATCATTGAATGGTGATTTTGATGCTGAGGAGGCTTGTAGGTTCCTAAAGATCGGACTCCTCTGCACCCAAGACAATCCCAAGCACCGGCCATCCATGTCTACTGTAGTTAAGATGCTTACCGGTGAGATAGGTGTTCATGAAAACAAAATTTCAAAGCCTGCATTGATCTCTGATTTTATGGACCTAAAAGTGCGGGGTCCTCCAAAATCGGCCGAAACAAAGAGCACTTCCTATAACGTGACCTCCAGCTCAGATAATCGAGAGAATTCTACCTTGTCATCATCAGGTGCCTCAACTTTTGGTACCATGACCACCTCGGTGGTATATGACCAGAGCCTTTGATCTGGTCTCCGCGTTGTCTTGTCTACAGTTTGGGTTGTAAAGTAGATTCTTGTGAATTTTTTACCGGTTTATCGAGGTTTGTTGGCTTGTGTAAATTGTTCATGTTGCTTCGTCTGACATTTGCTTTATGCTAAGTGACATAGTTAGAGGCTTCGCCTGTGTAAATTTACCCGATTGAATTGATTCGAGGGAGAATCCCGCCGTTGTCTTTGTGTCTCAATCACATCAGATTGCTCTTTTGCGAAGATCTAAAAGGAAGGCGCTTGCATCGCAGTTAGTGCTTCTCGCGTGCAGCTGAACCGTCCGAAGCGTTGCACGGGGATCACAAGGTATGCAGTTACTTTCCAAACAATACGTGGGGCTCGATTTGAAGGGTATGGATTAAAGGTATCAAAAGGGTGGATCGGATCGAACATGGTCCGATCCATATTCACCCATATTTGACGACTCATATTCGACTTAACCCGCAACTGACCCATATTCGACTCAACCCGCAATTAACCCATATTATTAAAATACACTAATATTTTAGGAAAATCTAACATATTTTAGACTCTTCACATGTATCTCAGTATATGTTACCGTACAAAAACTTTACATCAAATAAAAAAAGAAAATTAAACAATAAAAATTAGTAAATAAACTAAAAAATGATGGAATCCCATAATTTTTACACGTTTAGTTAACAATATAATGGTGAAAAGTAAAATATTTGCGGGATTAGTTAACAACAATCGTGATATATATTTTATTCACGAGAGATGATTCACCAAGGCTAACTTGGTAGTTTGGATGAAATTCATCCCGTCAACGGAAACTATGCCTTCATGTCACAGTTGTTAAATCCTCAATCTCAATCAAATTGGAATTAGAAAAGTAGATATAAGCAGAATTAGAATTTCGGTTCAAAAGATTAACATATCTCTAAGGCCACACCCACAAAAAACGTTGTATAAATAAAATCTTTTACACCGGAATCGAAGGAATCAAACATGGCCAATCCTAACTTTTCTCTCACCCACGATACTTTCTTTCCAGTTCCTTTCGACTTTGCCTCTTCCATTGATTCTCCACTGGTCCAGTCCATTCTCGACGGCCTCGGGTATTACGTATGCCGATTGCCATGTTTGCATCGTCCGTGTACGTAACTTGTTACCCGTGGCCCTGCAACGGCGGCTGTCGGTGGGGGCGTTTGGCAGCATTGGTTAGCGGTCGTGGTAGGCAGTCAGCGGGTGGCGACAGGCGCGGTTGTCGCAACAGTAGTGGTGGGCGATAGGCCGTGTTCGGTTGGAGAGAGTGGCGGTGGTGGGCGGTGGTGGTTAGCGACGGCGACGGTGGTGGCGATGACGGGCTTCAATCGGCGGTTGACGGTGAGTGGCTGCGGGCAGTGGCAGTCGGCAGCGGGTGGCGAGCGGTGGCAATGGCAACGGGGTCTTGGAGAACTATGACCCATGAGTCAAAAATGGATTGAGACAAAACCCATCAAAACCCATATTTAAATAGACTTTATAAGCTTAGACCCATGTATGACACATTTTTAAAAAATTTAGTGAATCTATATATGACCCACGTGTATAAAAGTGAGTTAAAAAGTGAGTCAATGACCCATATTGATATCTTTAGTATGGATTGCTAGCTTCATTTATGCCTAGCATCCAATGATGATTCATGCGAAGGCTTGGTACTCGAGTGACCGGCTCTGTTTACGAGTTCGTGCCGATGTTATCTGTTCGGTCCACGATTGCTTCGAGATCGAAGCCGTCTATGAAGTTCTCTGTTCCCATCACCTAATTTTTCACGAATCACAATTTCTAGCCCCATCTACACAGGACTTGTACCTTGAATTTTACAAATGACTATCATCAGGGTCTTTGTTCTAGAATCAATTTGTTGTTAAGGAGGGATTTACAGCTCTCTTAATGCATGTGATCCCATATTTTGAAGTTCATGTTGGATATATTATTAATATAGTTCAGATAATATGTTCGTATACAAGTCTAATAGGTGAAAGCATGGTTATTTGGGTCTATATGGGTTGGAGCCCAATAGCTTGCATATTAACTCTAGGGTTCTCTTAAGCTGAAGGTAACACTGTTGAACGTTCCAAACTTGACGTCTCTTGGTGTAATACTTCAAGCAATCTTGAAGTATTATCTTCGTGTGTCGGATTTGAACGAGCAATGTGTCTACTTGAAGATATCGTCGAGACGAACTCGCAGGTATAAAATATTTTCGATTTCGACAGTTGATTTGACTGAGATCTGAGTTTGAAATTCAGGTGATTGAAATCTTTGAATTAAGAACCCAGAAATTATAGGCAATTTTAGAGGGTGAGACCACTTAGATTTTGTTTTTCTCTTCGATACGAACGTTTTGAGTTGTCACTCGCGTCGAACGGAGATCGGGCGGCGGAGATATGACCGTCGGAAGTTTTACTATAACACGCGGGTTACTGTAGCATCACGCGGATTACTGTAGCACCTCGTATTTTCGACGAATTTCCAGCAACAAGGCAGTCAATCTTAAGGTTTTTGGGCGCTTCGGACTCATTTTTAGGGTCTATTTTAGTAAATTTCATCTCTACAGAGCAATTTGATCGAAGTTAGAGGCGTTATTCAACTTTGTGAGCTCCGAGGACTCCAATGTGCACTCTTTCTAACTCTTTGCTTAGATTAGAATGACAAAACATAGTTCCTATAATATTATAAAACTGTAATCATTTGATGTTACTGAATTTCATGGTTGGAAATTACACGTTCAATTTGGCATGAAAGAACGTGAAATATTCTACACCGTGTTTAGTGATTTTGCATCTACCACTGAAGATGTGGACGAATATCAATGGAACAAAGATGAATATTTTTGTAGAGATTACTTGTTGACCTCTCTAAATCCTCTTCTAACTATGACTTATAGTGAATTTAAGACGGCGAAAGAGATATGTGATCACTTGAACGCTCAGTTTCAAAAATAAGATGGGCTCTCTAAAACTCTCTTAGCAGAAAAGTTCTTTGACTTTAAAATTCATATACCTCTCAGTTAATTGAACTTGAAAACATGAGAAACAAGCTGAAAGATGATAACTCTGATATGTCTGATAATCTCTTTGTTGGTCTTGTATTGAGTAAGCTACCTGCTGAATGTAGTTCTTTTAAGACTGAAATGCTTAGACAGAAAGAACAGATGAGACTGGATGAATTAAAGAGGTATATTCACATTGAGGATCAAAACATTACCAGGAAGAGTTTGGAACAAGTAGGTCGACAAAAGTTAGTTGCCAACTTTGTTTCACACTCTAATAAATCTCAGAAAAAGTACAAGTCAACAAAAGTGAATCATCTTCACAGTTAGAGGCCAAAAAGACTATTTCCAAAAGGAAGAAGAAGGGTAAGTGCCATAATTGTGAAAAGTAAGGTCACTGGGCAGCAGAGTGTAAGCTATCAAAGAAGCCAAAGAATGACACACCACAAAATGAAGTTAATATGCTAATTAGTGATTCCGAGTCTCAAGCCTTCATTGGAATGATGAAGAATGAAAAGGCTAGGTCTCTTCTGAGTGGTGGTTAGATAGCAGCGTTACTTGTCATGCTGCAAATGACAAGAACTTACTCACTAAGGTCACAGAAGTGAAAGACATTGTGGAAAATTGCAATGTTGGTGAGGCAGAGGTGACTCATGCTGGAACTGCAAATTTGGTGTCGCGACCCGTCCGAAAATACAGACGCGGCTAATGGATTACCGATCGCGGGCCCCCCACTCTGAAATGTGGATCGCGGGCTTTGGATCTGCGCGGGCCCTCCCAGGCCCATACCAAATCGCGGCGGGAGTATGTTTTTTGAGGGATTCGACGATAAAAGTCGATCGCTTTCGACCTTAGTGTGGTCGTGGTGGCATGTGCAACTTGTGCATGCATTTGGAGTCGCCACCGGTCTTTCTTGGAGGGTAGACCGGAAACCTTACTGACCGATTGGGAGAGATCGATCAGTTCTGCGGAACCAGAGATTTTGGGTTCGGGGACTTGGTTACGTCGGTGTCATTACCAACGCCCTTTCGGTACCTAACGCGAGTGATTTTCTTAACTAAGAGTTAATGCAGGCGCGATTTTGGGTGAGATAGGTATGAGTCAAGGTTTCATGCAGATTGGAAGACTAGTCCTATCAAATCACAGTCAATATAATGAAAGCGCAAGTCAAGTGCATAAATAAATCATGTCAATGCACATCAATTTCAATCATAGGCCTCCTAGTATAGCCATAATGGCTTAGGGAAGACGTAATTTAGGGTTAGGGGTAAAATGGGAAGATTCGGGGACAATTAGCCCGAAGGGCAAAATTGTCATTTTTTGAAGGTTTGGATACCGAATTACCCAAAATATTCCATGGCCAGTTGATTGTGGCCATTTCCCATTTTTGAGAATTTTTTGGAATTTCTTGACTTTTCTTCAATTTTTGGAAGACGATTCGCCCAAAGGGCGAAATCGTCATTTTAAGAAGGGTCGGGGTTCAAAACACCCGGAATGAGCCTTGGCCAGTTGTTTGTGGCCATTTCCTATTTTTTGGGATTTTCCTGATTTTTTAGAATTTTTTTGGAAGACGGTTTGCCGGAAGGGCAAAACCGTCATTTCTGAAAAGATCGGGGGTCGAAAGACCCGAAACAGGTCGTGGCCAGTTGAATGTGGCCATTTCCTATTTTCTGGAATTTTTTAGAATTTTTCTGAATTTTCCGAATTTTTTGAATTTTTTATGAATTTTCTATTTTTTTTATTGATTTTTTGAATTTTTTATTATTTTTTATTATTTTCTGAATTTTTTAATATTTAAAAATATTTTCCGGGCCGGGTCAAACCCGGCCCACGCCTCTCGGGCGCTCGGCCCGACCCTAGGGGTCGAAACCGGCCTAAAACGACGCCGTTTTATATTTTTAAACATTTTTCCATTTTTTAACAATTTTTTTTGATTTTTTATCTATTTTATTTAATTATCCGAAAATTCCCCGGATCCGACGGCTCTCATCGCGCCACGTGGCCTCATCCTGTGCGTCCGATCTTCCACTAGATCGGACGTCCCTCAGTGAGCCACGTGGCCTAATCGTAGCCATAGGATCAAAAATCAATTATTTTCTTTTTTTAGAAAAACCTTCGGATCGAACGCTCCACGTTGTGCCACGTGGCTACTCCTGGTGTGTCCGATCTTGGACAAGATCGGACGATCCACAGAAAGCCACTTGGCACATTCTCGACCGTCGGATTGATTTGAATTAATTATCCGAAAATCATTTATTAATTTTCCAAAATTCCAAGATCGCGACACGTGTCGCGATCGTGGCCGTCCGTTTGTTTTATTTGAAAATAACCGGACCGGACCCCACTCGGCTGACGTGGCTGCCTACGTGGCACGCCACGTCGGCCGTTGACCGGCCGGAGGGTCGCCGGAGAAGACGATGAACAGTGAAAATTCCGACGAACCTCGCCGGAATAGTAAAAATTCCGGCGATGTCGCCGGAAAATTGCGAAACGGGCCCGAAACTTGGTATTTTTCGCCCGTTCTTGCGGCATTCGACTCCTTGGACCACCCACCTCAACATACAACCTAAATAATAATCATGAACACGCTAAAAACCGGCGAACCGGACCTCCCCGAACCCGACTCCGGCGAGAGAATTTGCAGAATTTTTTTTGCTCAAAGCTTGGTTTCATTCCATCACATGGCATCCAATGGTGGTTTAGAAGCTTACTTGGGGTTCCTTGATGGTCGGCGGCCGCCGGAAATCCCTCGTCGAGCTCCCGTCCGAACCATGGCCGGCGAAGCTCCGGCCCTCGGTTTTTGTCGAGTTTTAATGCAAAACGAAGGTCAACACGAGGTTAGGGATAACTCTAGTGTAGTTTAAAGATTAGAACCGCGCAAATAGAGCTCGGGTCGAGCTCGACCGAGAGCCAAAACGTCCGGGACTCCCTCGGGCATTTCATCAAACACATGGTGTGCGCAGGGAAAAATGGAGGTCGGGGAAGATACCGACCTATTCGAAGCTCGCCGCCGGCCACCAATGCCTCCTTGATGATCTGTGCAGGTTGCTGAAGGTTCGGGGAAGCTCCTCCAGTGCCGGTTTCGACCGAAAAAATCCCCCCTCTCTCTTTGCCGAGCTTCGCTTAAATCCGAGCTCCCTCGCCGGTTTTCGTGGCCGACCGGCGCGCCTCGGCACGCCCAACGCCTCTGCCCAATGCGAGCCTCGGCCTCTTGCCTGTCCCCCACGCGTGATGCTTTTTTTTCTTCCCGAAAATCACACGCCCCCATGCTCTGTTTGCTGCACATTCTGTTCTGTGCATGCTGTCCACGACCCGGGTCGGACCGGGTCGGGTCGGGTCGGACCCGACCGACCCGGTTCGGCCAAATCGCCCAAATCGTCAAATTGACCCCCCAAATGACCTCTTTTCATGAAATTGATGGCAAAATCAGATTCCTTGACATGTTTTCCATCAAATATGGGTATTTTCGTGAATCAATTTATTGAAATTCTGTGAAAACCCCAAATTGTCCCTAGGATCCGAAATTCAATTTCGCCAAATCGAGGGCCTAAAAGATCGAATTAGCCAAAATTGAGCCCACCAATGGATTCATAATGATGAAAACTGTTGGGTAGAGGTGTTTAATTTTAATGGGTGTGCCCGTGTGAAATTTAATTTCAAAAATTGTGAAACCGGGGACTAAATTGAAAGATTTTTATGCAATTAAGCCCTTTTGGTTAAAATTGATCAAATTGGACGGCAAATTGACCCAATTGCATTTCAATACTTTGGAGTCCAATGTCATAGCTTATAAAAACCGAGAATTGAAAATTAAAAGACTCGAAAAGGATTTTTTAGGCCCGGTTCGGGATTAGGTTTGTGAAGGAACCCCATGAACCAAGCCAAATTTCCCTGATAAAAAGTAAAAATATTAAAGAGGGAATTAAAATAAAATTTCAGAATATTTTTATGTAATTTTCTGACCACGGATGGTATTTTTTCTGATTTTTTGGGTATTTTTATAATTAAATAAATTCCAAAAAATATTAAAAAATACAAAAAATATTTTTTGTTCAACATCGGTTCCTAAGGCTAGGCTAAGGCTTCCAAAGTTTAGTTAATTACCAAGGATTACCAATGATTACCAAGGATTACCAATGGTGAGACACGCAATTGAACCGGAAAATCCGAAAGGTTGAGAGAAATTCCAGTGTCACATTCTAATGTCAAGACACTTAGACAAAACTTAGGAATCGAGGTGTAAAAGATAGATGGGAGACCCACAGACGGGTGCTCCTTACAGACTCGATGATCTTGATAAAAGAAAAGGGACGACTGGAACGTGGCCCTTAATAACCTAAAGAGATGCCCCAAGTCGGGTCTTTGGGGGACAACGCTTGATGTCTTCGGTCCGTCTATTTCGGGTCTTCGTTTTCATCAGATGCCCTTTTGATAATTTCCGGTAGGTGTCTCGGATTTGCTGTTATCACCTGTCCTTCAACTTCCGGTACCTCAGATTTGATGAATGCAGCATGTTGTGCGAAATAAAAGGGATGCGAGTGAATTTAAATAGAAACGACAGGATCTTACCATGAGAGGTACCCAATGATTTTTTTGGTTTTAGGTATACCAACCATCCATATACATGCGCATGAGACAAGTGAGGCTTGACTCTAAAAATCAAAAGGGTTTGGAATCTAAGAACAAGGCTCCCATCTCGAGTTCTAGAAAGAGCAGATTCCATTGCACAACTATCGTTGCATTGGGGCTCGATCCATAGTTCAAAATGAGCGGAATTGAAAAGTGGATTACCCCGTGTTTTTCCTCACGGAGATTCCATTTTCAATCCCTTCTATTGTTTTCCTATAGGTGGCGCCCGGGGTTTTAGGCGCGGTTGTGTGTGTCCATGTGTCGTGATCATCTCAATGTAAGTCATGCACAACAGTTTATCAATCAGCGCTTCAAATCATCCACACAGCATACATTCCTACGCCAACCTGCATAAGACAATGTTAATCACAGACTACCCCCCTTATTTCTCCAATCTGCAAAAACATATAACACCTACCATGAGCGGACTTACCTCACCTTCAAGAGCGCCTGCAGGGTTAGAAATATCACTCAGCGTTTTAATTACGGCCTAAGTCCACTTGAGGTCTAGAACCATAAGTTCTAGAACAAGGTCCCCAGCGGAGTCGCCAGCTGTCGCGACCCGTCCGAAAGCGGACGCGGCTAATGGATTACCGATCGCGGGCTTTAGATCGGCGCGGGCCCTCCCAGGCCCATACCAAATCGCGGCGGGAGTATTTTTTGAGGGATTCGACAATAAGAGTCGATCGCTTTCGACCTTCAGTGTGGTCGTGGTGGCATGTGCAACTTGTGCATGCATTTGGAGTCGCCACCGGTCTTTCTTGGAGGGTAGACCGGAAACCTTACTGACCGATTGGGAGAGGTCGATCAGTTCTGCGGAACTAGAGATTTTGGGTTCGGGGACTTGGTTACGTCGGTGTCATTACCAACGCCCTTTCGGTACCTAACGCGAGTGATTTTCCTAGCTAAGAGTTCATGCAGGCGCAATTTTAGGTGAGGTAAGTCTGACTTTGCACATTAACCAGTTTAACATGCTCACGTAAATAAATAGATGCCAATCACATAAACATCTATCCTACGTGGTGATCATGGAATTATGATTTAATGGGTCTCGAGCCAATAAGACCACATTTAATCATTTTAATATTTTAATAACGGAGAGCCGCTCTTCGCTTCTTCTTGGTTTCTTGAACTCTTCAAGAATCGGGCCCCAAAGAGCTCGCCGACTTAAAAGGCTCCTCCACGTAATCCTCGTAGCATTTACATCAACAATTGACTATGCTAAAAATAAAGATTACATGAAAAATAAAAGGAGTACGCAGCCTCCATTTAATAATTACAACCCCAAATATATAAATAATCACCATACATTCATACATACATCAATCACATTGATTAGGGATTTTTCCATGATCACCACCCTTCCACGTAAGTAATAAATTCACAATTTAAAACTTAGGAAGGCACAATAAAAATTCTACGTTGAATCATATTCAGAATTTTTACGTAAAATAAGATAGCCATAAATTTTCGATTCAAAATTGATTTAGTCTCAATTTTTGCTACGTTGATTAATTTATCATATAAAATAATCAACCTCCATTAGCCATGTAAGACGAACAATTCGTTAATACATATTGGCCATAGTATTGCAAAAATTGCAAAAAATCAATTAAATGCACGAAAACACCTAAGGATCGGCTCTGATACCACTGTTGGGATCCACGTAACACGTAGCGGAAATAAATAACAACCCATACATGTATCTCCAGAGGCGTACTTCGTGCATTTCAATCGAAAAAAATCACAAAGTCTCAAAGGGAGTAAATGGATTACCTCTCGTAGCGTGCTTGAACGGAGGTGTCGGTTCGATGTTCTTCGATCTCAGCCTCCACAAGTGTTAGGCATCTAGTTCGGACGCACCACCAATTGACGAACGGGGAGACGACTAATAACTCCACAACAATTGTGCTAGCAATATGCGGAATTAATATTCCAACTTAGTATATTTTGCTCACTCAAGATTATGAGAATATAGAGAGTGTTTGTGTTCTTCTCTCTAAGCTCTCAAAAATTTGCACACTCTACAAAATGTCTCCCCCCTCTAAGAATTTTCTCAACGTATGTCCTCTCTCTCCTTTTACCTCAAAACTCTTGTCATCCTTTTATAGCCAAAAACACCTTCCAATAAATTGAATTATAAAATAGCACTAACAATAGCACTCACAATTTATGATACAAAAATGCTATTTAAAAATAGCACTAACAATTATAAATGCTATCTAAAAATAACACTCACAATTTATAATACAAAAATGATATTTAAAAATAACACTAACAATAGCACTCACAATTTATGATACAAAAATGCTATTTAAAAATAGCACTAACAATAGCACTCACAATTTATGATACAAAAATGCTATTTAAAAATAGCACTAACAATTATAAATGCTATCTAAAAATAACACTCACAATTTATAATACAAAAATGCTATTTAAAAATAACACAAACAATAGCACTCACAATTTATGATGCAAAAATGCTATTTAAAAATAGCACTAACAATTATAAATGCTATCTAAAAATAATACTCACAATTTATAATACAAAAATGCTATTTAAAAATAGCACTAACAAAGGTGTTAAAAATAATAACCATTATTATTATTACAAGAGTTAAAGAGGTTACCAAACAGCATAAATACGCATGACGTATAAATACGCAGAGCATACATATACATCCAAACTACCAAATTAGCCTGAATTGAGGCCGCCAATGGATTGGGCATGATGAAAATTATGGGGTAGAGGTGTTGAATTTTAATGGATATGCCCGTGTGAAATTCAAGATCCGTGAAACCGGGGACTAATTGAAAGAAAAATATGCAATTAAGCCTTTTTGGTTAAAATTGATCAAATTGGAGGGCAAACTGACCCAATTGCACTTCAAGACTTTAGAATACAATGTCATAGCTTATAAAAAGTGAGAATTGAAAATTAAAAGACTCGAAAAGGATTTTTTTGGGTTCGGTTTGGGTTTATGTTTGTTAAGGAACATGTTGACCCTAGCCGAATTTTTAAGATTTAAAGTAACACACTTGAAGAGGAAATTAAAATAAAATTATCGAATATTTTTGGGTATTTTTCTGACCACGAATGGTAATTTTCTGATTTTTTGGGTATTTTTATAATTAAATAAATTCGAAAAATATTAAAAAATACCAAAAATATTTTTTGTTCAAAATTGGTTCCTGAGGCTAGGCTAAGGCTTCCAAAGTTGATTTTGTGATTTTATGACCTTTTTTGATATTTTAATTTATTTTAAAAATAAAAATCACAATGATAGATGGTCAAAAATCAGGTGTCAACAGCTGCCCCTCTTTGAGAGTGAGCTCATCAGAGGTTGCTTTCAAAGACAAAATGACACCTGAATCTTAACTGACTCGATTGGGGAAAAGAAATGCTATGACATCGGACCCTTAAGTCTTTTGATGAATGCTCAAGTTAATCACCGGTTTACTCTTGCAATTCGAACATGGGCCGGAGTGAGAGAGGCTTACCTGAAGCTCACCTGTCAGATGCTGCCGGTTGCGACGACTTTCAAGAAGATACCTAGGACTCGTTCAGAATATCCTAGGGAGATTAAGCTCTGACATGTATGGTAGGTCACACCATTATGGGGCTCCTAACTGGTGGGAACCTGAGAAGGGCGCATCCCACGCTGGGGGATTTGCCAGGGATTTTGATCCGTATGGTGGTATTTACCAATGAGTTGACCCTTGTGGCGGTTTCTACCATATTTGACCCTTTAGGCGGTATCTACCTTCAAGTTTAGTTTGACCCTTATGGCGGTTTCTACCTTTGGTTTGACCCTTTAGGCGGTTTCTACCTTTGGTTGACCCTTTAGGCGGTTTCTATCTTTGGTTTGACCCTTTAGGCGGTTTCTACCTTGAATTGACCCTTTAGGCGGTTTCTACCTTTGATTTGACCGTTTAGGCGGTTTCTACCTTGAATTGACCCTTTAGGCGGTTTCTACCTTTGATTTGACCCTTTAGGCGGTTTCTACCTTGAATTGACCCTTTAGGCGGTTTCTACCATTGATTTGACCCTTTAGGCGGTTTCTACCTTTGGTTTGACCCTTTAGGCGGTTTCTACCATGAATTGACCCTTTAGGCGGTTTCTACCTTTGATTTGACCCTTTAGGCGGTTTCTACCTTGAATTGACCCTTTAGGCGGTTTCTACCTTTGGTTTGACCCTTTAGGCGGTTTCTACCATGAATTGACCATTTAGGCGGTTTCTACCTTTGATTTGACCCTTTAGGCGGTTTCTACCTTGAATTGACCCTTTAGGCGGTTTCTACCTTTGGTTTGACCCATTAGGCGGTTTCTACCATTGGTTTGACCCTTTAGGCGGTTTCTACCATTATTTGAAAAGGTGTCTCATGACGAGGGTTCTCCACGTCCGATGAGACTGCTTGATTTTTGAAAAGGGGTCTCATGACGAGGGTTCTCCACGTCATGCTAGGACTGTCTGATTTTTGAAAAGGGGTCCTGGGACGAGGGTTCTCCACGTCCGCTGTGACTGTTTGATATTTTTGAAAATGGGTCCTGGGACGAGGGTTCTCCACGTCTGCTGGGACTGTTTGTCGATTTTTTTTTTTATTCATTAACTTTCGTAGCTTTTGATCTGCTATACCAGGGGTTTCAATTCTCCATTCGTAGCTTCTGGTCCGCTATACCATGGTCTTCAATTTTCCCTTCGTAGCTTCTGATCCGCTATACCAGGGTTTTCATTTCTTCCTTCGTGGCTTCTGACTCACCATACCAGGTTTTCATTTCTTCCTTCGTGGCTTCTGACTCACCATACCAGGTTTTCATTTCTCCCTTCGTGGCTTCTGACTCACCATACCAGGGGTTTCTTTTCTTTCCTTCGTGGCTTCTGACTCACCATATCAGGTTTTCATTTCCTCCTTCGTGGCTTCTGACTCACCATACCAGGTTTTCATTTCTTCCTTCGTGGCTTCTGACTCACCATACCAGGTTTTCATTTCTTCCTTCGTGGCTTCTGACTCACCATACCAGGTTTTCATTTCTCCCTTTGTGGCTTCTGACTCACCATACCAGGGGTTTCTTTTCTTTCCTTGAAAAGGGGTCCTGGACGAGGGTTCTCCACGTCATGCTAGGACTGCCTGATTTTTGAAAAGGGGTCCTGGGACGAGGGTTCTCCACGTCATGCCAGGACTGCCTGATTTTTGAAAAGGGGGTCTCATGACGAGGGTTCTCCACGTCCGATGAGACTGCCTGATTTTTGAAAAGGGGTCCAAAGACGAGGGTTCTCCACGTCTGTTGGGACTGTTTGATATTTTGAAAATGGGTCGTAGGACGAGGGTTCTCCACGTCCGCTGGGACTGTTTGATATTTTCAAAAGAGGTCCTAGGATGAGGGTTATCCATGTCAAGCTAGGACTGCTTGGTTTTTGAAAAGGGGTCCTGGGACGAGAGTTCTCCACGTCATGCTAGGACCGCTTGATATTTTGAAAATGGGTCCTGGAACGAGGGTTCTCCACGTCTGCTGGGACTTTTTGTCGACCTTTTATTTATTTTTTATTTATTTATTCATTCACCTTCGTAGCTTCTGATCTGCTATACCAGGGGTTTCAATTCTCCATTCGTAGCTTCTGGTCCGCTATACCATGGTCTTCAATTTTCCCTTCGTAGCTTCTGATCCGCTATACCAGGGTTTTCATTTCTTCCTTCGTGGCTTCTGACTCACCATACCAAGTTTTCATTTCTCCCTTCGTGGCTTCTGACTCACCATACCAGGGGTTTCTTTTCTTTCCTTCGTGGCTTCTGACTCACCATACCAGGTTTTCATTTCTTCCTTCGTGGCTTCTGACTCACCATACCAGGTTTTCATTTCTCCCTTTGTGGCTTCTGACTCACCATACCAGGAGTTTCTTTTCTTTCCTTGAAAAGGGGTCCTGGGACGAGGGTTCTCCACGTCATGCTAGGACTGCCTGATTTTTGAAAAGGGGTCCTGGGACGAGGGTTCTCCACGTCATGCCAGGACTGCCTGATCTTTGAAAAGGGGGTCTCATTACGAGGGTTCTCCACGTCCGATGAGACTGCCTGATTTTTGAAAAGGGGTCCAAAGACGAGGGTTCTCCACGTCTGCTGGGACTGTTTGATATTTTGAAAATGGGTCTTGGGACGAGGGTTCTCCACGTCCGCTGAGACTGTTTGATATTTTGAAAAGAGGTCTTAGGACGAGGGTTCTCCACGTCAAGCTAGGACTGCTTGATTTTGAAAAAGGGTCCCGGAACGAGGGTTCTCCACGTCTGCTGGGACAGTTTGCCGACTTCTTTTGAAAAAGGGTTCTATCCTCATCCCTTCTTTTGAAAGATCTCGAAATTTGTCGGGAATTCAGTTTTGAGGCAGTGAAAGATTTTTATCTTAACAAAGCTTCACTTGGGTCTGTTGAGGCGACATTCTGGGAGCTGGGTTCTCCAGGTATCCTGCAGAAGTTTGAGCCTGAAAGATTTCTCTTCACCAAGAGAACGTTAGTAATCTTTGTGAAGACCACGACTGTCCATTTGACAAAAACTGTATGACTTAGGTTTTAATCATGAAATGTGCATTTTGATGCTGGAGGTTATCCAAAGCATTCTTGCAGCATGCAAATGTGATCACAAATCTCTTGCACGGAAAATCTGGATCAACAGTTTGAAAATTCCAAAAAGAGTTTATTCAAAACATCAATTGGAATATTTCTCGACAAGGAGGTCTTCTCACCTATTTTGAGATAGTGATTTTTATAGGGGATGCACTCAATTCCCTACTAACCTGTGCCTAGGTTTTAGGCTCATTCGCAGCGCATACATTTTGATCGGTCGGGAGGTCTTCCACGGGACCGTAATGTTGGGCTTGGATATTGGTTTTCAAGGGGGACTCGCTTTGGAGTCGAGGCCATTGAGTGAAAGTCTTCACCATCTGCTCCGGGTTTACAAGTCAAGAACCCTGCAAAATGAGAAAGAAATAGTCTTGCTCGTACCTCTTCGAGCTAAGCTTTATGTTAACCCAAGTGTCTTAGTCAGAGAATACTGTTTCGGGGTTGTAACATTGGTAGGATTGGGGACCGAAAAAGGCTTGTTTTTGGCCCAGAAATTAAGAAGGATTTGACATTGGTGATCATTGCAAATTTACCACCTGCGCTTTCCTCTCCGCTCCTTCAATTTTTGAGGTGTGCACCCGCTTTTGAGGTGTGCACCAACTCTTTAGAGAGCGTTTCGTCGCATTAAGAGACTGATGACTCTGTCTGCGTCTCTGCTCCACGCTTGACACCATTTGGGGAGTAGTCTTTTTGATCTGACTCCTTTAGGGATTTCCTCTTTTCCCATCCTGCTTCATTGCGGATCAATCAAACAATTTACACGAGCATCGGCCTTGCTTTTACCAGGTACTTTGCTTTTTCTCGATGCCGTGGATTTTTCTCATTCATTTTTGAAATCCCACTTTTTCTCATCTTCATGGGATCGTGTTAGACCTATGATTAAAGGTCTAACAAGGTTAAGCATTTAACTTAGGATTTTTTTTTTTTTTTTTTTGCAAACCCTAAGTCTTGAACTCCTTCGTTTCTGAAATGATGCTGCATCCGTCTTGGAATGTGCAATGATCACCAACGGGTTTATGAAATGATTTTGCAGGCTCAACTTGGCTATGCAAAGGATATGGTGTGTGGGATAGAGAAATGAATGCTTCTCGTCATCCTTTGGCACTTGGATTACCATATAAACAACACACAAAGATTAATGTTAGTCCGAGCAAGAAAATTTCTAACCATTTTCTTCTGACGCTGCTGGACCTACTTCCCTTTTTGCCCCAATGTGGGGCGGTTCTTGACAGGGTTAAAAACTAAAACCGCCGTTCAAAGGGGTTATCAACAGTCACCTGTAGTGTTTTGGGGATATGAAACGAGTGCCTCCGTCGTCCCAACCCATGTAATCGCTGCGAATGATCCCTACCTCCGTAGACCCAGATTTTGTCATCTGTCCGCTCCACTCATCTCTCAAGTGTGTGTTGGACGTGTTTGAATTTGGCTCGCCTCTCGTCTTTTGAGAAAACGTCCTTTTGAATGTTTTGAACAATGTCTTGTTGGGGGAATTTCTTTTATTTTTCTCCAAAAACTTTACCCGTCAATGGGATTTTATGCTGCACCATGCATGTTCTAATCATGTTTTGACAACATCTTGTTTTTAAAACATGATTGTTAATGGAGTTAGAACTCTATGTCTTTTCTAGACATTAGATTCTGAAAGTTTTTCTTTTTCTCTTTTTTCTCTTTTTTGTTTTGGGTTGGGGAAAGGGGTACTTACCTGTCCACCGTGGCTGGAGGTCCCCTTGGTCATGTGCTCCGACAAGTATGCAAGGGTTGTAAAAATCCTGCTTCGCCTTGTTGGCGAACCCCTGTCAAGGACGGGGGTTAGGTGTCAGTTTGTATTCCAAAATTCAAGATAGATTGGAACGATACCGCCTTATTCTGTTTTGTGTTTCCGTTTGAACACAAACGTGCGGCTTGCAGAAGTTGGACATCTATCTTGTGCCCATGATTCCTCCATTTGGTTGGCGATAAATCCTTCTCTAGGATTTGCACTAGAGGAGATCCACTTGTGTTTTTGGACGCATTCCAGCACCACTCTTCAGAGTTCCTTTTATTCAAGGAAAAAGGAAATTGTTATCGGAATGCATGTCAAAGCATGAAGTGTGGAAGCGATACTTTTTACCCTCCACTCGATCTTATAATCAAAAACCATTTCCTGGAATCCTAACTTCCAAGGCCGATGATTCTATTCGCCTCCCTGTCAGCGAGCTCTTTTCTTTTGAGACTTTCGGTGCCAACGACTTCCTGTTAAATGAGAAAAACTCATGTTAAGCCCGTGATCTTCGAAGATCAAATTGGAACGATACAAAGTTACCGTTCGCCCAAATTTGTATCTTGGGGTTTGATTCTGATGCGGACGACTCTGCTATTTGACTTTGCCGGAGAAGACACATCTTTCTTTGTCCAGCGCAAAATTAATTCACTTGCCCCAGTTAGGCGTGATTTATCACAGTTAGGTGACACTTGTCTTGATGTTTGTCATCTCTGGGTTTGATAACCCTGGTCTGATGTGCTTTTATGGGGTTTATGAGAGTTTGCCCCCAACTTGGCTCCTCGAAGCAAATGGGGGAACCCGCTCCCATTTATTTTTGCCGGTTCTGGTCATTTATCTCAATTGCCAGAGTCTTCGGTTATTATTTTATCTATCCCTAGACAACTTGACAATCTAGGGATTTGTCGTGTGGTGGTTTGGTGATTCTCTCGATCACAGTCGCCATTTGAGGTATTTGATGTTCCCCTATTGAAAAGAAGAGACCTCATGAGTAAATGGCATGTATAATTGACTATTGGAGTCGATACAATTTACCCTTGAAAATTGTCCTGTGGGAATCGACATTTCTCCCTTTGGGTTCTCTGTATGCAGGATATGTGCATGATATGCATGATGCATGTTATGTATGCTAGCAACGAAAAAAAAATGAATTCGTGCTTTTCACTCTATTCAAAGAAGGCATTTTTATCAGATGTGTCAATCTGCAAAACTTGAAATTTTCTTTTCAAGTGCTCTTTTCACAGAAATTTCTAAATGATGAGAAACTTCTTGATGTATTCTCAAAAGTTTTGATCACAAATTGAGCCATTAGAATGCTCTTGAAAATATTTAGCCAGAATGCATGTCTGAGATGCCTTGAAAATGGGCACTCCCCGCTTGTTATTTGAGAGCATTACATCCTGCGTCCTCTGCTCTTGATCATCATCTGAGAGGAAAAAGAAAGGAAGCATTATTCCCATATCAAGAAAATAATCATTTTGGAACGTTACGTCCTTTTACACTTGACCCGGCTGCCCCGGTTAGGTGGCGTTTGCCCTAGTTAAGTGGGATTTGCCTCAGTATGCTGTCTTGGTGAGAAGTCGACTTCTTTGTCTGACTTCAAATATCCATCCCTGTGGTTTGAGTTGTCGACCAGCTTCGATCATCTTGAAGGACCACTCCTGAGGTGAGGATGGGTGTCTTCGTCTCTGTCATCATTGCGAACACCTAAGCCAACTGACTCTCCAGGGTGGTCAAGCGCTTTTCTATGCCTTCCTGGTCCATTTTAACTTGTGAGTGATTCTTCACACAAGTCCTCGGATTTTGATTCTGGAAATTACCTGTTCGAATGACAGGAATATGTCAGAAAGGGAAGTAAAGCATAAATCCTTTCAATTTTATGCTTTCTTGTGATTAACGAAGATAAGGATTTTTACAATGGTGAGACACGCAATTGAACCGGAAAATCCGAAAGGTTGAGAGAAATTCCAGTGTCACATTCTAATGTCAAGACACTTAGACAAAACTTAGGAATCGAGGTGTAAAAGATAGATGGGAGACCCACAGACGGGTGCTCCTTACAGACTCGATGATCTTGATAAAAGAAAAGGGACGACTGGAACGTGGCCCTTAAGAACCTAAAGAGATGCCCCAAGTCGGGTCTTTGGGGGACAACGCTTGATGTCTTCGGTCCGTCTATTTCGGGTCTTCGTTTTCATCAGATGCCCTTTTGATAATTTCCGGTAGGTGTCTCGGATTTGCTGTTATCACCTGTCCTTCAACTTCCGGTACCTCAGATTTGATGAATGCAGCATGTTGTGCGAAATAAAAGGGATGCGAGTGAATTTAAATAGAAACGACAGGATCTTACCATGAGAGGTACCCAATGATTTTTTTGGTTTTAGGTATACCAACCATCCATATACATGCGCATGAGACAAGTGAGGCTTGACTCTAAAAATCAAAAGGGTTTGGAATCTAAGAACAAGGCTCCCATCTCGAGTTCTAGAAAGAGCAGATTCCATTGCACAACTATCGTTGCATTGGGGCTCGATCCATAGTTCAAAATGAGCGGAATTGAAAAGTGGATTACCCCGTGTTTTTCCTCACGGAGATTCCATTTTCAATCCCTTCTATTGTTTTCCTATAGGCGGCGCCCGGGGTTTTAGGCGCGGTTGTGTGTGTCCATGTGTCGTGATCATCTCAATGTAAGTCATGCACAACAGTTTATCAATCAGCGCTTCAAATCATCCACACAGCATACATTCCTACGCCAACCTGCATAAGACAATGTTAATCACAGACTACCCCCCTTATTTCTCCAATCTGCAAAAACATATAACACCTACCATGAGCGGACTTACCTCACCTTCAAGAGCGCCTGCAGGGTTAGAAATATCACTCAGCGTTTTAATTACGGCCTAAGTCCACTTGAGGTCTAGAACCATAAGTTCTAGAACAAGGTCCCCAGCGGAGTCGCCAGCTGTCGCGACCCGTCCGAAAGCGGACGCGGCTAATGGATTACCGATCGCGGGCTTTAGATCGGCGCGGGCCCTCCCAGGCCTATACCAAATCGCGGCGGGAGTATTTTTTGAGGGATTCGACAATAAGAGTCGATCGCTTTCGACCTTCAGTGTGGTCGTGGTGGCATGTGCAACTTGTGCATGCATTTGGAGTCGCCACCGGTCTTTCTTGGAGGGTAGACCGGAAACCTTACTGACCGATTGGGAGAGGTCGATCAGTTCTGCGGAACTAGAGATTTTGGGTTCGGGGACTTGGTTACGTCGGTGTCATTACCAATGCCCTTTCGGTACCTAACGCGAGTGATTTTCCTAGCTAAGAGTTCATGCAGGCGCAATTTTAGGTGAGGTAAGTCTGACTTTGCACATTAACCAGTTTAACATGCTCACGTAAATAAATAGATGCCAATCACATAAACATCTATCCTACGTGGTGATCATGGAATTATGATTTAATGGGTCTCGAGCCAATAAGACCACATTTAATCATTTTAATATTTTAATAACGGAGAGCCGCTCTTCGCTTCTTCTTGGTTTCTTGAACTCTTCAAGAATCGGGCCCCAAAGAGCTCGCCGACTTAAAAGGCTCCTCCACGTAATCCTCGTAGCATTTACATCAACAATTGACTATGCTAAAAATAAAGATTACATGAAAAATAAAAGGAGTACGCAGCCTCCATTTAATAATTACAACCCCAAATATATAAATAATCACCATACATTCATACATACATCAATCACATTGATTAGGGATTTTTCCATGATCACCACCCTTCCACGTAAGTAATAAATTCACAATTTAAAACTTAGGAAGGCACAATAAAAATTCTACGTTGAATCATATTCAGAATTTTTACGTAAAATAAGATAGCCATAAATTTTCGATTCAAAATTGATTTAGTCTCAATTTTTGCTACGTTGATTAATTTATCATATAAAATAATCAACCTCCATTAGCCATGTAAGACGAACAATTCGTTAATACATATTGGCCATAGTATTGCAAAAATTGCAAAAAATCAATTAAATGCACGAAAACACCTAAGGATCGGCTCTGATACCACTGTTGGGATCCACGTAACACGTAGCGGAAATAAATAACAACCCATACATGTATCTCCAGAGGCGTACTTCGTGCATTTCAATCGAAAAAAATCACAAAGTCTCAAAGGGAGTAAATGGATTACCTCTCGTAGCGTGCTTGAACGGAGGTGTCGGTTCGATGTTCTTCGATCTCAGCCTCCACAAGTGTTAGGCATCTAGTTCGGACGCACCACCAATTGACGAACGGGGAGACGACTAATAACTCCACAACAATTGTGCTAGCAATATGCGGAATTAATATTCCAACTTAGTATATTTTGCTCACTCAAGATTATGAGAATATAGAGAGTGTTTGTGTTCTTCTCTCTAAGCTCTCAAAAATTTGCACACTCTACAAAATGTCTCCCCCCTCTAAGAATTTTCTCAACGTATGTCCTCTCTCTCCTTTTACCTCAAAACTCTTGTCATCCTTTTATAGCCAAAAACACCTTCCAATAAATTGAATTATAAAATAGCACTAACAATAGCACTCACAATTTATGATACAAAAATGCTATTTAAAAATAGCACTAACAATTATAAATGCTATCTAAAAATAACACTCACAATTTATAATACAAAAATGATATTTAAAAATAACACTAACAATAGCACTCACAATTTATGATACAAAAATGCTATTTAAAAATAGCACTAACAATAGCACTCACAATTTATGATACAAAAATGCTATTTAAAAATAGCACTAACAATTATAAATGCTATCTAAAAATAACACTCACAATTTATAATACAAAAATGCTATTTAAAAATAACACAAACAATAGCACTCACAATTTATGATACAAAAATGCTATTTAAAAATAGCACTAACAATTATAAATGCTATCTAAAAATAATACTCACAATTTATAATACAAAAATGCTATTTAAAAATAGCACTAACAAAGGTGTTAAAAATAATAACCATTATTATTATTACAAGAGTTAAAGAGGTTACCAAACAGCATAAATACGCATGACGTATAAATACGCAGAGCATACATATACATCCAAACTACCAAATTAGCCTGAATTGAGGCCGCCAATGGATTGGGCATGATGAAAATTATGGGGTAGAGGTGTTGAATTTTAATGGATATGCCCGTGTGAAATTCAAGATCCGTGAAACCGGGGACTAATTGAAAGAAAAATATGCAATTAAGCCTTTTTGGTTAAAATTGATCAAATTGGAGGGCAAACTGACCCAATTGCACTTCAAGACTTTAGAATACAATGTCATAGCTTATAAAAAGTGAGAATTGAAAATTAAAAGACTCGAAAAGGATTTTTTTGGGTTCGGTTTGGGTTTATGTTTGTTAAGGAACATGTTGACCCTAGCCGAATTTTTAAGATTTAAAGTAACACACTTGAAGAGGAAATTAAAATAAAATTATCGAATATTTTTGGGTATTTTTCTGACCACGAATGGTAATTTTCTGATTTTTTGGGTATTTTTATAATTAAATAAATTCGAAAAATATTAAAAAATACCAAAAATATTTTTTGTTCAAAATTGGTTCCTGAGGCTAGGCTAAGGCTTCCAAAGTTGATTTTGTGATTTTATGACCTTTTTTGATATTTTAATTTATTTTAAAAATAAAAATCACAATGATAGATGGTCAAAAATCAGGTGTCAACAATTCTAGGAGCCGGGTTCTCCAGGTATCCTGCAGAAGTTTGAGCCGGAAAGATTTTTCTTCACCAAGAAAACGTTAGTAATCTTTGGGAAGACCACGGCTGTCCATTTGACAAAAACCGTATGACTTGAGTTTTAATCATGAAATGTGCATTTTGATGCTGGAGGTTATCCAAAACATTCTTGCAACATGCAAATGTGATCACAAATCCCCGGCACGGAAAATCTGGATCCAACAATTTTGAAGATTCCAAAAAGAGTTTGCTCAAAACATCAATTGGAATTATTTCTCGTTCAAGAGGTCTTCTCACCTGTTTTGAGATAGTGGTATTTTATAGGGGATGCACTCAATTCCCTACTAACCTGTGCCTAGGTTTTAGGCTCATTCGCAGCGCATACATTTTGATCGGTCGGGAGGTCTTCCACGGGACCGTAATGTTGGGCTTGGGTATCGGTCTTCAACGGGGACCCGCTTTGGAGTCGAGGCCATCGAATGAAAGTTTTCACCATCTGCTCCGGGTTTACAAGTCAAGAACCCTGCAAAATGAGAAAGAAATAGTCTTGCTCGTACCTCTTCGAGCTAAGCCATATGTTAACCCAAGTGTCTTAATCAGAGAAGACTGTTTCAGGGTTGTAATGTCGGTAGGATTGGGGACCGAAAAATGCTTATTTTTGGCCCAGAATTCATGAGGGGATTGACGTTGGTGATCACTGCAAATTTGCCACATGTCTTTTCCTTTCTGCATCTTTAGTCTTTGAGGTGTGCAACCGATTTTGAGGTGTGCACCAGCTCTTTAGCAGCATTTGGGGAGCAGCCTTTTTGATCTGACTCCCTTAGGGATTTTCTCTTTCTTTGCCCATCCAGGCTTCATTGGGGATCAATCAGACAACTTACACGAGCGTCGGCCTTGCTTTTACCAGGCACTTTGCTTTTTCTTGATGCTGGGGATTTTCTTCGTCCTCATTTTCCTTTTGAAATCCCGCTTTTCTCATCTTCGGTAGATCATGTTAGACATATGCTCGAATGTCTAAACATGCTTTAAGCATTAGCCTAGGAATTTCTTTGTAATCCCTAAGTCTCGAACTCCTCTGTTTCTGACGTGATGATGCATCCGTCTTGGAATGTGCAATGATCACCAACGGGTTTATGAAACGGATTTGCAGGCTCAACTTGGCTGTGCAAAGGATATGGTGTGTGGGATAGAGAAATGAATGTTTCTCGTCATCCTATGGCACTTGGATTACCATATAAGCAACACACAAAGATTAATGTTAGTCCGAGCAAGAAAATTTCTAACCATTTTCTCTTGATGCTACTGGACTCACCTCCATTTTGCCCCGATGTGGGGTGGTTCTTGATAGGGTTAAGAATGAAAACCACCGTTCAAAGGGGTTATCGACGGTCACCTGTAGTGTTTGGGGATATGAAACGAATGCCTCCGTCGTCCCAATCCATGTAATTGCTGCGAATAATCCCTACTTCCGTAGGTCCAGATTTCACTATCTGATCCGCTCCACTTCTCTCTCAAGTGTGTATAGGACGTGTTTGGATTAGGCTTTGCCTCTCGTCTTTTGAGAAAACGTCCTTTTGAAATTTTTGAACAACTTTTGATTGGAAAAATCTCTTTTATTTTCTCCAAAAATTTTACCCGTCAATGGGATTTTATGCTGCACCATGCATGTTCTAATCATGTTTAGGTAACCTCCTGTTTTCAAAACATGATTGCTAATGGAGTTAGAACTCTATGTCTTTTCTAGACATTAGATTCTGAAAGCTTTTCTTTTTCTCTTTTTTGTTCAACATCTTCAATGGATTGGGGAGAGGGATACTTACCTGTCCCCCGCGGCTAGAGATCCCTGAAAATGCGGAAGAAACATGTTATTGTACGTTCATGAATTTTTCAAAAAATTAGAACGATACATCTTACCCTTGGTCATGTGTTCCAATGGGTAATACATGGGATGTGAAAACCTGTTTCACCTTGCTGGCGAGCCCCTGTCAAAGACGGGAAATAGGTGTCAGTTGGCGTTCCAAAATTCAAGGCAAATTGGAACGATACAGCCTTGTTCTTGCTTTGTGTTTCCATTTGAACACAAACGCGCGGCTTGTAGAAGTTGGCCATCTATCTTGTGGCCATGATCCCTCCGTCTGGTTGGCAATGAATCACTCTCAAGGATTTGCACTGGAGGAGATCCATTTAAGCTTTCGGACGCATTTCAACGTCGTTCTTCAGAGTTCTTCTAAGGTCGATAATTCTGTTTGCCTCCTTGTCGGCGAGTTCTTTTATTTTGCGGCTTTCTGGTGCCAACAATTTTCTGTCCATCTTGACGGTGAATCCCTGTCAACAATAAACATTAAGTGTAAGCTCGTGTTTCGAAATTCAAGACAAATCGAAACGATACTGCTTTACTCTCGCTTCGCGCCTCCATTTGAACGCAAATGTAAGGCTTGTTGAAGTCGGCCACCTAGCTCGTGGCCATGATCTATCCATCTGTTTGGCAACGAAATCCTTTTCTAGGATTTGCACTGGATGAGATCAATTTGTGCTTTTGGACGTATTCTACGTCATTTTCTAGGGTTCCAATTCTTGGCAGCCTCTTGCAACGGATATTTCTTTTCGCCTCCACGTCGGGCGAGATCCTTTCTTTTGTGGCTTTTTGGTGCCACCAATTTTCTGCCAAATGAGAACGAACTCATGTTAACCATGGGATCTTTGGGAGATCAATTTGGAACGATACAAAGTTACCGTTCACCCAGGTTTGTATCCTGGGGTTTACTTCCGATGAGGACGACTCTGTCATTGCGTCCATGGATTTTGCCAGAGAAGAAATGTCCTTCCTTTGTCCAGCGCACATATGATTCACTTGCCCCAGTTAGACGTGGTTTATCATAGCTAGGTGACGCCTTCCCCGGCTAAATTCATTCCTGTATTTTGCTATAATCCTCGTCCTTCTTGGGTATGTCTTCTCTCTTGGGATTCATGATGACGTCTTACTGACGTATTCCTTTCCTTCGTCGATCATTGACGCTTCTCGTTTGGTGTAGACAATGGATGTTCTTTCCTCTCGTCTGCATTTGTGGGTGTTGTCCGTGAGATGATCCTCGATCACGTCAACAACTGTTTTGCCCCAGTTGAGCGACGCTTGTCTTGGCAACATGCCTTAGCACTTTCCGTGTTTGTTGGCGATTTTCTATCCAATTTGAAAACGTCCATGCGCCTGCACATGAAGAGACAGGCGTAGGTCTATATCTGACTTCATTTGAAATTTCAGGAATGAGATACTCCCTTCGAGGCTTTGTCCTTTCAACGTTTAAAGGAACGGTGCCTTTCCAATATTTTGCCATGGTAAGGCTTGTCTTGGTGTTTGTCATCTCTGGGTTTAATGACCCTGGTCTGATGCGCTTCCATGGGGGATCATGAGAGTTTGCCCCCGGCTTGGCTCCTCGAAGCAAATGGGGGAGCCCGCTCCCATGAATTTTTGTCGATTCTGGTCATCTATCTCGATTGCCAGATTCTTCGATTATTTTTTCTCTGTACCTAGACAGCCTAACAATCTGGGGATTTGTCATGTGGCGGTTTGGTGATTCTCTCGATCACGGTCGCCATTTGAGATGTTCGATGTTCCCCTATTGAAAAGAAGAAATCTCATGAGTAAAGGGCATGTATAATTGACTATTGGAGTCGATACAATTTATCCTTGAAATTTATCCTGCGGGAACCGGCATTTCTCCCTTTGGGTTCTCTGTATGCATGCTATGTGCATGATGCATGTTATGTGTGCCAGCAACGAAACATGAGTTCGTGCTTTTCACTCTATTCAGAGAAAGCATTTTTATCAGATATGTCACTCTGGAAAACTTGAAATTTTCTTTTCAAGCGCTCTTTTCACAGAGATTTCTAAATGATGATAAACTTCTTCAAGTTTTCTCAAAGGTTTTGTTCACAAATTGAGCTATTAGAAAGCTCTTGAAAGTGTTTAGCCAAAGTGCATGTCTGAGATGCCATGAAAAGGGGCACTCCCTGTTTGTCATTTGAAGGTATTGCTCCTTGGGCCCTCTGCTTCTGTTCCCAACCTGAAAGGAGAAAGAAAGGAAACAGTATTCTCATATCAATAAAATAATCATTTCGGAACGATACGTCCTTTTACCAGAATTGATGGCTCCGTATCGTTCTCCTTCTCATTTAGAAGGGTTTGATGTGTCTTGTCTTTGATTGATTATTCCACTTCATCATGATTCCTGGGTGATAACTGCTTCAGGGACTTCCCCCACGTGTCCCCATGGTGAATTCGGCACATCCTACATTTGGTACCCTTTCCGGGTAGAGAGTGATTTGCCCCCAGCCACTGGACGCTTTGTCTGGGGCTGGCCGATTTAGTTGTAGGCGATCTGATCATGCCGTATTGGTGCATTCCTACTTAGTTGGAGTCGGTCCACTCCCTGCCAGGTGACTTTGGCACTTCGCACCTTTTAAATTTCTCCGACATCTGGTATCTACTCTGTACTCTCTTTTGTGACACCAGATGATATGATCGTACGATCTTCCGAAGATCTTAGCGTTTGATGTTCCGCAACGTTTTGGCTCTTCTTGATCTCATCAATACGTTTTGATTTCTTCATGCATCTTTTACCTTGTCATCATTTCATGACGTCCCTCGAGCATCTCGCTATTTGACATCAGCAAGCACGGGTTTACTTGTGGCTGAGTACTTCAACACCTTGGAGTGTTACTTCACAAGCAACAATTTTCTTCATTGTGTCTTGTCGCATTCACCTTACGCTTTAACAGTCTTTTACTCCACCTGTACGATGAAATGAATGAGTGACTTGATTGCTGCATAAGGAGCTTTAATTGAAACGACTACGGATTTACTATCCCCGCTCTGGTCACTTCTGGCATCCAAGATGCTGGAAATTTTCGATGGGCCCGTTCATTCTCGTCATCACCTGCGAGAATAAGAAACCATATCAACTCGTGAACCAGTCAATCCGATTTGGAACGGATACAACTTTTCGGCTTAGGGAGAGCCGATCCTAATTAGGTTGCTCTTTCTTCATGCTGTCTGCTTGGGGTTCAACCCGATTTGGTCCATCTTGTTTTTACAAACCCAATGGGTGACATCTGATAGAGGCACGTTCCTTTTCATCTTGTAGGGGAGGCAAGTTCCCCTTCGTTGGTCTTCGACCATCTTATCCTGTTTTTCACCTGAGAGGAAAATATAGGAAATATTATGCCAGTATCTGATTGAAAATCAATTAGGAACGACACGTCTTTACACTTGATCCGGCTGCCCCGGTCAGGTGGCGTCTGCCCTAGTTGAGTGGGATTTGCCCCGGTTGACTGTTTTGATCCACTTCACAATTTTTACGATTCTCTTTTCAATTTTGGGATATCTGTTGTTTGGAGTTTCCCGTCCCTTTTCATCTTGGTGGGCTTTGCCCCAGTATGCTGTCTTAGTGAGAAGTTGACTCCTTTGTCTGTCTTCAAACATCCATCCTAGTGGCTCGAGTTGTCGACTAGCTTCGATATTCTTGAAGGACCACTCCTATGCCAACTAACTCTCCAGGGTGGTCAAACGCTTTTCTATGCCATCCTGGTCCATTTTAACTTGTGACTGATTCTTCACACAAGTCCTCGGATTTTGATTCTGGAAATTACCTGGTCGAATGACAGGAATATGTCAGAAAGGGAAGTAAAGCATAAATCCTTTCAATTTTATGCTTTCTTGTGATTAACGAGGATAAGGACTTTTACACAAGCCTTAACCTCATGTGAAAAATTCTTATCGATGTTTTTCAAGAGAAAACATAAAACTAAAAGGAGCGTAATCCATGGTTATTACTTTTGGCAAATCCCTAGAAAATCTGTGGAATTTCCAAGAAGATAAAAATACAATTCCAATGTGTCCTAAATTCGGTGAGAGATAGGACATCCAAATTGAAATGATTTCCCGAAGGTAATTTGGATATCTTGTCTCCTCTTGAATTCAGGAAACATGAACGACTTTAGTTAATTACCAAGGATTACCAATGATGCATGCTATAGACCGGTTCAATTCCATGTCCGGCGCACCATGAAATGAATGTTAGATTCTCGTACTTGGGTTAAACATGCCAAGTGTGAGTTCTAACGAAAATTTCATCTGGGTAAGACATGCAATTGAACCGAAAAATCCGAATGGTTGAGAGAAATTCCAGTGTCGCGCTCCAATGTCAAGACACTTAGACAAGAATTAGAAACCGAGGTGTAAAAGATAAATGGGAGACCCACAGACGGGTGCTCCTTACAGACTCGACGATCCTGATAAAAGAAAAGGGACAATTGGAATGTAGCCCTTAAGAACCTAAAGAGATGCCCCAAGTCGGGTCTTCAAGGGACGACGCTTGGTGTCTTCGGTTCGGCCCTTTGGATCTTTATTTTCGTCAATTGCCCTTTTGATAATGTCCGACAGGTGTCTCGGATTTGCTGTTATCGCGTGTCCTTCAACTATTGGTATGGTTACTGGATCATTCCTTGGACAGCTCGAAGAGGGTAAACTCCGTTGAATGTCCCGACAGTCCGATGGCGGATGACGCGTCGCTCATATTTGAACACGTCCGGGATGTGGGACCGACTTGGAGAGATCATCTCTTCTATCCGTACTCTATATTGGAATTAGACTCAACCATCGGATTTGACGAATGCAGCATATTGTGCAAAAATAAAAGGCTGCAATTGAATTTAAATAGAAACGGCAGGACCTTACCATGAGAGGTACCCAATGATTTTTTGGTTTTAGGTGTACCAACCATCCATATACATGCGTATGAGACAAGTGAGGCTTGACTCTAAAAATCAAAATGGCTTAGGTGAGGAACCTAGAGGCTTCCCTCTATCCGAGTCGATAAATTCATCCATGAGCGCAATCCACAACAAATGGATAAAAGTCTCGACTTGGATAGTGAGTGGGATCGAATATGGTCGACCCCAGCACAATCCACGCTAGAGCGTTGCATATCGATCCCTGATCTATGGCTACCTAAAAAGGTGATTTCGCGGCCTGGGTTTGGGCGCTTTGTGCAAAGTGTCATGATCCTCAAATATGCAGTGAATCATGCGCAACAATTTATATATCAATCAACGCTTCGAATCACCCATATAACATACATTCCTACGCCCATCCTGCATAAGACAATGTTAATCACAGACTACACCCCTTATCACTCCAATCTGCAAAAACATATAACACCTATCGTGAGCGGACTTACCTCACCTTCAAGAGCGCCTGTAGGGTTAGAAAAATCACTCGACGTTTTAATTACGGCCTAAGTCCACTTGAGGTCCAGAACCGAGTGTTCTAGAACAACGTCCCCAGTGGAGTCGCCAGCTGTCGCGACCCGTCCGAAAATACGGACGCGGCTAATGGATTACCGATCGCGGGCCCCCACTCTGAAATGTGGATCGCGGGCTTTGGATCGGCGCGGGCCCTCCCAGGCTCATACCAAATCGCGGCGGGAGTATGTTTTTTGAGGGATTCGACGATAAAAGTCGATCGCTTTCGACCTTAGTGTGGTCGTGGTGGCATGTGCAACTTGTGCATGCATTTGGAGTCGCCACCCGGTCTTTCTTGGAGGGTAGACCGGAAACCTTACTGACCGATTGGGAGAGATCGATCAGTTCTGCGGAACCAGAGATTTTGGGTTCGGGGACTTGGTTACGTCGGTGTCATTACCAACGCCCTTTCGGTACCTAACGCGAGTGATTTTCTTAACTAAGAGTTAATGCAGGCGCGATTTTGGGTGAGATAGGTATGAGTCAAGGTTTCATGCAGATTGGAAGACTAGTCCTATCAAATCACAGTCAATATAATGAAAGCGCAAGTCAAGTGCATAAATAAATCATGTCAATGCACATCAATTTCAATCATAGGCCTCCTAGTATAGCCATAAGGGCTTAGGGAAGACGTAATTTAGGGTTAGGGGTAAAATGGGAAGATTCGGGGACAATTAGCCCGAAGGGCAAAATTGTCATTTTTTGAAGGTTTGGATACCGAATTACCCAAAATATTCCATGGCCAGTTGATTGTGGCCATTTCCCATTTTTGAGAATTTTTTGGAATTTCTTGACTTTTCTTCAATTTTTGGAAGACGATTCGCCCAAAGGGCGAAATCGTCATTTTAAGAAGGGTCGGGGTTCAAAACACCCGGAATGAGCCTTGGCCAGTTGTTTGTGGCCATTTCCTATTTTTTGGGATTTTCCTGATTTTTTAGAATTTTTTTGGAAGACGGTTTGCCGGAAGGGCAAAACCGTCATTTCTGAAAAGATCGGGGGTCGAAAGACCCGAAACAGGTCGTGGCCAGTTGAATGTGGCCATTTCCTATTTTCTGGAATTTTTTAGAATTTTTCTGAATTTTCCGAATTTTTTGAATTTTTTATGAATTTTCTATTTTTTTATTGATTTTTTGAATTTTTTATTATTTTTTTATTATTTTCTGAATTTTTTAATATTTAAAAATATTTTCCGGGCCGGGTCAAACCCGGTCCACGCCTCTCGGGCGCTCGGCCCGACCCTAGGGGTCGAAACCGGCCTAAAACGACGCCGTTTTATATTTTTAAACATTTTTCCATTTTTTAACAATTTTTTTTGATTTTTTATCTATTTTATTTAATTATCCGAAAATTCCCCGGATCCGACGGCTCTCATCGCGCCACGTGGCCTCATCCTGTGCGTCCGATCTTCCACTAGATCGGACGTCCCTCAGTGAGCCACGTGGCCTAATCGTAGCCATAGGATCAAAAATCAATTATTTTCTTTTTTTAGAAAAACCTTCGGATCGAACGCTCCACGTTGTGCCACGTGGCTACTCCTGGTGCGTCCGATCTTGGACAAGATCGGACGATCCACAGAAAGCCACTTGGCACATTCTCGGCCGTCGGATTGATTTGAATTAATTATCCGAAAATCATTTATTAATTTTCCAAAATTCCAAGATCGCGACACGTGTCGCGATCGTGGCCGTCCGTTTGTTTTATTTGAAAATAACCGGACCGGACCCCACTCGGCTGACGTGGCTGCCTACGTGGCACGCCACGTCGGCCGTTGACCGTTGACCGGCCGGAGGGTCGCCGGAGAAGACGATGAACAGTGAAAATTCCGGCGAACCTCGCCGGAATAGTAAAAATTCCGGCGATGTCGCCGGAAAATTGCGAAACGGGCCCGAAACTTGGTATTTTTCGCCCGTTCTTGCGGCATTCGACTCCTTGGACCACCCACCTCAACATACAACCTAAATAATAATCATGAACACGCTAAAAACCGGCGAACCGGACCTCCCCGAACCCGACTCCGGCGAGAGAATTTGCAGAATTTTTTTTGCTCAAAGCTTGGTTTCATTCCATCACATGGCATCCAATGGTGGTTTAGAAGCTTACTTGGGGTTCCTTGATGGTCGGCGGCCGCCGGAAATCCCTCGTCGAGCTCCCGTCCGAACCATGGCCGGCGAAGCTCCGGCCCTCGGTTTTTGTCGAGTTTTAATGCAAAACGAAGGTCAACACGAGGTTAGGGATAACTCTAGTGTAGTTTAAAGATTAGAACCGCGCAAATAGAGCTCGGGTCGAGCTCGACCGAGAGCCAAAACGTCCGGGACTCCCTCGGGCATTTCATCAAACACATGGTGTGCGCAGGGAAAAATGGAGGTCGGGGAAGATACCGACCTATTCGAAGCTCGCCGCCGGCCACCAATGCTTCCTTGATGATCTGTGCAGGTTGCTGAAGGTCCAGGGAAGCTCCTCCAGTGCCGGTTTCGACCGAAAAAATCCCCCCTCTCTCTTTGCCGAGCTTCGCTTAAATCCGAGCTCCCTCGCCGGTTTTCGTGGCCGACCGGCGCGCCTCGGCACGCCCAACGCCTCTGCCCAATGCGAGCCTCGGCCTCTTGCCTGTCCCCCACGCGTGATGCTTTTTTTTCTTCCCGAAAATCACACGCCCCCATGCTCTGTTTGCTGCACATTCTGTTCTGTGCATGCTGTCCACGACCCGGGTCGGACCGGGTCGGGTCGGGTCGGACCCGACCGACCCGGTTCGGCCAAATCGCCCAAATCGTCAAATTGACCCCCCAAATGACCTCTTTTCATGAAATTGATGGCAAAATCGGATTCCTTGACATGTTTTCCATCAAATATGGGTATTTTCGTGAATCAATTTATTGAAATTCTGTGAAAACCCCAAATTGTCCCTAGGATCCGAAATTCAATTTCGCCAAATCGAGGGCCTAAAAGATCGAATTAGCCAAAATTGAGCCCACCAATGGATTCATAATGATGAAAACTGTTTGGGTAGAGGTGTTTAATTTTAATGGGTGTGCCCGTGTGAAATTTAATTTCAAAAATTGTGAAACCGGGGACTAAATTGAAAGATTTTTATGCAATTAAGCCCTTTTGGTTAAAATTGATCAAATTGGACGGCAAATTGACCCAATTGCATTTCAATACTTTGGAGTCCAATGTCATAGCTTATAAAAACCGAGAATTAAAAATTAAAAGACTCGAAAAGGATTTTTTAGGCCCGGTTCGGGATTAGGTTTGTGAAGGAACCCCATGAACCAAGCCAAATTTCCCTGATAAAAAGTAAAAATATTAAAGAGGGAATTAAAATAAAATTTCAGAATATTTTTGTGTAATTTTATGACCACGGATGGTATTTTTTCTGATTTTTTGGGTATTTTTATAATTAAATAAATTCCAAAAAATATTAAAAAATACAAAAAATATTTTTTGTTCAACATCGGTTCCTAAGGCTAGGCTAAGGCTTCCAAAGTTTATTTTGCAATTTTTTGACCTTTGTCGCGACCCTCTTGAGGTTGTCGGGCTCTCGAGGGCTAATGGGCCGTCCTGTCTGGTCGGACGCGGGCCTCTCCCAAGGCCCATTACCCAAATCGCAACGGAGGTATGCGTGATCGACTTTCAGTGTGGTCTAGTGACATGTGCTAAGTGTGCATGCCATGGAGTCGCCACCAATCATTTTTTTAGGGTATGATTGGACCACCCAATCGAATAGTTGGGAGTTTCTATTCAATTTTGCGAGAACCAGAGAAATGGTTTCGGGGACTTAGTTACGCCAACCGTCAGAGTTGACGCCCTTTCGGTACCTAAGTTGACTGAATTTTATAGCCTGAGATTCATGCGGATGAGTAAGGTATGAACCATAAATCTAGAAATTCATGCAGATAGGAGTGATTATCCTAGCAATCACAATCAGTAATAAAATGCGCAACTCAAGGAATCTAGATATGCAAATAAATCACATGGCATTCCTAGTAATGCCCTATTTATCAATCACAGCTCAAGAATGATTTAGCTGTTCTAGCCGTTCTACACTCGATCTGACCTAATAAAAGCATTAGGAAGCATCGCAGGAGTTCGAGAGTACTCACATGGGGTTCGCCGTGCCCTGATTTGGTCTTGGACGAGCTATCGAGCTCATGCCGACCCGATTATATTTGGGGATCCACTCGGCATTTTACACCATGAAATCATGTGAAACAAAAACGAAAATATTCAGCAAGGGGCATTTATTATATATGGTGGTCAATCTAATTGGACATCAAGACTAAAAAAGATGTAGAAATTTACAAATTAAAAGACTCGAATGATATTTTTTTTTTGCCAAATTCAACTCTATGCGTCGTGAAGAAACACATGCAATTGAACTTGAATTTTGACTATTTATGAGTTCAAAATGAAAAGAAAATTAAAATAAAAATATTGACTATTTTTCTATATTTTTACGACATCGAATGCTATTTTTCTTCATTTTTCATGTATTTTTCTATTTTGGAAAATATTAAAAAATTGAAAAATTATTTTTTTATCAAAAATGGTTCCTTTAGCTTGGTCAAGGCTACCAAAGATGATTTTTTAATTTTTTAACTTTTTATATATTTTTTATGAATTTTTAAAAAATAAACTATGAAAGACTGATAAAAAATCAGGTGTCAACAGCTGCCCCTCTTTGAGAGGAATTTCGTCAGAGGTTTCTCTCAAAGACAAGGTGACACCTGTGTTCCGATCGACTCGACTGGGAAAAGAAAATAAAATAAAAGAAATCATGACATCCAATTTTCATGCCCATCAATGTGTGCTTTTCCTTAAAAAGAGATGTGCTCATTCAATTCCCTGATATGATGTAAGAAAGTTAAGGAGTAGATAGACTTCCCTGCCCCTTACCTGCCGAACGCTTGCGGCATTTGCTGTGTCTGATGGGTTCAAGTAGATTCCTAAGGACTCGTCATCGGAGTGTCATAGGGATGTTAAGCTCTGACCTGTATGGTAGGTCAAACCATAATGGGATTCCTAACTGATAGGAACCTAAGGAAGACGCATCCCACATTTGGGAATTGGCCAAGGGTTTTGATCCATGTGGTGGACTAAACTAGAAATGGCTTGCCTAATGTAAGGCTTATTAGGGAAAACGACTCCTCCCGCGTTCGGGATTCATCAAGGTTTTGATCCGTATGGTGGATCGGACCATTGGGTTGATCCTTCAGGCGGTCTCTACCAGTCCTTTGACCCTTCAGGCGGTTTCTACCATTCATTGACCCTTCATGCGGTTTCTACCATTGAGTTGACCCTTCATGCGGTTTCTACCTTTGGTTGACCCTTTAGGCGGTTTCTACCATACATTGACCCTTCAGGCGGTTTCTACCATTGGTTGACCCTTCAGGCGGTTTCTACCATACATTGACCCTTCAGGCGGTTTCTACCATTATGTTGCCCTTCAGGCGGTTTCTACCATTGATTGACCCTTCAGGCGGTTTCTACCATACATTGACCCTTCAGGCGGTTTCTACCATTGTGCTGACCCTTCAGGCGGTTTCTACCATTGAGTTGACCCTTCAGGCGGTTTCTACCATTTATGAAATTCCAAATTGATATGAATCAAAGGATGACGTACCCGCTCTTCGGGGCTAGTCGGAGACTCGATCATTCTATGGATCGGTCTTAGAAAAGATTTACCTACTAAAAGGCCTCACTTAAGGATGACGCACCTAGTCTTTAGGGTGGCCAAAAGTCCTGCAGAAAGCTTAGACCTGAAAAAATTTTCCTCGCCAAGAAGATGTTAGTAATCTTTGGGAAGACAATAATTGTCTAACTGACAAAATTCTACGACTTAAGTTTTAGTCATGAAATGTGCATTTTGATTGTTGGAGGTTATCCAAAACATTCCTGCCACATACAGATGTGATCATAAATTCCTTGCACGGAAACTCTAGATCAAACAATTTGAAAATTTCAAAAAGAGTTTGCTCAAAACATCCATTGGAGTATTTCTCATCCAAGAAGGCTCCTCACTGCTCTATGATAATGATCTTTAATAGGGAAAGTGCTCAATTTCCTACCGACCTGTGCCTGGGTTTCAGGATCATTCGCAACGCATACATTTCGATCAATCAGGAGGTCTTTCACGGGACCGTAGTGTTAGGCTTGGATATCGGTTTCCAAGGGGGACTCACTTTTGAGTCAAGGCCGTTGAACGAAATTTTTCACTATCTGCTCCGGGTTTACAAGTCAAGAACCCTGCAAAATGAGAAAGAAATAGTCTTGCTCGTACTTCTTTGAGCTAAGTTATACATTAACCCAAGTGTCTTAGTCAGAGAAGACTGCTTCAGGATTGTAACATTGAAAGGATTGGGGACCGAAAAAGGCTTGTTTTTTGCCTAGAAATTGTGAAGGGTTTGACATTGGTGATCATTGCAAATTTGCCACATGTCCTTCGAAGAACATCTCCATTTCTTGAAGTGTACACTCCTCTTTTAGAGCGCACAATGATGTTTAAAAGCGTCTCTTGTTGCATTAAGAGACCGTCTGTTTGTGTGTTTGCTATTTGAGCACGACATCATTTGGGGAGTAGTCATCTTGATCTGACTCCTTTGGAGGGTCTTTTCATCATCTCTCTAGACTTTACTGGGGATATTTTGAATGGACATCGGCCTTGCTTTTTACCAGGCACTTTGCTTTTTCTTGATGTCTAGGGATTTTTCTTTTCCCCCTTTTTTTAATCCCGTGTTTTTCTTTTCTTTTGGAGCTAGGATTTTCAGCAATCATGCTAGATATGCAACTTAAACTTTGGCATGCTTCCGTTCCTAGAGTGATGTTGCCTTTGCTTTGGAATATGCAATGATCACCAATAGGTTGATGAAATGAATTTGTTGGCTCAACATGGTCGTGCAAAGGATAACAGTGTGTAGGATAGAGAAATGAATTATTCTCGTCATCCTATAACACTTGGATTATCATATAAACAACACACAAAGATTTATGTTAGTCCGAGCAAGAAAATTTCTAACCATTTACTTTCTGATACTGTTGGACTAACCTTCATTTGCCCCAATGTAGGGTGGTTCTTGACAGGGTTGAGAATGAAAATCGCCGTTCAATGGGGTTCTCAATGGGCATCTGTAGTGTTTGGAATGAAGAAAGAAATGCCTCTGTCTTCTCGATCCATGTAATCGTTGCGAATGACCCTTATGTCCATAGGTTAAGGTTTCTCAATCATTTCCAATCTCCTCATCTCTCAAGTGTGTATGGGACGTGTTTGGATTAGGCTCGCTTCTCTTATGAGAAAATACCCTTTTGAACAGTTCAAACGACTCTTGTTGGAAAAATTCATTTTATTTCATCAAGATTTATCCTTCAAAGGGATTTTGTGATGCACCATATATGTGTAATTCATGTTCAGACAATCTCTTGTTTTAAAACATGAATGTCAATGAAGTAAGAATTCTATGTCTTTTTAGATGTGAGAATCGAATTAATTCTGAAAGTTTTTAATCTCCAATGAATTGGGAAAAAGGATACTTACCTGCCCATCGAGGCTGGAGATCCTGGAGATATAAAAGGGATATGTCATTGTATATTCTAAAACTTTGCAAAAATTGGAACGATACATCTTATCCTTCGTCATATGCTCCAACGAGTGTACAAGGGTTGTGAAAATATGTCTGCCCTGATGGCGAGCTCCTGCCAAAGATAAATATTAAGCATTATTTTGGGTTTCCAAATTCAAAACAAATTGGGACGATACTACTTTACTCTTGATTTGAATTCCATTCTGCATGCCAATGTGGGGATTGCAGAAGCCGGCCCTCAAGCTTGTGGCCATGATTTCTTCGTCTGGTTGGGCAACGAATCCACCTCAAGGATTTACGTCGGAGGAGATTCATTCATCTTTTTGGGCGTGTTTCATGCGCTGTTTTGTTATTTGAATGCATGGCTTCTTGGGTGCCTCGTCTCTATTCATCACCTGAGAGGAAAATGAGAGAACATTATCCCCGCATCTGATTGAAAATCATTTAGGAACGATACGTTCTTTTTACCAAATGGGTGGCTCCGCGGCCAAATGCGTTTTACGTTGAAAGGATGGATTCCATTACGCTCTGCGGATGATAACTATCGCTTGGGGGACTTGCCCCACGGATTAAACGATGAATCTGATGTCTTCGGCTTCAACATGCTTTCCGGATGTAGGAATGGTTTGCCCCCATTTTCAGTAGAGATGGGTTTTGTCGAGTGGGCAAGATCAATAACTCATCCTAGATTTGGCTTTAGTCGAAGGTTGAAATCCCGACCTTGGATAAGCGAATCATGATTCATCTCCTTCTGCTTCGAATTTGTCATTTGCGCGCTTCACATTTTACAATACCAACTTCGCCGCTTGATGAAAATGAATCGATGATTTTCGAATTGCCCCAAGTTCTATAGTCATCTGCGTCGAATCTCTTTGAACTTCATCGAGTGATAGACCAACTAATAAAACGATTTTTCAATCCCGAGATCGAACTCCTGACGTTTCGTACCACTGCCATTTCACTGACTACCAAGACACAGCATTATTGGCGTCCCTAACTGGTTCGTTTTTTGTTATAAAATTCTCGAAGCAGTTAGCAACCCCCATTGAGAATGAAACAAGCTCAATTTAGAGTTCGTAACGACTAAAGGTCCCTTGGAACGATACAGAGCTAACCGTCTTTGAGCTCGCTCGGGCTTTTACTCACATTTTCCTATGTGAAGCCTTTAAATGTTTTTCTTCGTGGCGTTCAATTGATTCGCCTCGACTCTAATCTAACAAGGGATTGTCGTACTCGAGCATGATGATGCTCGCAGGTAGTACTAATCGCTACCCCAGATTAACTCTAGGCATTAAGGAAGATTATCTCGCATGGAAGACTTTATGACAGAAAGATTAATGATACATCCAGTCACATGTGCCTAGGTCCCTTGAAGATTCTCGGTGATCAGCCAGTTACACCATGAATCAGATATATAATCGCCATTTTGGATCATAACTTCATAAGTCCATCAGTTTTAAACTGATCGATCCAGATATGGAGCTCCTCATCAAGGAAATCTTTTGATTCTTCGAGCAACTGATATTCGGGTTGACCATCATCGCTTGGTGTCGAAGGATTCCTGTTTCTGTTGTGAGCGATTTGATTCTTCGAGCTAGAACCTTCGTCATTGCTCGAGATTATAAGAGGATGATTGATCGGTTCACTATCAAAAGCACCTTCCATTTGGGGATGGGAGAAACAAAAATCCTCAGAGCATCCCCCCGCTTGATCTTCCGAAATCATACGCCCAAGCCAGGCAGATCTTTGAACACTAGGCGCAATATGTTGATCGGCGATAGAAAGAGTACTAGCGAAAAGTTGCTGCTCAAACCAAGGAGTTCGTACCTGCTGCACTTGTGGCATATACTCTTGAGTGGTGCTGAGATGATTCGGGGGAATATTCTGATTAGCGCCCAAGTAGTCGATGGTGCTGCTACCAGCTTGGTCGGTGCCTAGATTCGGCAGGGTATTTCTTACTTCAGGGGCATTGTAGTTGTGGCCATGCCTAGTGTTTAGGCACAAGTTGAGTTCTTTCAGGTTCAGTGCTGTGTGGCGCTGTCTTAGCGCCCTTCTGTAGCTCTTGAGGTGACTCGCGACTCCATCTTTAGTGAGTCCTGGTATGTTCATGATCTCAAGTATGCGCGTTGGATATGCTGAGTTGATCCCTAGTTGCTGAACCGCACTAAGGAACTTGAGATGAAGCTCGGGGGACCAATTGACCCTCGTCTTCTTGCGACCCGGAACAGTGTTGACAACTTGGCTATTGCTCTCTGGCCTATTTCCAATAGGATTTGATCGAGCCGGAAATTGTTGTGGAGGGAATTCATCAGCTTTGGATTGGTCGGTCATGATAGTAAGCTCATCGTTAAGGAAACTCCAATCATGGTGACGCATATCCCATCCTTTAGAAGGCATCGATATTGACTTCGTAGAATTGATTTGTTCATGCATATCTCCAACAAAATCCGATTGTATCAAAGATGGTTCGAGGGAGTGGGGTGGTGAATGAGCATTTTCAATCCTCATATAAGGCTTATCAAGGAACATTTCGCCGAGAGTGACAGGGCCACCGCAATTAAGGCAAGCGATAGTGCTGGGAGCTTTCTTATACCTCATGTTCTCCGCTCGAAGCTTTTCGTTTTCCTCCTTTAGAATCGCAAGTTCTTGACGTCTGTGTTGAGCCCTCAATTTGGCTCGCTTATTTTGAAACCAAAACTTGACCCTCAAAGGTTTCATCCCTAGCTTCTGGCCCAATTCATTTCTTTGTTTCATGTTCGGGAGAGGGCATTCACTAAAGAAAGCTTCAAGCTCTTGGATTTCATTCTGAGTGTGGCACTGGCGACGTTTCTTTTTCCGGGATTGACCATCGCTGCTGCTGTTGTCGTCGCTGCTGAGATCCTGAACTTCGTTGCCGAAAGGGTTGGGTTCTGTGGTTCTGGTACCAGACGCAATCCTGGAATCTTCGAGATCTCTCAATAGTTCATTTTCTGAGATTTTTGGATCAGTCGCCTCTAGCAACTGATGGTAACTCTCAAACATGTTGGATCGAAAAATGTTCGATCAATTTTTGCTCACTCAGGGTTCTCTACTCTCTCATGTATGCTCACTCTCTCTAAATTTTCTTTTGAGTGGTTCTGTATGCCCAGGAAACGTTCTTTAAACATGGATGAAGATCATCAGGCAAGCGTTTCTCCCAAGATTTCGTATTTCTCGCTTTGTCGTCTTCTTTCTTCTTTTCAACGTGGAGGGACACCAAATCGATTTCCTTTTCTCGATATCCATGTCTGTCTCCCACTTATTTTCAAAAAGGTGCAACTACGCTCGCCTCCCGCTCAGTTTTTTAATATGATGGGACCGCCAAATCCTTTTGCAACTTTTTTCGATAGTTGCGCTTAACTCTCGCTCAATTTTAATATGGTGGCACTGACATATCTTTTTACAACTTTTTTAGATTTATCAAGCCTGAAATCGCGGACTGGGACGGATCTGATGGTTCACCGAAAGAGCCACCACTGCTTTACCCAATTAACTTGGCTCCATGAGCATTATTGTTGTGACCTTTCTTCATCCTCGAGTTGCTATAAAAGGAGGAGTTAATGCAGAGAAGATTAACGCTCTTACATAATTGCCTTTTCATATTTTAATCACTCTACCACACCCATCTTCTTCTCCCTCACTCCAACGAAAATGACCTCCTCTCCTATTCGAGCTTTCTCGGCTGAAATTTTGGCCCAGTGGGAAAAACTCTATAACCTCCTAGGTCGAGGCTATGCTCATATAGCCGATCACCCAGAAATTGAAGATGAAATTCGCATTTTGCTCGTGGAAATAGACACCACCTCTATCGAGGGCACTAATTTAGAGAGGGAATATAGAATCTTCCCAACCCTCTTTATAAACTTTTTAGAGACTTACCGTGTCGCTCAGCGAGAAGTTACCGTGGCTCACGTTTTGCGAGCTCGCTATGAGGATCGGTCCAACTGCTTGGTGTTGGCCAACCTTGTGGCCGATAGTCACAGAAAGGCTGTTGAGTTCGCCAACGAGCGGGTCTCTATGTTGCTTCGCGAGAGGGGAAATTTGGTGGAGCGCTTGGCCTTATCCCTGACCACCTATGAGCACGACCGTCATAATGTCGTGTTGAAGTTTCAATGTGAGTGGCAGGAAGAAAGGCTTGACAGCATTACCGCGGATATAGCCCATGGGAGAGGACTAATTCGGGACCTGGAAATAGCCGCCGAAGATCACGGGACCAAGGTTGCCGAGCTTAAAGGGGAATGTAAACGCCTTCTTCTTAAGCTTGCAGATCTCGAGTCTCGAGGTGGTGAGTATAGGCAAAGCATCAATAATATGGAGGGCCAACTGGGTTCCTTTGTGATGCTAATTAGGGCTCATTTCGGTTTTACTTTTCCACCTCGATGATCTGTATCATCTGCTTTTAAGGTCCCTCGATTGAGCGAAATGAATGAAAGCTCTAATATGTGTGTCTCAACTTCTGTATGGCTGACTTTCTCGAACACCTGACCACTCTCAACCTAGGCAAGCTGCTCTTCGACATTGATGATTCGAGCGTGTACATCTTGATTTTTTAATCTTGCTTATGATCGAATAAAGGAACCTCCCACCGCGTTTATCCACAAAAAGACTTCTCTTCTCTACCTGTTTTTAACTACTTAGAGATGCCCCAGTTTCGATCTTTGAGACGTGACTTCAGGATCACCTATTCCAAATCGTCATCTTCATTAGATGATACCTCAATGATGTCCATAGCAGGCTCTTATTGTCCACTTGGCGCTCGTAATGGGATGACACCATCTTCGTCTTCCATCAAGAACATTGGGAGGAAAACACATCTATCTATCCTCAAAATGGCATTTAATCCAATCACCGGAATTATACAATGAATATAATGATTATGAGCTGTAACAAGTTCGAGGGATAGAAAAGTCTTACCAACCAAACTTAAGAGAAAATCAAGCTTCTCTGTACAGTGTTAGGTATACTAACCTTCCATAGACAAATGCATGAGACAAGTGAGGGAAAACTCCTAAAAATCAAAAGATAGGGCTTGGTACCTAAAGCCAAGGTTCTCACCTCGAATTCTGGGAAGAGTCGATTCCATTGCACAACTATCGTTGCATTGGGACTCAATCCATAGTTCGAAGTGAGCGGAATTGAAAAGTGGATTACCCCATGTTTTTCCTCACGGAGATTCCATTTTCAAGTCCTTCTATTGTGTTCCTAAAGAGGGCGCCTGGGGTTTTAGGCGCAATTGTGTGTATTCATTGTGTCGTGCTAAAGCAATAAACATGCATTTTATTTAACAATCACCGCTTCAATATAAATATCCACACAATCATACATCCAAAACTCTTGCCTGCATAAAACAAAGTTAACAAGCACTTCACGCCTTATTTCTCCCATCTACAAAAACATCTAACACATTTGTTAGCATATACACCTCACTTTCGAGAGCATCTACATAAAATTAGGTTAGAAGAATCAATCAACTTTTTAATCGGCTCAAGTCCACTAAATGGTTAAGAACCAGTCCCCAGGGGAGTCGCCAGTCTGTCGCGACCCTCTTGAGGTTGTCGGGCTCTCGAGGGCTAATGGGCCGTCCTGTCTGGTCGGACGCGGGCCTCTCCCAAGGCCCATTACCCAAATCGCAACGGAGGTATGCGTGATCGACTTTCAGTGTGGTCTAGTGACATGTGCTAAGTGTGCATGCCATGGAGTCGCCACCAATCATTTTTTTAGGGTATGATTGGACCACCCAATCGAATAGTTGGGAGTTTCTATTCAATTTTGTGAGAACCAGAGAAATGGTTTCGGGGACTTAGTTACGCCAACCGTCAGAGTTGACGCCCTTTCGGTACCTAAGTTGACTGAATTTTATAGCCTGAGATTCATGCGGATGAGTAAGGTATGAACCATAAATCTAGAAATTCATGCAGATAGGAGTGATTATCCTAGCAATCACAATCAGTAATAAAATGCGCAACTCAAGGAATCTAGATATGCAAATAAATCACATGGCATTCCTAGTAATGCCCTATTTATCAATCACAGCTCAAGAATGATTTAGCTGTTCTAGCCGTTCTACACTCGATCTGACCTAAGAAAAGCATTAGGAAGCATCGCAGGAGTTCGAGAGTACTCACATGGGGTTCGCCGTGCCCTGATTTGGTCTTGGACGAGCTATCGAGCTCATGCCGACCCGATTATATTTGGGGATCCACTCGGCATTTTACACCATGAAATCATGTGAAACAAAAACGAAAATATTCAGCAAGGGGCATTTATTGTATATGGTGGTCAATCTAATTGGACATCAAGACTAAAAAAGATGTAGAAATTTACAAATTAAAAGACTCGAATGATATTTTTTTTTTGCCAAATTCAACTCTATGCGTCGTGAAGAAACACATGCAATTGAACTTGAATTTTGACTATTTATGAGTTCAAAATGAAAAGAAAATTAAAATAAAAATATTGACTATTTTTCTATATTTTTACGACATCGAATGCTATTTTTCTTCATTTTTCATGTATTTTTCTATTTTGGAAAATATTAAAAAATTGAAAAATTATTTTTTTATCAAAAATGGTTCCTTTAGCTTGGTCAAGGCTACCAAAGATGATTTTTTAATTTTTTAACTTTTTATATATTTTTTATGAATTTTAAAAAAATAAACTATGAAAGACTGATAAAAAATCAGGTGTCAACAACCTTTTTTGCTATTTTTAATTAATTTTAGAAATAAAAAACTATAATAACGGATGGTCAAAAATCAGGTGTCAACATTTGGTGCTTTCTTTAGGTAAATTAATAACTCCGAAACATATTAGAGTAGTACATTTACTTAAAAAGAATTTGATATCTATGAGTTTGCTTGATAAAGCTGGTATGTCCTTTTCAACTATGAATGATATAGTAACTTTATCTGTTAACTCATGTTATTTCGGTTGATTGATCCAAAGTTGTTACACAATAGACTTGGATATGTGAACTACAGGAAAATGCAACATCTAGCTAAAACTCACAACATTTCATTAGATACTTCTATTTGATTTGACAAATGTGAAGTGTGCGCATAGGCTAAGATCACTAGAAAATATTTTAAGTCGGTTTCTAAAAGCACACAACTTCTTGAACTAATACATTATAACCTTTGTGACTTTATAAATTACGTTACTAGAGGTGGTCGTAAGTATTTAATAATATTCATAGACGATTTTTCTAGATATTGTCATGTTTATTTGTTGAAGTCGAAAGATGAGGTTTTTGAAAAGGTTAAAATTTTCAAGTCTAGAGTAGAAAATCAACTCAACTTGAAAATTAAGAGGTTTATGAGTGATAGATGAGGTGAATATACAATGACTGGGTTCATGAAATTTTGTGCTTTAGATGGGATAATACTTGAAATCACTGCTCCTTACTCACCCCAATAAAATGGTGTTGTCGAGCGTAAGAATAAAACGCTAACTGAAATGCTAAATTCCATGTTACTTACAGCTAGCATGCCTTCCTCCTATTAGGGAGAAGCAGTTCTAACTGCTAATCACATCTTGAACGGGTTGTCACACTCTAAATTGTCTATGACACCATATGAGATATGGCATAATCGTCATTGTAAATATGATACTCTTAAGACTTGGGGCTGTGTTGCTTATGTTAGAATACAAGATCCTAAGAGACCCAAGGTGGGACCTAGAACAATTACTTGCGTATATCTAGGTAGTGCAGAAGATAGTGCTGCAAATAAATTTTGAATTTATCTACTAACACAGTGATAGAATCTAGATATGCAGAATTCTTCCAAAACAAGTTTCTCAGAGATCATGGCTTGAATGTTTCTAGATCTACAGATACTGACACTAATTTCACACAGCTAGCTGTTAAACCAGTTCCGGTTAAAGTATCTACAATAGAGAGAGTTTCCAAAAGTTTTGGTGAAAACTTTGTTACTTACCATCTAGAGGATGATCCATTCTCCTATCAGGAAGTAATGAGATTTAGAGAATCTCTACTTTGGGCAGAAGCTATAGATGATTAAATGAGTTCTCTGCTACAGAACCACACTTGACAGCTAATTTCACATAACTGGCTGTTGAACCAGTTCCGGTTAGAATATCTACAAGAGAGAGAGTTCCCAAAAATTTTGGTGAAAACTTTGTTACTTACTATCTAGAGGATGATCCATTATCCTATCAGGAAGTAATGGGATTTAGAGAATCTCTACTTTGGGCAAAAGTCATAGATGATGAAATGAGTTCTCTGCTACGGAACCACACTTGACAGCTAGTTAATTTGCCAAAAGGGGCTAAGGCTATAGGCTGTAAGTGGGTATTGAAGAAGAAACTGAATAGTGATGGATCAATAGCTAGATACAAAACACGTTTAGTAGCTAAAAGCTATAAACAACAGAGTGGAATAGATTATTTTGATGTCTATTCACATGTGTGTCATCTATCAACTATAAGAATTCTTCTTGCTTTGGCATCTATTGAACACTTTGTAGTGCATCAAATGGATATAAAGGCAGCATTCCTAAATAGAGAGTTAAATGAGAAAATTTACATGGAACAACCGGAATGATATGTCATTAAAGGTTTTGAGGATAAAGTTTGCAAATTGAACAATTCCTTGTATAGTTTTAAACAAGCACATAAGATGTGGCACCTTAAATTTGATAAAATGGTAAAGAGTTATGGCTTTCAGTCAAGTTATTCAGATAAATGCATTTACCATCGTTCTATGTCAAATAAGATAGTCATCATTTGCTTGTATGTTGATGACATGTTAATTCTTGGCTTTAATCATTCTGCAGTGAGTGACGCGAAAGCTACTCTATCTAAAGAATTTGACATGGAAGATTTTGGTATTGCTAATACCATTCTTGGTATGAAAGTAAGTTTTGAAAGGCAAGTCATCTCCCTTAACCAAACTCATTATATTGAGCAGCTACTTTCTACGTGGGGATACAATGAGTGTAAATCGTGTGAGACACCATGTGATTATAATTAAAGACTGAGTCCTAATGAAGGGACCATCATGGATCAGTTAAAGTACTCGAAATTGATTGATAGTCTCATGTATGCTATGAGTTGCACTAGACCCAACATAGCTTTTACAGTTGGCATGCTGAGTCGTCTCACTAGTAATCTTTGTAAAGAGTATTGAGATGCCCTCAGTTGGCTGATGAGATATCTTAAAGGTACTAAAGATTATGCTCTATGTTACTTTGATTTTCCTCCAATTGTGAATGGATATTCTTATGCCTCGTGGTACTCCGAAATTAGAAATAGTAAGTCCACAAGTGGATATGTATTCACTTTGGGCGAAGCTGTTATTACTTGGAAATCCAAAAGACAGATTTATATTGCACTGTCATCTATGGAATCAGAAATTTTTGCTTTAGCCTCAGCCGGCGAAAAGGCAGAATGGATAAAGAATCTGATTATGGATATTCCTTTGACTCGGCTAAAGATTAATTCTTTAAGCCTGTTTTGTGATAATCAAGCAGATGTCCAAGTCGTCAAGAATGCTCTCTTTAATTCAAAGAGAAGACATGTGAGACTGAGACATGCGTTGTTGAATTATCTGAGAGAACAATGAGTTATCACATTGATCGATGTGAAATCAAAAGATAACTTGGCCGATGGTCTCACAAAAGGTCTGCCTAAAGATCAATTACTCAAAACAGTGGGGGGGAATGGGGTTAAAGATTGTGTAGACAAGTCTTAGTTACCATTTACTTACTTTCTAATTGTGTGTTTTGAATTATCGAATCTTCTTTTGTTGGCCAAAATGATAAGCACAGTTTATATGTTTCATCGATGTTTATGGTTGCTGATGAATTTGAAAAGGGTAAGTTGTCTCATTCCAAATTTGATGAAGTAGACTTTAACCTAATTCAAATGTTCTATCTGGGAAGCTTGTGTCATTCCAAACTTGATGATACAATCCAACTAGGTTGGACTATCCTTTTGGTTAAATGATCTCATTCCAAACTTGATGCTAGATTATTTCACTTTAAGGAATTAGTAATTGTGACATTCCAAATTGAAACATATAAATAGTTGTTTGCATAAGAAACCTTTTGATCTTGTTCTTAATTGAAACTTGATATTACGTGACTACGTTATTGTAAGTGAGTTGACTATTGATCATGTTCTTTAAAACTAGACAATGGTTATTCTCTTATAAATAAACTTAAGTTGATGGCTCTTTATAAATTAAACTGTTTAGGCATTGTTCATAATTTATGAAACTGGCTTGATATTTATAAACATGATATTATGATGCTTTCTGACGTTAATATATGTTCTTCTCTGCTTGGTGTTATGTTGCTAAGTTCTTTTAGTAGAACTAGACACTTTTAGTAGATTATTCAAATGATTGAATTATTAAATTCATATTTGAAATTTCACAGGGAATGACAGAGATGGATGAGAGCTTAATAAGCAGGATCTTGATCAGGATGACCTACTTGATGAATGAATATATATTATTTAAAGCGTGTGGGGACTTGACAATTCACCTTCTATTGCCCATTTTGATGGAGTCCATTTACTTGATACTTATATTTTGATATCTCTATTTAGTGAATATTATTATGCTTGTTTCTTATATTTGTAAGGCCTTGGACTATTTTGACTGGCCTACTTGTACTTGATTATTATGCATATGTTGGTTATGAACAGATGCATGATAAGGATGTTTCGCTTATTTGAATTATAAATGATGATTGAGTTTAATATTTTACTGCTAAAACTCTTTGACCGATCCAAGTTGATTCGCTTATTTCAAATATGAATTATTAAATTCATATTTGAAATTTCACAGGGAATGACAGAGATGGATGAGAGCTTAATAAGCAGGATCTTGATCAGGATGACCTACTTGATGAATGAATATATATTATTTAAAGCGTGTGGGGACTTGACAATTCACCTGCTATTGCCCATTTTGATGGAGTCCATTTACTTGATACTTATATTTTGATATCTCTATTTAGTGAATATTATTATGCTTGTTTCTTATATTTGTAAGGCCTTGGACTATTTTGACTGGCCTACTTGTACTTGATTATTATGCATATGTTGGTTATGAACAGATGCATGATAAGGATGTTTCGCTTATTTGAATTATAAATGATGATTGAGTTTAATATTTTACTGCTAAAACTCTTTGACCGATCCGAGTTGATTGTCTTGAACTGAATGTGGATGATTCATATTTGTTTGAATATTACACTGACCACCGTATTAGATTGTGATGTATGGTGAACATAGGAGGAGATTGTTGGATATATTATTAATATAGTCCGTATAATATGTTTGCATACAAGCTTAATAGGTAAAAGTATGGTTATTTGGGACCATATGAGCTGGAGCTCAATAGCTTGTAAATTAACTATAGGGTTCTCCTCAGCTGGAGGTAACATTGTTGATGATGTAATACTTTAAACAACCAAAACACTCTCTACTCTCTCGAACCCTAATTTCCAACGGTTCAGTTATTCGATATTAAACATACCCAACAAGTATTTCAAATAATTCGTTACAATGACCAAGTTTCTTAAAAAAAAACGCCTATTCCCTCTGTCCGAAGCCTACGTAGCGAGTACTTTGAAATGCGTGGTGGCAAGCCTTAAATTTCGACATTTAATGCAATCCCACCGGCCAACCAACCCATCAATCACCATTTAATGTCCCCGCGACACTTCAACAAACGGACGACTTTCTTAAGGGAGGGAGGGAGGGAGGGAGGGAGGGAGAGTATGGCGACGACGGCGACGGTGACAGCGAGGATGATGGAGGAGAGCCACAGCAAGCATGGAGGAGAGAATGGAGAAGGCGGTGAGAGGGCGCGAATGGCGGAGACGTTGATGAGGGTGGTGCCGATGGGTCTGTGCCTGACCGCTCTGGTGATGATGCTCCGGAACTCCGAGTCCAACGACTACGGCTCGCTCTCCTACTCCGACCTCGGCGCTTTCAGGTCCCTTCTCCTTTCTCCTAACTGCCTTCACTCAGACCTCAGATTAGAATTCGGACAGATTCTTAACTGGCTAGCTCACTTAAACCGTTTTAAGTTTTTCTACATGTAGTACGAGACTGGGGTTCTCTTTTCATGTTTGATTATTCTTGCGCATCGCATGCATGGATTGCCCATTTGAACGACCAAAAAGGAGATTTCCCTTTTCCCCTTCCATATGCTCTTCTTCTTCTTCTTCTTGTTCTTCTTCTTCCTGCTGTTCATATTTCCACCCCCGGTGAGTTTCCCGAGTTTTGTGCTGCCATAGATTTTGTCCTCCACATTTTACGGTCAGCCATGCAAGTTTGGGATAGAAAGGGTTGACTTTACGACTTCTTCCGAGGAAGGGTAAAGAGATCGCTGCCGTGAATGGATGATATTGGAAGCAGTAAACATAAAGTCGAGCACCCAACACTTGTGCAAAAGCAACTTTTATGTGGTACAAGTTCCTAGCGTCGATATTGAAGAGATTGGCGTGTTTCATGGCTGGTGTCGTGTGTCGTGTAGGTACTTGGTGCATGTGAATGGCATATGTGCAGGGTACTCGCTTCTCTCGGCTGTTGTGCTGGCCATGCCTCGTCCTCCAACCATGTCCAGAGCTTGGACTTTCTTCCTCCTCGATCAGGTATTGCATTCGTTTCCCCGAGTCATAATACGATTCGATCTCGATGATTCTCTTCCCATGTATGTGCAAAAACTGTTCTTTTTTATTTTCTGCACACGCGGGAGAGTGTTCCCTTTTGCTAATAGAGAAGTAACAGTGAGGTGTCTGACAAAGCCTGCAAAATAAAATAAAATAGGTCCTCACTTACGCAACACTGGCTGCCGGAGCTGTATCGACGGAGGTGCTGTACCTGGCGTACAAGGGAGACGAGGCCACCACGTGGAGCGCCGCGTGCGCATCGTTCGGAGGGTTCTGTCGCAAGGCGACGGCGTCCGTGGCCATCACCTTGGCGGCGGTGGCGTGTTACTCGGCGCTTTCGCTCCTGTCTTCGTACAGACTATTCAGCAGATTCAACGCCCCGGTCGCTTGCACCAGCAAAGGCGTCGAGATCCCAGCCTTCCAAAGGGTGAAAGCAGAAACCTTCGCCGCGTGAGCTCCTCTCCTCGTCGAGGGGTTCTCCTTATCTTCTTTGCACTAGTAGTAGTAGTATATAATGTGTACCACGCTATCATCTCATCTCAATGTTGGTATTTGTGCGTGCATGCCAGGGCATTAGGAAAATGATTGTGTATCCAGTTTTACCTAGAAAGGACAGCTTTTGTTGGAGTCCAGAAACACGGATGAAAGAGAGAGAGATCATCAGAAGGCACGTCTAACCTTTCCTGGGTAGGCACCTAATTTTACAATTCAAGCCGTTCATTTGTAAATATACGATTCAGATCTCTTATTTTTTAGGAGGTAATTTTTTAAATTTATATTTTTTTTTATTAGTAATAATTTGGGCCACCTGTTCATAATACGAACGATCTGAACTGCAAAATTAGAGTCTAACCTTCTAAAGAAATATTGGACGATCCTTTCCGCCACTTTGGGGTTCGGTTCGTTCCTCTTGTTTCTGCTTTTTCTTCTGGTCAACAAACATATTCAATTCAATTTTGATGGAGAAGGCAGGAAGTACACCTCACGAGCCGATTTTCCCACCGCTTGAAAGCGACTCAAGAATTGGGAATAAATCGTAATACACTCCACTCTTCCCTCTTCCAAGGGCCCCCTGCCTTTCTGGCTCGGACGTTAGGTCAGAGTGTCTCAGGCTATTAATCCACCTTAAGAATTTAAAAAGACAAGATTGTATTAGAATGTATTCCGAGAATAGCTACTCAGTATATATACCCAAATGCTCTCAAATTTTCAAAAAAAATTCTTAAGCGGACCTTGTTTCAAATAAAGGGCCTAAAGTGCCTTTTTTTTATTTCAAAGAAGGGCCTGATCGTGGATATTTTCGTCTTTTATTTTTTAAAATTTGTTCTTTTTTTATTTCTATTTCCCTTTCCTTGTGTTTTTGCTATTCCTTTTCTTTTTCCTCTCAGCCTCAGCTTCTCTTCGGGCTTTTTTCCAAACCAAGTGAAAAAAAAAAGTAATTATTAAATCAAGTGCAAAAAAAAAAAAAATTTACTAGACCAGGGGTTGCTCGGCAGTCAGAGCGGGCCTCTAACAATTTTTGACTCGACTGTACGGACTTACGAAAATGGAGGGAGAGCGATTGAAGCATTTTTCAGAATTTACAGCACTCAAAACGAACGCAACTTGCTGTTGACTTCCTCAAAGAGAGGTCTTCTGATTTTGGCATTTTCACCGGACTACCAATCCACTGCCCATGTAGCCTGCACTGTTGTCAAAACTTGTTGATCATCATGTAATCTAGGCCGAAACATCGAAAAACAAGTCGACAAGATTTCGACTTGCGCGGGAAACGTGAAGGAGTCGGTGCGGCCTCGATCGTTCGTTCAATTTGTCTAGTCAAGTCTTCAACATTCGCTCGTTCGCTCGCTCCGCGGTTTCGATCATTCGCTCGCTCGTTCATTCGTTCGCTCCGTGGCCTTGATCGTTCGCTCACTTGCACGTTGGTTCGTTTCGTGGCATCGATCATTCGTTCGCTCGCTCGTTCGTTCATTCGCTCGCTCGTTCGCTCCGCGACATCAATCGATCGTTCGTTCGCTCGTTCGCTCGCTCCGCGAACGTCATTGCTGAGATTAAAGTTATGAAGGAACACTCCTACCGGGCAAGGAATGCACGGAGTTCAAAAGTTAGATTGCTTGGAATAGATATTCGATAATAGATAGAAATAGCAAAGGCGAGATTGCGTTTAGGAACAAAAGTAACTGGTTGGGGGGCTTTTTTCCAAACCAAATGCGGGACTGCGTTTAGAGCGAACGAACGAACGAGCGAGCGAACAATCGACGCTGCAGAGCGAACGAACAGTCAAGGCTCGCTCGCTTGTTCGCTCCGCGGCCTTGATCGTTCGTTTGCTTGCTCGTTGGTTCGTTTCGCGGCCTCGATCGTTCGCTCGTTCGCTCGTTTGTTCATGTGCTCGTTCGTTCGCACGTTCGCTCCGCGGTGTCGATCGTTCGCTTTGCAGCCTCAATCGTTCGTTTGCTTGCTCGTTGCTTCGTTTCGATGCCTCAACCGTTCGCTCTTTTGTTCATTCGTTTGTTCGTTCGCTCCGCGGCCTCGACTGTTTGTTCGCTCCGCGGTGTCGATCGTTCGTTTTGCAACCTCGATCGTTCGTTTGCTTGCTCGTTAGTTCGTTTCGAGGCCTCGACCGTTCGCTCTTTTGTTCATTCGTTTGTTCGTTCGCTCCGCGGCCTCGACTGTTTGTTCGCTCCCTCGTTCTATCGTTCGCTCCAAACGCAATCCCGCCTTTGGTTTGGAAAAAAGCCCCCCAGCCAGTTACTTTTGTTCCTTAACGCAATCCCGCCTTTGCTATTTCTATCTATTATCGAATATCTATTCCAAGTAATTTAACTTTTGAACTCCGCGCATTCCTCGCCCAGTAGGAGTGTTCCTTCATAACTTCAATCTCAGCAATGACCTTCGCGGAGCGAGCGAGCGAGCGAACGAACGAGCGAACGATTGACGTCGCGGAGCGAACGAACGAACGAGCGAGCGAGCGAATGATCGAGGCCGCGAAACGAACCAACGTGCGAGCGAACGAACGATCACGGCCGCGGAGCGAACGAACGAATGAACGAGCGAGCGAGTGAACGATCGAAGCCGCAGAACGAGCGACCGAGCGAATGTTGAAAACTTGACTAGACAAATTGAACACGATTGAGGCCGCACCGACTCCTTCACGTTTTCCACGTAAGTCAAAATCTTGTCTGACTTGTTTTTCGATGTTTCGGCCTAGATTACATGATGATCAACAAGTTTTGACAACAATGCAGGCTACATGGGCAGTGGATTGGTAGTCCGGTGAAAATGCCAAGATCAGAAGACGTCTCTTTGAGGAAGTCAACAGCAAGTTGCGTTCGTTTTGAGTGCTGTAAATTTTGAAAAATCCTTCAATCGCTCTCCCTCCATTTTCGTAAGTCCGTAAAGTCGACTGCTGAGCGGGCAATTTTTTTCGTTGTTGACCTGCTCGGCAGTGTGACTGCCGAACGGCCCTTGTCTGGTAATTTTATTTTTTTTTGCACCTGATTTGGTAGTTACTTTTTTTTTCCACTTGATTTGGAAAAAAGCCCCTTCTCTTCTATGGTGGGCATCGGCTTGCTCTCTCCTCTGGACGTTCCTGAGCTGCACCAAATCAAGAATCCACCCAACTTAGCAAATACTCCACGGGAAAATTATCAAAAAAGTCCTAAACCTATTACAATTGTGCCGATTCAGTCCTAAACTTATTTTTTTTGCCGATTCAGTTCTAAACCTTTTGTAATTGTGCCGATTCAGTCCATCCGGCGAAATTTGGTCGGCCGGCGCTGACGTGGACGCCGGCCGGCCGATGAACAAATATTTTAATATTATTTTTGACTTTTTTTATTTTATTTGTCCCCTTTTTTCTTTCCTTTGTTTTTCTTTTTTTTTTCTTTTTTTCCTTCCCCTTCGTCCTTCTGCAGAGAGACGCTGTCTTCATAGGGACGCCGATCGCCGAGGTCCGGCGACCGGCCAGAGGGACGTCCGGCCTTGCCATGGGCCAGCGAGGCTCCCCTTGTCGCGGCAGGGAGAGGCCGAGCCTCGCCGGCCTAGATCTGGCGAGGCGAGCCTCCCACTGCCATGGCGACCTCCTAACGCCACCGCTCCCATTTGCATTCTGATATGCTGAGCAAGAGTCCCAAGTTTCATGAGAGCTTGCAGATGAGTTCACACTCCCACCCATTTCTGATGGTAAAGCCAATAGAATTTTAATTTCCAGATTTGCGTGAACTCTCTCTTTTTCTATTTGTTTAATTTCAAGCAGTACAGTACACTCTTCAATCTCTCTCGCAACTTCAATGGCTTCTTTAACCCCCAACGTCTCCCTCAACCTGCTTCTTAAGGGAGAAGTGTCAAAAAACTCATAAACCTATTGCATTAGTGCCAATTTAGTCCTAAACATTTTTTTGGTGCCAATTTAGTCCTAAACCTTTTGCATTAGTGCCAATTTAGTCCTACATCTTTGATAATTTATACTAATTGAGTTAATCTAACTAATTTTGATCGAAAATGACTGATGTGGACATCGATTATCCTATGTGACACGACAAACGCTGATTTGGATATTTTTTTAATATTATTCTATAATTTTAAATAAATTTTAAGCATTTTTTTATTTTTTAAAAAATTATTTAAAATATCAAAAAATATTTAAAAAATATCCACGTTAGTGCAAACCGTGCCACGTAGGACAATTGATATTTGTGCCAATGATTTTTGGCCAAAATTGATCGAATTGACTCAATTTGCATAAATACAAAATATTTAGGACTAAATTGGCACTGGCACCAAAAATAGGTTTAGGACTAAATTGGCACTAGGGCAATAGGTTTAGGACTTTTTGGACACTTTTCCCTGCTTCTTAAACAACACCCATTCGAAATCGCCTCTTGCCTAGGTTCTCTTTTCCCTCATGAACTCTTCTCTAAGGACCAAATGGGAGCAACGGTGGGAACGGAGCCTTGCCATGGCATTGCGACGCCCGCGTCGCCAGATCTGGACTGGCGAGGCTCGGCCTTGCCACGCTGCGATAAGGGAAGCTCGCCCGACCATGGCGAGCTCGACCTCGCCGGCCCCTAGCGAGGCCTGCCGTCCCTCTGGCCGGTGACCGACATCTTAGGAAGACTAACATTGAAGTTCGGCGTCCCTCTGCAGAAGTTGAAGGAAGGGGAAGCAAAAATGAAAAATGAAAATAGAGAAAAAGAAAAAAAGGAAAAAATTTAATTTTTTTAAATATTAAAATATTTGTTCGTCTGCCAACCGGCGTCACGTCAGCGCCGGCCGGCCAAATTTCGCCGGATGGACTGAATCGGCACAATTACAAAAGGTTTAGGGCTGAATCGGCAAAAAAAATAAGTTTAGAACTGAATCAGCACAATTACAATAGGTTTAGGACTTTTTTGGTAATTTTCCCAATACTCCACACTTGAGCCCTTTTTTGACAACAAAAAATTCTAAGCTAACGTGATAAATTAATCCCAAATTATTTTTTGATCACGAAAAATTTAAATTGATATACCTATTACAAATTTACTTCCAACTGGTACACTTGTGATACTCATCAACTGTCACGTATCATTCAATTCAGTAATTTGCCAGTAAAATTTAATAAAAACTAGCACAAGTAAATTGATCACAAACGGCCCATTTTGAGATTTTTCGTGATCAAAGACTTAATTTGAGGTAAATGTGCAATAAATACATTTGATCAAAAAATTAAATTAAGATAAATTAATCATAGACACGTATATATCTGCATCGGGGTAAGCAAGGATCTAGTTTAGGATCAATATGCCTCTTGAAATTAGTGTCCGCAAAAACTCAGCAACGGCGGTTCATTTTTTTGCTCGTGGAAGTCACGTTCGTTCCCAGTTCATTAGTTAAAATAGAGACGTACTCAGATTGGAGCAACGATCGCAGTGATTAGAGGTTCTCCACCATTCAATTTAAAAACAACAAAGAATGTACTCGAGCTTTGAGTTCCAATTAAATTGATTGGTCACTACGTAATATATCTCCCAGCAGCAAAAAAAACTGTAAACAACAGATTTCACTAAGCATCAGTCTGTCCTCTGTCTTCCAGAAGCAGCTAGACCGAATTCATAAGAAAGGCTAATCAAATAAGAGTGTCGGACCACGGAGCCGAAAAGGGGAAGGAAAAAAAACCACAATAGTCTAAGACTTCTTAAATCTAGACAATAGTCCGCAGTTGAAACGCATCCCAATAGATTACATTTGCTGCCCCAAAACAAGAAATGCTCAAATCAGTCTTCGCGAAAATGCAGTCTGTTATTCTTCAAAATCTCATTCATTTTGCATCAATGGATTATTACTATGGATTAACCTTCCAAGGTAGACAAACTAGCCCTCTCTGCAGCTTTGCTTGCAACTCAATGCCAGTAGCACTACCTATAAAACTGTGATAGTTCAAGCAATGATCTCTGCATGTGAGGAGAAAGATAAAGCCAACAAATAGCACTGGCAAGGGAGTGCAAAATTAAAATTCCTACCACAGGATATTCTGCCCACTGACATTATTGTAACAAGTTTTTCCCCTATGTTTAAGTACTAGAATAATAGAGAATTCCTACACTAAGCCACATACGCTTTTAGAAAAGTAGATAGTGATCTCACAGAGTGATATCAGAGCAGGGAATCTTGAATTCAAACCTTTCTAAACCCCTCAAATGTCACCCTAATAATTCATTCCCATGTTTCGATTAAACCATAGATCAGCCTATGTGCGAGAGGAAGTACTAGAGTATTTAAATGTTAAACCATGTCTCACAAACAACTCAAGTTTATAAATTAATTTGCATTTTCACAACTTTTTTCATAAATGATTAACAAAGAGAATGGCAAAGAGGTCAATTACTACAACCTACTGCATCAATTACTTGAAAGTTCTCAGGACTCTCTACCCATCAGTGATCACCATTGAAGAAAGTAACTTGAGGTTTAAAATGATAAAGTGGAACGAGGCTGGGAAGAAACAAGTCGCTTAGTGGAAGAGAATGAAATGAGATCCATATTCCAACCCTCAAAATACCAATTTCTCATCTTGTTGAACAAGTCGCTTAATGGAAGAGAATGAAATGAGATCCATATTCCAACCCTCAAAATACCAATTCTCGTCTTCTTGTGATAAATATGTGAGAATGTTGGCTTTTCAAATTTGTTTTTCAATAGTATTAAGAATGAAATATGGAGGTACCCTTTCGACTAAATTTTTGGTTTTTGTGCTGCAATGCGAACAATATTTGTTATCATAAAGGAGGAAATAATCCTTCAACCAGAAAGGGCCACCTCAAGAAAATTGCGCTAAATGCTAAAAAGGGAATTGAAGCTGGAATCAAGTCTTCATTCCAGCCAATTCCCTGCAAGCGAGTCCTAAAGATTGTTAAATGCAGAATCAGTAACCCACACAAAAATTTCATATCCAATAATACCCTTAAGAGCAGAAACAAGGCCTGGTCTAATGACAAAATCACTGAAGAATAATTTGCTGCACCTCCCTGAAAGCACCACAAATCATGTGGCATTGTGTACAAAGCTTCTAAATAAGGCCAACAGATATACTGGCATTTCTCAGGATTGATCCTCTGTATGGTAAACAAGTTTCAAAAGAAAAGCTTACACATATTTTAATAGATTGATCAGTATCTCCGAGTCCAAACTCGTAAAATGTAGAGCCGTGTTCACTCAAGATCATCAACTGTTGAACCTAAAATCACTATAGGATTAGAATAGTGCTGTTTCAATTAGAAATTCAAACATTATTCACAGGAAGAAAATAGAAGTGAACATACATTAGGAATTTACAAACAATAAAAGACTAAATTAGAAATTCCGTATTTTTGGATAACAAGAAATGAAGCATAGATAGCCATCAAAAGATGAGAACAATAAAAGAGACAACAGACAGGGAGACCCCGTCAAAACCATCACATAGGGCAATCTTTTCAGGTTAATTGAGATCCGGCATAAGCTAGATGGAAAGAGAGTCCAAATTGCAGTATGAACTGAGGTATTGTAGTTTGTATTCAAACTGTTCCTTCTACAAAACCATGTGATAAAGATAAGGTGACTTTGGATAGTCCATAGTATTATAAATTTGTCAAGACAACATCTAATTTACATGGAAATTGGATGCACAAAAATAAAAGTAAAATTCAATAATAGAGTTACAACTGCAGAGACTGTCAACTATGTAAAGTGTTACCTGCACTAACAGATCTTTAGTTTTGCCCACGACTTTTGCTGAAGGAGTGGGAAGCCAAGAGAGTTCGACTGGGAGTTAGGTGCTCATCCTACAAATATGTCATACAATATCACCAGATTAAAAAGTGATAAATTAGCAATCAGAAAGAGAGAAAATTACACGAAGAACTGATTTCAACGTGTTTGGTTGCAATAATAGCAATCATCTCACATGTCTACTTTTATGATGTTAACTAATTGTTATTATATGGCCCTCCTATGTAAAAGCTCAAGGACTGGCTATCATAAGTTCCAAGCTATTACCAAAGTGCCCCTTCCTTTTTCCTTACACACTAGACCAATAGTCAATTAAAAACAATTATAATCAGAAATCACCTCACAAGTAATCTAATTATGATAGTCGTTAATATTGATTGTAATTGTTATCCAAGTATTAATATAACATTCTGATAATATATTGAGATATTTACTGATAATCAAACTACGAATACTGTATTAAATGAAAAATAATCTCCTTTTTGCTTATATAATTATATTATCATACACATATTATGATAGATGATTGATTTAATATTACTCGTAAAACAATGAGGACAAATTTTTTTTTAGTTAGTTGATTATTGGGTACAATTATTCAAATTTCATGAATTTTCTTAATAAGACAACATTTAATCATTCAATAAAACGTTATGCAAGATATATCTTTTATATAAAAATCAAGATGATTATAGATTGGTCAAACATAGTATTACACATTTTTATATAACTAATCATCAATTAACACTATTATCTTATTTACATAATATTTAAAATGACTCGTGTCGTCAATTTATATATATCACTTATAATTACATTATAAATAATATATAAGGGTGTAGAGGGACTTTGGACATTTAATTCCATTCATTTTATCACAGCTCCATGCTAAACAAAGTAACAGCTATTCCTTTACATCATCCCCACAGTGTAACTATTACAATTACAAGCTTAACCATTGCTATTGTAACCAAACATGTAGCAAAGACATACAATTGATCACCACCGTCACCATTATGCGTAAACTTTGTGTGCTGTCTACCACTAACTAAAGCACTTCAATACATACCCTTTGCCAATTAAACTAAATTAATAGGATAGCCTAAAGTTTCAGAAAAAACCAGAAAAAGGAGAGAGAGAGAGAGAGAGAGAGAGAGAGAGAGAGAGAGAGCGAGAGAGAAGACGCAAGCAGCTATACAACTAAAATAAAGGTTCTGGATAGAAATCCAATCAACCTTGTGCCTTGATGCAGCTGACTCAGACTCCACAGTTTGGATTGGAACATGGCCAAGCGATTGGAATGCATCAAGTGCATCTAGGGTCAGCTGCCAACCACAAAGAGCTGTAGCAATTGCAGAAGAACTGGAACCCTCACTTGTGCTTCCAGCAGCAGCAACGTTACCATTGACCCATGGGCAGAACGTATTATGATGCTTAATTGGATCAAATTCAACACTTCCTTCATAATTACTCTCTGCAACAGGTGGCCCTGAAACCCAAAGAGCAGAAAAGAAAAGCAAAATGGAAATGTTGAAATACAAAAGAAAAAAATCTGCCTCCAAACCTGCACCTGCTCCCTAAGTGGCTAGCTATGATTGGCTGTCATACAGTCACGCGTGCATAAATTAGGACTACATGCAAGTACAAATGGGCCTATAAAAAATTGCCACTTCAGAAGCAAGAGCTATGTTGGAGGCAAACATCTTAAGCATGAAAATGAAAAGCACAAAGGACATATATAACTTGGAGTGTCGTGTTTGTCAAAGCATTCGACAAACAGTTGAGACAAGATAATTTTTTTCGCAGTAACTTCACAGCTGCTCCCAGTCAACAAAGTAAAAGTATAGTACCCAATAAGCAGTAATTCTATGCCCATACAGTTGTAATCATTACCTATGCCATTTCCTGCCACAAACGCAGACTCCAGGTAAGCACCATCATTTGCAGGAGAAGACTGGCCTCCTTGCATCACTTCATCCTTAGATGCTTCATATCCAGAACACATGATAGCATTACATGAAAGAGATGGATGAGCGATATTTTCTTGTGCTAACATATCCATGCTAGCAGTCTTATCCCCACTTTCAACGGATTCTGCCTTAGCTGAACCAACAATTTTCGACCCACTGTCTGCCCTCCCGACCGAGCGGGACACCACATCTTGGCTGTCCCCATGTGGGTCCTCTCGATCCATTTCTTCAGGAATAAAATCATCTGTATGCCCGTGATCTGGAGCAAATTCCCCCGTCTGTCCTTGATTTTCTATAACTTCAGCCACTGGTTCTGCATCTCCAACGACACTGTCACACCTGTGAACAGATGCATCAGTACCATGAATTTCCGCCTCATAGCTGGCACCCATTCCAACACTCCCTCCACTTATACCGAAACTAATCCCATCCCTAGCATGCGCAGTCATAGTTTCTGTGTTCACTACTTCCTCGCCATCATTTGTGCTGCTGACTCCTGCTTCTCCTTCCGCTCTTGCAACAGCTGGTTGGAAGCAAGTACTCTGCTGTGCCTGATTGCTGTAGTTGAATTCCGATACGTCATTTAAGTCTGGATTCATGAATGTAGATGATGAGGGAAAATTGCCATCATCAATATCAACTGGATGATTTTCAACGCTTTCTAGTGAATCATCATCAGCACTATGACATTCTATGTCCATAGCAATAACAGAGGACACATGAGTTGAAGCTCTGGTTGATGGGAAAGCAATGATATGATCATTCATTTGGTCAAATTGATCACCTCTATTTGCATCCGTTTCTAAGTCATAACCCAGGGGATGGCTAGGACCAGCTTCAGATGAGTCTCTGCGATACGAGAAACGATATGTTTCAAAGGCATCAGATTCTCGAATGCGCTTTGAAGGGCCAGCTGAATACTGCTTGCTGTCATTTACTTCATCACCATCACGATCAATAACAGTACCTTCAACACTGTCTGCCTGGTGTACCCTTAAATGTGGCCGGTCAACTGTACTTCCACCTTCATCTGCACTTCGTTTACGAGTACCTGGGCCTCTTGATTCAAATGAAGCTGCACGATCACCAACCTCACTCCCAGAAGGCTGACCAATTTTTAAATCTCCTCCCATATCAGCATCTTGGTATGGTTCTGACACCATCATGTTCACCGGCGTTGAGGTTAAGCCACCACCCATTGTCAGATTCAGATCTACACTTGCATGTGCTGCTAATTTTCTTTTACCAGTTGTTGCAGCCTCATCATGGTCATCAAGCCGCTCTTTCTCTGCTCCATCAGTACCAATCCATCCACTAATTCCACTGGCAGCACTTGCTCCTCGGGTCAATGTCATTTTCTTGCTCGTTTCAGGAATATCGATGCCATTGGGGATTACACGAGCTGGACGAGAAACAGTCAAGAAGTCCCAGATTCTGACCGTGGCACCACATAAGCTACAGTCCAACAAAGGTGACCTTGACTCACATTTAAAATCCGTGCCAGGCACCTCACTGTTCCCATAGTTTTTATTAGCTGAAGTTGAGAAAGCCCTCTTGCTCGGAGCAGGATTTTTCAAACGGCCCTGTATTTTGACAGGACCAGAAGAGTATCCATTACGAGCTGACTGAGCAGAATGTTCTTCACAATCTTGAATATCCGGAAGCCATCTTGATTCCCATCCACAGAGACTTATAAGCTTCTGTGCCTATTGAACAGAACAGCAGCATCAGATGATTGAAAAAGAATAGGAGGAATCATAATATCGAAAATAAAACTTCAAGCAATTCTTACACGAAAGTATGTGATAACATTCTCGTCTTTGAAGGAAGGCTCCATTCCACCAACATGTTCAGGTTTGTAGCCCAATTCTCCAGCTACATAGGTCTGTGAATGAGCCAGGAAACGGTCAATTTGGGATCCTCGAGCAAGCTGCATCTGCTCGACCACTGTTGCAGATACAACTGGTAGGGCTGAAAACTGCAAAAGGCCATCACATCGATCTTTATAACCACCAATGAGTGCTGACGGAGGAGTAGGAGGGAACTGCACCAAGCTTTCCGGACAGCTGTTTCCTCTCCAAGGACAAGATGCTTTATGTCCTCCATCAAGCTGCTTAGCAAAGTCTTCCACAGAGCTACCAGCTTCATGAAGAATACATGAAAAATGAAGATCACAACACCGGGAAATATGCAATTAATGTGATGGTTACATAATATCTGTTTACATAACGTCCGCTTAATACTTATCCAAGTCTTCAATTTAACTACTCAGCAGACAAACTAAAAGAGCCAAATCAAGACAATCCAGATATACTCTCCATCTAATCATTGGTGAGGCATTAAGGTTTAACAAATGGCTTCTCTTTTACACATCAAAAAGCCAAGTGGTTAGTATCTGGCCATGCCTGATGTCAATAGCTGAAGTACCTTGAGACTATGTTCTGTAGGAATGAATGGAATAGAAAGGAGTAGGAAAAGGAGCGAGCATTACCATTGCAATGTTTAAATCCAACAATGAAACCCATTGAATTTTTTCCTTCAAATGTTTTTACGGGTTACATAATTGCCTAAAATCAAGACTTAGCGTACATTTCCTAAATTGTTCACAACTTTACACTGAATATAAAACCCAGCCATTCGATTTCCGAAAGAGAGAATTTTGAAAGAGTACACTTAACTCATTCAGAAGACAAATCACCCGATAGCCATCACTCCCATCTCTACTTCATCACCAACCAACACCATAAATGCCATCCTTGCCTTTTTCCCATCGATTTTGACTTAATTTTTCTTCCTAAATGCCTAAAAATAATGGCCGTGTGTCACCTAGATCATCCTTGAGACTATGTTCTGTAGGAATGAATGGAATAGAAAGGAGTAGGAAAAGGAGAGAGCATTACCATTGCAATGTTTAAATCCAACAATGAAACCCATTGAATTTTTTCCTTCAAATGTTTTTACGGGTTACATAATTGCCTAAAATCAAGACTTAGCGTACATTTCCTAAATTGTTCACAACTTTACACTGAATATAAAACCCAGCCATTCGATTTCCGAAAGAGAGAATTTTGAAAGAGTACACTTAACTCATTCAGAAGACAAATCACCCGATAGCCATCACTCCCATCTCTACTTCATCACCAACCAACACCATAAATGCCATCCTTGCCTTTTTCCCATCGATTTTGACTTAATTTTTCTTCCTAAATGCCTAAAAATAATGGCCGTGTGTCACCTAGATCATCCTCTAAGTGCACTCACACGCGAGAGAGAGAGAGAGAGAGAGAGAGAGAGAGAGAGAGCGTCTCAATGTATGCTTAGTGAGAAACTATGAAAGATCTGCACAGATCTCTCTCAACGTTACCAAATAATTAATATTAGAATCATGCTTGAAGACCATATAAGGACTCCATATTCCAGTGCCTAACGTTCCCATAAACTACAAGAATCGGGATTCCATAGGAGTTGGGATTACCCACAAAATTTGCTCCAAACGCTTGAAAAGGAATAAATAAAGGGATGACATCTTCGTTTCTGACTGATTCCAGTTTACCAAACATACCGCAAGAGTGTTTTCAGCCTTTGGGAAACTTTGGTTTTGCAATAATATTCTCTCATGACCCAGTGAACATATCTTCAAGATGGATAGCCCTTCAGTCATATGTTGTTACTACCTCAACGTCCCTTACTGACCACAACAGTGAACCCAATTGCTAAAGTTCAAGTACTTTACTTATCAAGTATCACACTCATTCTCTTCCTCGCAATATTAGCACTTCTCATTTTAGTTACATCATTTTAAGAATAATCAGATTACATTCATCAACATGTTAACATACACAGCCGATGTCCTGCTAAAAAATCCATATCATGCTCCCAAGCATTCAAGAGGTAACTTCAAACTAAGAAATTGCACTTCCAAACAACCTGCTATCAGCTTTTTAATAGCTAGGGCACAATAAGAACAAGAATTTACATGATACATAGAAATGATGAGCCAGATCAATAAAAAGTCACCTCCAGAAAGCACCACGAAATCTGATGGATCATATTTCAAGCTTACACCACATGATTCGCACTCAAGCGTGTCCAAACCAATGCTAATCCATCCTCTTCGTGCACAAGCCAAGGAGCTGGCATCCTGCAGAAGAATTGGCACACACTCTTGTTTTCTTGGTTTTTAAAATACAACAGAATGTAAACTGATAACTGAACAATCCAAGCAGTTCAAAACCGTGCATATGTGAAAATGCAAAGCATACAACACCCTCACCAGTGCTGGTACTTGCTAATGAACTTAGTGGGAGAGAAAAAAAAAACAATATCCAGCAGTTGCACACAGCTAGCAAATGAAAAAAAAAAGTAAAAACACAACAGCAGACTTGACCACAATATGCACAAGCTTTCAAAGTTGACCGATTATAACCTTGGGTTTTCCAAACCAGTTTGAAGGAATAAATGTAGCAAGGCGCCTGAGCAGGTCCCCTCTCTCCCAAGGTCTACATGATGCTTGTGATGATCCAAGTGCAGAACCAGCAGCACTTGTGCTCAAGGATGCCTTTGGGGGATGCCAACCAGCAAAAGATTGGGAACCAGCCTTAGAAGTCTGGCCCATCCACTCCACAGTGCCAGCATGTGCTGGAATAGCAGGAGATGAGGCCCCAGCGGAACTGATAAAAGTCAGATTGTCAACAGCAGCAAACCACAACAGCTACAGAAGCAGAATTACTAGCTGAAAAGCATGCATGCTTCAGTGAAGCATTCCGCTGAACACCCAACACTCCCCACTTCAACGACATTATGCTGGATAAGACTTTAAGCAAAACACAACGAACAAATTAGATGCCCACGTTTGATCCGAGCCCCACCAAAACCAGCCGCAAAAAAAACCTAAAACATCAGCTCTCGAGTCCTGCTCGTACTCGACCCAAAAAAAAAAAAAAAAGTCCTGCTCGTACTGAACAATCCCTCCACTTACACTTTAGTTACCAAATGCGAAAACCTACGCAGACCAATGCCACTCAATGCTACAATAAGGAACAACAATAGCGCTAAACCCTAGCGAGAAATCGAGCGACTTCGGAATCACACTGGCGCGACTTCTTGCACGAGGGAAATTGAACTCCCGCAGACGGGGCATTTGGATACAGTGAACCGGAAAAAAAAAACTGATTTACCCGTCAATTAGAAAGAAAAAAACAGAGAAGCTGAAGGAGATTGTGCGCTCGCGGAGACGAGGAAGGGCATGAGTTACCTAGCGGCCGGAGAAGATCTGGCGAGGGTGAAAGCGTCGTTGTTGGTGCCTCCTGAGCTTCTGTCCTCATCCTTCATTTCCTCGACCTTGTGAATTTCTTCTTCCTCCTCTTCGTTTCCGTCTTCCACTTCTTCGTGCTCTCTCCCTCTCTCTCTCTCTCTCTCTGAGGCTCGCGGGCGTTTTTACATTAAATACAGTTTGTTTCAGAGCTGTACCCTTATCCTCGTCCTCGACCCCCAACCGTGGGGGTTGGGCGTGCTTTTACCGAACTGCCCTTTAATATATCCTGGCTTACTTAGGCCTGAGCTTGCTTGAATTCCGAAATATTTTTTTTTTTTGAAAGGCATGAAATGCGAGCATGTTTATCAAAAACGATTGAACATTCCGACCAGGAGGAAAAAAAAAAAACAGCCAGAGGTTAGAGGAAGATTCCCAACTTCTTTACAATGTCTTTTGAAAATCAATTAATTTTGAAGATGTTGATTGAATGATCAAGTATTTAATTCGAATGAGATAACTTTGATGTCCGACTTGTGTTATGCTCTACTTATTAAATCAACTTTTGAGACCACGCCCTTGAAAACAGAAGTCCCTTTTCGTAGCCCCAATATTGTAGGTAAGAGTCTTTTCCAACATGCATGACTGAAGCGATTTAAGTACATCCACGGAGATTAGTTAAGTCGAATAATTCATACATGCCATCCCGGAAGAATAGGAAAAAGCTAAAGCTTCTACAAATCTAAGTGCCTAGTTCTCACTTGTTGAAGGGAGGTTGCCATGGAAGGACTACTAGTTTCTCATGGAAATCAGATTCACGAGCATTCTCCTATTAACTCTTTGGCTTCGTTTGGTTGTCTAGATTTTTAGCCAAGTTTGAATTGGATGGGGTAGAATAAAAAATTTAAGAATTTTGTTATACCATATTCACTATTTGGTGTATCTTGATTATAAAGTCTAATATTTTCATATACTATCATGTCCGCTATTTGTCATAAACATTGTATCTTGAGATAGTAGGAATATCTCGCGATTCACTGCTAAGGAAACCATAAATACACACATATAGATGATCTAATATGTCAATTCATAATTATTATACAATTTGTATTTTAACCAGAAAAAGAGCTCATTTTAGTCTTCCAGAGCCACAGGTTCAACAACGATAAGAAGTAATATAAATCAGCTAGCGAACGCCAAATAGTGGTATTTGCTAGCAACAACATAATGGAGGCAGACAATCAATATAGATGGATTCGAAATCTGATTCAAATCCAATATAGCACCTATGGGTACATAAGAAATGTATGGAATCGATTATTTTTAATGAATAAATCCGATCGCAACTTCGAATATGGAATTCAAAGGGATCAAATAGGAAATAATACTTTGAATCATAGAACTATAATGAAATATACGATCAACCAATATTTATCGAATTTGAAAAAGAGTCAGAAGAAATGGTCCTCTTATTTTTATTTCTAGAACCGAGAGATCCGTGAATCGGGATCTAATGCATATAGATACAAATGGTCCAATGGGAGCAAGAATTTCCATAAAACTTTTGGAACATTTCGTTTCTAGTAAAAGAAATAAAACATGATCATTCACCTTTGTGATTTTGAAAATTATGGTGCTTTTACTCTCGTCACTTTAGCGAAACTTCAATATGAACCACGAATTTATGGAAAAGATGAGCTTTTGACTCTTTTGTTGCTTTTATGGACTTTTGATGTTAATAAAAAGCAACGGAGGAGAATGAACTGCGACTCTTTCGTCATTTCATAAAGATTTGACATAGACAAACACTATGAAGGAGTCGCAAAATTTCAACATTGTTTGAATTTGTTCATTTAAAATCGGGTCTTCTACTTCATTTTTATTTATTTATCTATAATTATTTTCCTCCCATTCTTTATTTCCTCTATCATTCCTTAAAAAAATAATTATTAAATAATCAACTATACTAGTATACCTAAAATGCATAATAAATATAAATATCAAATATTATACATATATATCTTTCAAGTATATAAAGAAAATAGAAAAAAATAAAAAGTGAAAATTGTCCATTACTTTTTTGTTATTTTAAATTTACTTTTTATATTAGAATCCAAATGGTATTTTATGTATAATTATTCTTTAATTAAACTTTCTATTCCAAAAAAATAATTTTTATGCCATGAATATAAAAAATCCTATCCACATTTATCTCATCTCTCCCATGAAAAGTATTTATCTTATTGTGGGCAGTATACAAACACGAGATATGATAAATTTAATTACATTTCGAATTTTTTTCTTGGTCGCCAAACGTAACCTTTTACATGTACAGAGATAGTCTCCCCCCTATACCTAAATCAACACATCTTATCTTTCTTTGTTTGGTTTAATAAAAAAAAAGGAGGAAATGAAGAAACATGGAAATAACTAATTTTCCTTCGAGCCAATGTTTGTTTTCTCCCAAAAGTTGGAGAAGATAAAAGGAAATTACCACGTGGACCGTTCCCTCCACGTCACCAAATAGAACCGGAGCCTGGAGGACTCACCCGATCATCGACCCGCTTCGGGACTTTCAAATTTCAAAATATCCAACGGTCAATCGCGATACCCTTTATCGAACGAGGGTGACGACACATCAACGCCACCCCAAACGAAAAATCCTTTCCCATCTTGTTTCTGATCTCATCATTCTATCTCAAGTGAAAAAGATTGGTCCAAAAAGCAACTCCGTTTCCCCTTTAACCCTTTGATTTGCTCCGTCGTTCAAACAGTCTCGCTCTTTCTTGTCCATGGAAGACCATCAATGGCGTGACCCACTTTTGCTCACCGACGTTTCTTGCCAGCAGAAGCATTCCGTCTCTCACAGTGAGTTTTCAAGAACCCCGAAACTCATTTTTTCGTCTTCTCGTTATGTAGAACATTGCGATTTTCTTGCCTTGCCGCTATTCATGGGTTCCGCTTCTTAATTGGTTAGGCATTTCGAATTCATCCTCCCCCAGCTACTGCATTTCCAAAATGGTGGGTCTTGATTCGCATTGCGATTCTAATGACGGTAAAATATACAGATATTTCTTTTGCCTTGAATTTCCTCTACATTTTGCAAGAGAGTGTTTCAAACGTACCCCATCATCTCATAGTTTGTTAGTCATGTTTCCCTCCCTTTGCTTAATTGTTGCTCGATATGGATGTCCGTTGGCAAGATCGAAGCGTCGAAACAAGTTGTGTGGAGGAATTTGGCGAGCTGGCTGCTCATGGTGCAGGTGACTAAGAAAGGAAAAGGAGCAACTCTTGCATATTTGTGCAATGAAGGGTTAAACTGACTATTTTATAATCATGAAGTGGTTGATTTGATTTGCGGTTTGCTGCAGGTTCTTCTATGTTGGGGTTTTCGTTAACCTCACCTGATCTAGTCATCTGTGCCGGTTCGCCCGTTATTCCCAGCAGCAGTGGGTTTGGAGATTCTCCCGTGTTCTTTGAAAAGAGCAACTACTCTCAGAATCTGGAGCATTCTGTTGAGCTTTCTTTGGACAACTGCATTCCAGAATCTGAAACCAAAGTGAATAGCAGAGCTCCAGTTGTGAGGTTTTCGACGGTCTGTCAAACTTTTTGTCAAGTTTCATCTCCTGAAAGCTCCTTCGAGCTTCCTCAACCACCAGCGAGTGAGGACCATGAAATGCAAGGCCCCCCTCCTGCGGTACAAACCAATTTGGGCTCCAATAGTGTGACCATGATTGGCAGTGAAACTGATGGAACGGCGAGTCTTGACTCACCCGAGGTATTGCCTCTTGTGAATTTTATCCATTCAACTATATGAATAACTAGACTGACAAACCTAGGTGCTGACTGAAAAGTTCTTGATTAAATTCATTAAGGATGATGGCGGTTGCGAATTTGAAGGAGAGCTCCAGGAGTTAGTGAGGAGCTACAAGAGTCAAAAAAAGGAACTAATGGAGGCAAGGCGGGCAATGGAAGAGCTTAAAAGAGAGAATCAACTGAAAAGCAGAGAATGCCAAGAGGCGTGGAAATCTCTACAGGAGCTTCAAAATGAGCTCATGCGCAAGTCGATGCATGTTGGGTCCTTGGGTACGGAAAATTTCATTTTTATCTGTGATTGTTAATTTCAACCAAAAAAAAAAAAAGACTTGATTTTTTTTTGGACTTTTAAATGCAGCTTTTGCCATAGAGGGACAAGTGAAAGAGAAGAGCAAGTGGTTCTCTTCACTTAGAGACTTGACTAGGAAATTGAAGGTATCCAATTTCTCGAGATGTGATTTTGGTTAGGAAAACTATGGTTCTGCTGTATTGAGAAAGTCAATTTGGCAGATTTTGAAAATGGAGCGAATTTCACTTTCTGAGGAAGCTTCAACGTACAGAAAGTGTCTTGACGAAATGAAAGTTGTTGGCTGCACTATCCTGTCCACAAGTGAATTCCCTTCTACTCTCTCCTGCTATGCTTGTACTTGTCTTCATCTTCTTCAACATTTAGACCTTGTTTTTTTGCAGTTGATCAAGAAGCTAAATCACGTGAGGATCTCAAGATAAAGTTACTTGAAGGGGCTAAACAACGAAAAGAACTTTACAATAAGATTTTGGAGTTGAAAGGTTAGTTACTAATATATCCAAACAAATATTAAGATCAAAAGGAAGCCAAAGAGTCACCACCTTGGCTTTTCTTACTTTCAGGAAACATAAGGGTGTTCTGTCGGTGTAGGCCTCTTAATGCTGAAGAAATTGCCACTGGAGCTTCTGTGGCAGTTGACTTTGAATCTTCAAATGAAGGTGAACTAACTATTAAGTCAAATGGTGCCTTTAGAAGGAACTTCAAGTTTGATGCTGTCTTTGGTCCCCAAGCAGATCAAGGTAGTAAATTATCAGAAAATAAAGGGTAGATTCCTAGAAACTTTTATTAGAGTTGGCAGTTGTTTATTGTGTCATCTGTGTTTGTCATGTAGTGGATGTTTTTGAAGATACAGCTCCGTTTGCAACATCAGTTCTAGATGGGTACAATGTTTGTATATTTGCTTATGGTCAGACTGGAACTGGAAAAACTTACACAATGGAGGGAACCAAGACAGCTCGTGGAGTCAATTATAGGACTCTAGAGGAGCTGTTTCGCATAATCAGTGAGCGACAACAACTTTTCCAATATGACATTTCTGTTAGTGTTTTGGAAGTCTACAATGAACAGATAAGAGATTTGCTTGTCCCTGGAAATCAGCCAGGAGTCCCCGCAAAGAGGTATGCACAATAAAGAGAGAGTTACCATATTACCCTTAAGGATCTCCAGTGAAATGCAAATTCTCGCATACATAAAACTTTGATTGTAAACTGTTCCTTAGTCTTTGTGCAATCAGACAGACATTCATTTAACCGTCTATCATTGTGACAAAACTTGATAGCATCATACTTGGATTTCTTAAAAAAAGAATCTTCCTTTCCTGGCTAGGCTAGAGATAAGACAAGTGAGTGAAGGAATGCATCATGTACCTGGACTGGTTGAAGCACATGTAAGCAACATGCATGAGGTTTGGGAAGTTCTACAGACAGGAAGCAATGCTAGAGCTGTTGGCTCAACAAATGCTAATGAGCACAGCAGTCGATCTCACTGGTCTGTTCTTTCTTCAATTTGTTCATCTCCTCCATAAACAGCAGAATAACTTATGGAGTGACATGCATGTTCTGATTATATGTGAGGTAATCATGCTCATTCTAAATTGCGGTTCTTTCCTCTAGCATACATTGTGTGATGGTAAAAGGGGAAAACTCATTCACTGGAGAATGCACGAGAAGCAAGCTGTGGTTGGTGGACTTAGCTGGAAGTGAACGGATAGCAAAGACAGAAGTTCAGGGAGAACGGCTCAAGGAAGCTCAAAATATCAATAGATCTCTGTCTGCACTTGGTGATGTCATATCTGCTCTTGCTACTAAAAGCCCACATGTTCCTTTCAGGTTGCAGAAACACCCGTCTCTAATATTTTTAAGTCCAGCACGTCATTTGCATATGATTTTGTCCTAATTTTTTTTCTCCCATTTATTTGTGAAGGAACTCCAAACTCACCCACTTGCTTCAAGACTCGCTAGGTACCTATTTTACCAAAAAAGTTGGCATTAACAAATTCAATATTAGATGGCAGTAGCAGGGCCGGTAGTTGTGATAGAGCTTGCTTTTGTGTGCTCAATGTAAAGTTACCCTACTGCAAGTACAATTAAGAACCGCAAGTTTCGACAATAGAAACTGAGTAACCTGAGAACTTTCTGTTTGCCAGGAGGAGATTCGAAGGCGCTCATGTTTGTGCAGATCAGTCCTGATGAAAATGACTTGAGCGAGACTATATGCTCACTGAACTTTGCAAGTAGAGTTAAAGGCGTAGAGTTAGGTCCAGCAAAGAAGCAACTTGATTCTGCTGAATTTGTCAAGTACAAGCAAATGGTAACACAGATGTCCTGACCCACAAGTTTGATATACAAAGTTCTTCTTCTTTTTCTTTGCGGGAGAATGTAGTCCATATAGTTATGCATGTGTTTCTCATGTCACTGACTTGAATTTGCTGGTGCAATTCAAATGTTAGGTTGAGAAAACAAAGCATGATATGAAGAGCAAGGATTTCCAAATTAAAAAGATGGAGGAAACAATTTTTTTTCAGGATGCAAAAATTAAAGAAAGAGACCTTAAGAACAAGAATCTGCAGGAAAAGGTATAAAACTGCACTAATGTCTATGCATGTTCCCTTCTTGGTAACTGTTACGTGAACATTTTTGTAAACAAAGTTTTCAATTTTCAGATCATTTCGATGCTTTTACTCTGCAGATAAAGGAACTTGAGTCTCAGCTTCTAGTAGAAAGAAAACTAGCTAGACAGCATGTCGACACAAAAATAGCAGAGCAGCATCAGCATCTGAAGCAGCAGGAGGAACAAAACTTGCAGACGAGGCCACCACTCACCAGTTGCCAACCAGGGAGCATCAAGGAAACTGCGAGTTTCACAATGAGCAAAGACCAAACGAATCTCAGCCAACCCCTTGCAGATGATTACAGCTACAAGCCCCCGTTAATTCTTCCTGCTTCAGATGGTCATGTGAAGTACAATGATTCCATGGAAAAAGAGAACATTCCTCTTGTACTTGGACAACCATTGCTTCCAAAGAGGCCAGGAAGATTCTCTATCTGCACAACAGCACGGCAAGTCCCCGTGGCCCCAGCGCCAAGGCGAAATTCTTTGATTCCATTGCCCTCGGCACTAAGTTCAACCCCTTGCCAAGCTTCATTAATTCCTTTACAGGAATGTCTCCCTGAAAAGAATGAATGTGAGGATGGGTCTGAGATGAACTGTTTGCCAGAGAAGATCCCCTGCCACAGTCCAAAAGGAGTTAGAAGCGGGGGTAAGAAGATGACCAGCGCATTGCGAAGGAGCCTTCAGAAGAAAATGCATATGAAGTCGCCGATGAGAAAAGTTGGAGTCAATGTTGGAACAGAGAAGGTCAGAGTTTCTATTGGCAACAGAGGGAGGATTGCCCCGAGAATGTTCTTGGCAAGTAACAGACTAGCTAGAACCAAGGACATCCAGAATAAGCAGAGTCAAAGGGAGAAGGAGAGGGGATGGAACATCGGCACGGCTGGAAGAACTACAATTTAAAACCGACAATATCGAGCTTGAGCTTGCCTTTTCATTTAAGTCTTTCCATTCCTTTTCTTCTCATTTTCTGGTTGATGCTTATCATCCTTGTTCTTGCACTGGCCGATAGCTTTCTTTATGTACAGAGCCACCATGTCAGGCAATTGTTTATGGTTCTCTGTTACATTGCTGTACATGAGTTTCTAGATGCTACAGCGACCCTACACAGAGAATCTGGCTTTGGTGCAGAAGGTTTGGTGTACCGACAGTACGGTGTTGCATGCGTTGCGTCGTCTCCATGAACATGTTTGACTGAGGCAGTGAGTAGATTATTCTTCTTCTCTCCAATGCTCTTGATTCGTTTGTTCATCTTCATGCCAGGTTCCTAAAACTCAACTCCCCCGTCTGTTCTTAAAAAAAAAAACTCCCCCGTCTGAATCTCTACGCTAAATCTTAGTTTAGATGATATTACACCAGCCACAAAAGCACAAAGCGAGGATCAAACCCTATAAATTCAGCAGCAAAATCTGAAAAATCAATGTGGCTCCACTTGAAAAATGGCTTTCGATCTTGCATTTGATTTTAAACAGAAAATCTACTTGATCGCCCAGCTCTTGTAGTAATGGGCCATCAAAGAGACTGTACATTGCTATATTTTCTTTCATTGTCAGTTTTTACACTTGAATCCTCCTACTTGTATTGGAATTGGTTAATATCGATGGGACTCTAAACACCGTCGAATGCTGGATGAGAATGGTATGGTCAAGAGAATCTTGCAAACCTGCCAAATAACAGAAAAAGTTCAGCGATCCTCAACATAAACAAAAAGGTAAGCAAATTAGATGATGATAATTGTGTCGAAAATCACACGGCATACCAGTCCCCCGGGATTAATTTCCACAATCCATGCCATTTGGTAATGTCATACGCAGCTGGATCAGAACGCTGCACTTTCCCAAGCTTCTCTGACAGCAAACCCCATTCATGGACAAATTGGATAGATTCAGAGAGCCGACTGAGCAGATTTACAAGAGCTATCACTTCATTTCTTTGCAGTTGCACCTATAAAAATTGAGTTGGTCATGAAGTTATGAGTAAGTGGGAACCATTAATTTGAGAAAATTGAAATTAAAGGGCATGGAGAAACCTACCGCTTGGTTTTGACTGTCAACCGAGAAGAGGATCTTCAATGCAGTTCCAAGGCCGAGAATCTGGAGCTTTCCCCACAATCGACACTTCTCACAGCCGACACAATCCATCAATGCACTGCAGTAAGGTCATGTGATGGAGTGTTTACTATGGAGAGAAAAGGTAAGTAGTTCTTTTTTCCTTTTCAAGGAAGGGGAGGGTGGATGAGGTTCATGCGACTAGTAGGGGCACTAAGGTGGGAAAGGCATGGCTAGACGCTATCTAAAACCTAATGCCACGGGAACAGTACCATCTATTGACTGGCGACCAACCCTCGCTCTCAACCTTGCAACGTTCTATCAGCTTAAAAGTTGGAACTAACCTAATATTTCTGAACTGCCTCTGAAGTGTCTGCTTCAACTGAGGTCCACTTTTGCCCTTCCACAACTTAGCCTCGTCAAACGGAAGAGGACAAGCAGCTTGCAGTTTGGGATCATAAAGCAACTGTTTCATTAAAAATAAAGTGCTGGCATCCTCGGCAGGATTACCAGTATCATACTCGGCCACCTCCAGATAATTAGCTGCCTAAGACACAAATTAAACTTAAGTTACACACCCAAAAGACAGTTCTTAGCTAAATGACAAATGATTGAAAACGAAAAAGGCCATGCGGATAAATATTCCTCACTCACCTTAGTCACAGCACGAAGAACAAAAAGGAATGTGAAATACAAGTTTCCAACACGATCAGGATACCCCACAACACGATCGTACATCATTTCCAGATTTTTACCCCACTGAAATAGCAGATAGAGATGTCAGCTAAGGCTTTGAGCAGCAAACAATCCGTAAACATAGCAAATTATTTTCCATCAAAGAATAAATATGATCATATGACACATATATATGCTTCTGGAAGATGTTCAAAAAGAAGGGCCGTAGATCCAGCTTATTGTTACTAAAGATGTGGGTTTCTATTTTCAACTAACACAAAGAATTAGCCAGAACACGAAGGCTTGCTGGCTTTCTACTGCCTAATGTTACTAGTGAGGCCGTCAGAGAGGATCATGAATGCATAAGATGAAAACCAAAACAATTTATGAAAGAAACCATCCTGTTTGTGTGAATGAAATACTTCAGAAGAGAAATTTACTAATAGATAGAACAAAAGTAACAGGGAGTTCATGAAATGACAACCATATTTGCAGCTTCATCTAGGAGGTAATCGGTAGCTATGTGGATTGATATCGAGGAGTGAAGACCAGAGATCAATTTGTATAACACCTTTTTCTCCTGACAAATCTCTCCTGAAGTATCTGTCAATAAACCATTGAATCATAAAATTACCACAGACAAAAATCAAATGAGCAAGGAAAATCAGATGACTGTTACAATGACCATGGCAATTGATCCACGAAGATGCAAAATCACCCTGATGTGTTCAGAAACTAAGGAATTTGCCTTTCTCAAACATTTCCAAAATGTCGATGAACGAGGACAAGATGACGGGCTACTTGCTATCAGCGTGGAACTCACACTTTGGACAATTCTCTGAGTAGATTGCATCCCATATCCTTCTAGCTGATGGACCTGTATAGCCGGTGTAACGTTCTGGGTTTAGGAGAAGGTTAACATATGTCATTTCACCTGCAAATGAAAATTTTCAATATCGCCATCCACTTCAAATGAACTTTGCAGATGAAGGCAACTTTGATTTTGAGGAAAATATCATAAAGGGGAGCTGGGTTAGATATGAGAAGCCTTGACACATCCAATAAACAAATTTTGATGCACCCTAGAAAGACTCAGAAGGGCTAAAGCAACCTCTACATTCATATTGCTATGCTTGTGTGTGAGTATGCAGATACTTGCCGTCCCCCAAAGGAAATAAAAATAAAAAATCCAGACCACTGAGGAGCAAGAAAGGCAAATGATAACTTCAACCAACTGTTGCCCAAGATTAAACAGTGTGCATTTGGGAAACATAGCCATTTCCTATGATCTGTGCACTCAGAAAACTATCACTTACTATTATCTGCTTCGTCATCACTAGTCCAGGGGTTATCTGCTTCGATCCATCCTCTGAAAGCTCTACTATCCAATGTGCGGTCGACAATGGCTTGTGGCATTCCCTCTTGACACTGTAAATTGTCAGATGGGAGATCGTGCCTCAAGGAGTTCCGAAAAGGCTCAGGAAATTCATTTTCTGGGCATTCACAAACACTGCAATCTCGCAAGCGGCACATACCATCATCAGGCCAGAAAGGGCAGTCGCACCAAAGTTTCACCTGACATATGAAAGAGCACATAACATGAGGTCCAATAAGGGACAAATCTCACAAAACATATATATTCCATCAAACCTATGCAGGAAGTATAGGCAGCATATATGGGCCAACAGGCCAGGTTCACTTCAATGGTCAGTTTACATATAAGCGGTACAAGTCCAATCCATACGGAAGGTTGCACACATGTATGTTAGCAAAAACTTTTTAACACATTTCCCAGCCCAATGGATTAAAAACTAGAGCAAAGGCAACACCGTCCAGAAATGCTGAAACTGAAGGGATGACAATGGCAGTCCAACTAGTTCAAGATAAGACTACATGAAATCTGAAATGTTGGCTGGCCTTCTCAGATATTTAGATTCTTTGAGATTCACAGGAAAGATAGTGGAGAATTTTCCAGAAACCGCGTCGAATACCACACTAGAAGCCACGACTATATAGAGATAGAGACTTTGCAGACCTTAAAGAATCTGAAAAAAGGAGTTCTGACAAGCTTCTGTAGCAGAGGATGCAAAACCTCTCCATTTAGACTATTCACCGTCTCATACTCGCAACAACAGTCCTCAACAACGCCAGTATACTTCTGCAATTCCTGCATGCCGAACAATGAAGCACATAATTAAGCACAAACCGCACAGAATGGAGAATCTGTTCACCTCCAATCCAAGCCAATTCTCCGGTTTAATTCATAACGCAATTACAGTCTTAACCGAATCACGACTCAAATGCAACTACAGTAAGACCAACGGAAACGCATAATTTCAAGAAAATGTACTGAAGCATCAGAAGACGACGAAACGGAAAAACGAACACAGTTCGCGTAATCGCAAGATCCGTTCACCTTCAGCCACACCGTTCTCTGCCTATTCGACAAATGCAGCCGGAGTCCGTGTTCAGTGACGATTAAGATCGATCCATGCAAGAGCAACAAGCGCGTGAATGACAGAAGGCAAAACGAAACAGCACCTGAGGACAGCGACAGGAGCGATTTGTAAGGAGAGAGACGATACTCGCGGAGTTCCTGGAAGAAACTGCGAGGGCGATCGCCACTGAGATCAGAGGGACGAACACCGCGCTAGAGCTCCATCTTCTCTCGCTTTGCTTCGCGCGATCGGCCTCCTTCACTTTGACCTCAGCCTTCGCCATCTCCATATCTCACCACGGAAGAATCATCCTCCGAGAAAAACTGCGCCTTTTTTGTGGAAGGCCGATAAAAAAATAACCGCCCAAGAGCCAATTAATTGCATCAGAGCGATATTTTATTTCTACGTGGTCTAAATGATGCATGTAAGATTTTCTGGGCCAGAGCTCCAACGTGCAGACACGGGGCGGACGACTCGACGCGACGCGGGTTCAAAAAGCGCGCGACACGTGGTGGATTGCAGGGGCGTGTAGCATTGTGCCGCGAGTAGGCTAATGGAAAAAATAAAAAAAATTCAATCATCAAACTTAATGCCTAATGGCCCAAAAGAAAAAATGAAATAAATTAACGAATTAGCGTTTGACTGTAGCATAAACAAGGCCCGGGCCCCGAAGGATGGGCAGGTCAACGCGGAAAATGATTTCTTAATTTCGGTGACGTGCTGGGACCAATGAGAGCGCGAGTGATTACGACGCGCGCAGCTTCTCCATGTCTTCAAATTCATGCGACGTCGTTGCGTCGACTTGGTGCGACGTGACTTTATTTCTTCCTTTTCGGGTCAACAAGGACGGTCCCTTCCGGATAATGAGACTCGGCCCGCCGCAGGGACCGCAAGTGCGCGGTCAGCTCTGTCTTGCATTCCGATCCGAGCATCCTTTCTACTCTCGTCTACGGGTATCAAATGAATAGATCGGATCAGGCTTATATCGAATTGAATATGTTTCCACTCATATTAACTCATTTAACTCATTTCGACCCATTTTAGGCTATATAAATTTAATTACTCATACATGACCCGATATATATTATCTTTAAAAATGTATAAGAAATGATTTTCTCAAAACAAATTTTAAGATAGGGCCTACGTAAGAACGAAACTTAAAATGAGTCCATTTATGGACTCACTACCATGAAATATGGATTAAATATGGGTTCTAAACTCATTTTGTCACCTCTACTCTCGTGTATCTACCTAGCAAACCCCTGAATTATGGAAATCTTCGTGATTGGTAAGTTTCGTTTCGATAAGCAATAGTAATTTTTGTTATTGTGGCATAAGTTTTCTAGTAATGTTATTAGGGTCTAGAGCTCGATTACCTTTAAGATCAAGAGAATGAAGAGTTCGTGACAAACGGTTAAATGGATCGTCGTCGGCCTACGTTTAGGTTCACCGGCCAAGTCACAATCAAATGATTGATTATCAGAAGAAAAAAAAATCTTTTTTGATTTTAGTTTTTCGTTTTGGGAAGTGGAAAATATGCGAACGTGCTGGGCCATGTCCACATGTCGCTGGCAAAAGGCGAAGCCCATTGGAAGATGGGCCTACTTGCTACCGAAGACCAGGAGAGCGTATCTTCTCCGCGTCTGTGGTCAACAAGTAGACAGGTCTCTCACATGACAATTCCCATGGATGACCTCGTGCAGCGACTTGATTCTCTGGCTGTTTTCTAGAGACATGAGGGGCAGGAGAGGACTCGGAAACTGGAGAACCGGGCCTATTCTTCTGCATGGGGCAATGGAAGGAAGGATCGCCCCGCCCCAGAGCGATTCACGACGAACCGAGCAGTTTTGAGTTTTTTGCATGGATCAGAACATTAGGCGCTTCCTCCAGAGCTCAACGACCCTAAGCAGTCCTACGAACTTGAAGCTACTTAATTGAACTTGCGTTATTCAGGTCATGTTCCTTTCCGGTTGTTTCTCGCCGTATGGTGGGCGTCGCCATCTGTTATTTCCACAGCTACTTCTAAAGCTTGAGCTATCAAACTCCATCATGAGGAATACACTCTATAGTTTGAATACAAGTGATGTGTACGCGAGGACTGCGAAAATTTAGATTGACGGGCAAGGCTAATATTAGGTATCGATGCGGCTCAGATGTTTAAATGCTCGCTTACGGTCTGTGTAAGGGACTTCACCGGCAATCCGTGTATCGCCGGCCGAGTTTCCTGGCTTCTATTCGAATCACGACGCTGCGAAATTAATTTTTCAATTTTATCTCTTCTTCATCCTCCGACTTCATTAAATTATAAAGGGTGGTTGGAGAGAGAGATGAGTGATAACTGAAATAACTATGCCAATCAAGTTGTGGAAGTTGGGTGTGTCGGGTTCCATCGCATGGTGTGTGTTGTGTGCTGTTGGCTTGGACTCATTCTAACCCCCTCTTCATTCGGGCAGGCCTAACGAAGACACCCCCATCAATCATCATCTTTCTCTCCACTTATAATTTGCTTGTCGATTTGACTTATGTATGGATGTATGAACGATCCAAAATCGACCCGACCTGGTGGATCGCCCCCCGACCAACAGAAGCTTCAGCCAACCATATCATCTGCTACATTATTAGCCGATTTATTCTGTTTCATTCGGGCGTTCCTAACTTGGCATCTCTTTATTATAATCTCAATACTCACTATACTTGATCCCATGTTCTCTCTCTCTCTCTCTCTCTCTCTCTCTCCCCCCCTCCCCCCCTCCCAAATGCATTCTAGCACACCGAACAAATCACGTTTCGGCAAGGAAAATGCTTGCATGACTGTGCCGTATGATTAGAAAACTGTAACCATCAAATCTTAGCCACAAGTTGCAAAAATGGAAACAGGAAAGATTAGAAGTCAAAGTGGGGCCCTCCTTTGATTTGTAGCTGGGCCTGGACTTGCACCAATAGTATGCTGTTATCCTTTACTCCACTATCATGTCAGTCGCTCCCTTTTGGTAATGGTAAAGTTCAAGTCGAAAGTATGTTGTTATCCCTTACTCCACTATCATGCGAGTCACTCCCGTTCGATAATGGTAAAATTCACGTCGAATCTCGTCAGTTGATAACATATGCACGGGCCCCACGTTATGATCGACTTATGTACTATATAAGATATTGTCTCTCATTAGGTTGAAACAGAAGCGCTTTTCTTTTTCTTTTTTTTGGTTATGGGATCTAAGTTAATGATTAGGAGTACTTTCTAACGCTAGTAAAACAGTTGGAGCGGATCGATGCATGTGACAATGTGGACAGGTGAGGAGGAAGGCTTGGGGAAACCAACATAAACTTATATTCATTAATTAAATCCCCAATGATTAGGGTTCAAGGCCTCCAAGTTCATTTGATGCAGTCGATTAGCGGATCGGTACATTGCATCCGGAAGAAGCAGAGACTATAAACCGGAGGATGTCTTTGAGTCTGGCTACTTTTCCTGGCTCGTGCATTGCACATACGCACACATTCACAACACTGTTGCTCGTTGAAAAGCTTCAAATGATGCCACCCACGTTCGACAGGATCCTTGATCTCCATTTTGTTTGTCTTGTCTCCTTATGATACTCAAATCATCCCTCTCGTCTATCCCCACATGCAAATGTTCGTTCGAATTCGTGACCAGAATACATCGGCGGCTGAGATTGTCGGGGCGCCGATCGCGACGCCGCATGAAAAGAGAGAACCTTTAACTCCAGTGATGCATCGTTCGAGCACAGGCTGGTAGGATAGAGGAACCCGCGATATCGTTCTTCTCCTTCGCTATCAATTAGCTACGCACATCGCTCGATGGCTCGTGCCGTAGATCGATTTCAGAGTTCGGAGACACACGGGTAGAGAGCCCCCACTATCTGGGTAGTGTTCATTGAATGACTCTTCATTAAGCGAATCGCCATGATTTAACAACTTGGAGGGCGAGCCCTTAATTAAAAGTTTTTGCGAGTTTGATGACTTCATGGCGGGCCTCGCTCATGGAAGGGGAGGCTCATGCTCGTGAAAATTAACCAAAAAAAATACAAACATTACACATGGGGAAGTCCTAAGGACAAACATGGTGCCATGTCTATCGCTGCATGTCACGTGCTTTTGCCACTGGCCTGTGCTCTAAAGTGCAATCATGCACGTAGTTTACAAATGAATTAACTCTAATGAATTGTCGAAGCTTGTATCATGTGATTTGGACTTTTATATCGATTTCGAAAGTTTTGTAAATAGAGGATCGTCATCAACTTTGAAGCTCATACTTTGGCGTCGACTGCTTTAGGGTGAAACTCTTCACCGTTCCTAGAATTCGGCCGACAACGAGCAAGGAAGAGAGTAGTAATGTCCAGAAATTAGAGTGATTCACCCATGTTTCGCTCATTAAGTTGTCACGTAGTTTTGGGTTACTGACGCTTATTTGAGTTTACTAACTCTATTTGATATTTTTTCGTATGCAAAAAAAAGCTTGCCAACTTTTCTTATTGTTCAGAAATTTTTCTTGCAATTCTCAGCAGCATCTTAACTATACAAGAGTCTGTTTGATAACTCAATAATGTGTTGAAAACTGAAAATACTATACCTAACGAGAGTAATCTTGTTTGATAAGAAAGAATGGTAATTTAATATATAATAATGGAAAATTTCAAGGAGTCGTTAAGAAAGAGAAGTCTCCAAATAAATGTTGATAAGAGAGACAAGTAAACGTTGGTAAACGATAAGAAATTTAACAAAATTAAGATGAAATCCAAATGAAGGTAGATGAGTAAGTTAAAAAAGAATTGATAACCCAAAACTAGTTGTTAAATTAGTGAAAAATTATCAAAAAAGTCTTAAACCTATTGTAGGGAATCCATACAAGGGATGGTTATTCAATACTAAACCTTTTAATTTGATCGATTTAATCCTAAATCTTTTTGATAATGTACAAATTTAGTCATCCCTATTATAAAATATGGCGCTGCAAGTATATAACAGAGAGAACAAAAAGCAAGTAGAGAAAGCCAGAGGAGAAATCTCTTTATTTCAACTTATATCATTTGACCAAAAACTAAGCTCTTATTTATAGGAGAATAATGATGCACTTATCATTAATACTAATGTATTGAATTAATACATACATTTGATAGGGAGATGAACATACATTGGATAGGGAGATGAACTTAGAAATGTACCATAAAAGGTACATTAGATAGGATGAATATAATGAATATTCATTCATGTATTTCATAACACTCCCCCTTGAATATTCATTGTGTTCATCATATTATGAATGTGCATAGAATGATACTGCCTCATTAAAAACCTTAAGCCGGAAAAACCCAGTGGGACAAAAACCGGACAAAAGGGAAAAAGAGTGCAGTGCATAGTTCATAATATCTCCCCCTCAATTAAACCATATAGCCACTGCTGGGGCTAGTCAATCTTGCATCTTGTGAACTCGCCGCATATACATTAAATAGGATGAATATAATGAATATTCATTCATGTATTTCATAACACTCCCCCTTGAATATTCATTGTGTTCATCATATTATGAATGTGCATAGAATGATACTGCCTCATTAAAAACCTTAAGCCGGAAAAACCCAGTGGGACAAAAACCGGACAAAAGGGAAAAAGAGTGCAGTGCATAGTTCATAATATCTCCCCTTCAATTAAACCATATAACCACTACTGGGGCTAGTCAATCTTGCATCTTGTGAACTCGCCGCATACCAATGCCATATACTAATTTTTCAAAAATTGACGTTGGCAATGATTTGGTAAAAAGATCTGCAAGATTATTTATGGATTGAATCTGTTTAACATCAACTTGTCGACTTTCTTGGAGTTCGTGAGTATAGAAAAATTCGGCGAGATATGCTTGGTCCTATCACCTTTGATATATCCTCCCCTAACTTGTGCAATACAAGCAGCATTATCTTCATAAATTATAGTGGGAAAATTTGCAACCGGTGTTAAACAACAAGAATTATGAATATGCGTTATAACGGATCTTAACCAAACACACTCTCTTCCAGCTTCATATAAAGCAATAATCTCAGAGTGGCTAGAAGATGTAGCTACTAGCGATTGCTTAGTAGAACGTCAAGAAATGGTAGTGCCGTTATAACAAAACAAATAACCGGTTTGAGAGCGAGCCTTATGTGGATCAGATTTATATCCAGCATCAGCATATCCAACTAAACCAGATGTAGTGGAATCCTTGGAATAATATAATCCCAAATCTATGGTTCCTCGGAGATAACGAAAAATATGTTTAACTCCATTCCAGTGTCTCCGAGTTGGCTCAGAACTAAAACGTGCCAACAAATTTACCGCGAAAGCGATATCTGGTCTCGTACATTGTGCCAAGTACATTAACGCCCCAATTGCATTGAGATATGGTACTTCAGGACCAAGTATCTCTTCATCAGATTCTCTGGGACGAAATGGATCCTTTTGGGGTCTATAGACCTTACAACCATAGGTGTGCTCAATAGGTGAGACTTGTCCATGTTGAAGCGTTTAAGTAATCTTTCAATGTATGCTGATTGATGGGCAATTATTCCATTTGCTTTATGCTCAAGCTCTAGATCAAGACAAAGTTTGGTTTTACCCAAGTCTTTAACTTCAAACTCCCTTTTCAAATACTCAGCAGTTTTAGTTAACTCTTCTGGAGTTCCAATTAAATTCATATCGTCGACATAAACTGCTACAATAGCAAATTCGATTTCTGATTTCTTAATAAACACGCATGGGCAGATAGGATCATTCTTGTACCTTTCCTTAATTAGGTACTCACTTAGGCGTTGGTACCACATGCGACCAGATTGCTTTAACCCATACAAAGATCTTTGCAACTTTATTGAGAATAAGTTGCGGGGAGTGCATGCTTCATGCATTTTAAATCCCTTAGGAATTTTCATATAAATATCAGAGTCTAATGAGCCATATAGATAAGCCGTCACAACGTCCATAAGACGCATTTCCAATCTTTCAGAGACTGCAAGGCTAATTAGAAAACGAAATGTAATCATATCCATCACAGGTGAATATGTCTCATCATAATCAATCCCAGGTCGCTGGGAGAATCTTTGAGCAACGAGTCGGGCTTTATATCTCACAGCCTCGTTTTTCTCATTTCGTTTTCGTACAAATACCCATTTATATCCAATAGGCTTTACATTGTCGGGGATTCGAGTTACAGGTCCAAAAACCTCTCGTTTAGCTAGAGAAGCTAATTCGGCCTTAATTGCTTCTTCCCATTTAAGCCAGTCATGCCTTTGACGGCATTCAATAATAGATTGTGGCTCACAATCATCATCCATAATTTTATGAGCACCTGAGAATGCAAAAACATCATCCATGATGATTTCATTCCGATCCCAAATCTCATTATAATATGTAATGGAATTCTCAGTATTCCCGGGGTTGGTGATCATTTCATGGGTTTGTGCCTCTTCAGGGGAAATAAGCGCTTTGGGAGCAAGCACAATACCTGGCTCTTCTGGAGCGGATTCCTGATTCTTTCCCCTTCGTTTTCGAGGAACAGTGTCTTTTGATCCTATCGGTCTACCACGCTTCAAATGTGGTGGATTTTGATCCATTTTATCCCGTCCTTCGGGAACAACTATTCTAGCTGGAGCATTTGCAGTTGGAATATGAGACTTCGTTACCTTAGTAGCATCATTAAATGCGTCAGGAAGTCTATTGGCCATAGCCTGTAAATGGATTATACGCTGCACCTCGTTTTCACATTCAGGAGTTATTGGGTCTAAATGAGATAAATCTTTCTCATTCCAGGAGATAATCTCAACTGGTTTCTGCTTTGCAGTCATAGGTGTCCCAATTAATGGAAACACTGTCTCATCGAAATGACAATCCGCGAATCTAGCAATAAAAAGATCACCAGTAGTTGGTTCCAAGAACCTAATAATGGACGGCGAATCAAACCCAACATAAATGCCTAAACGGCGTTGGGGACCCATTTTAGTTCTTTTTTGTGGTGCTACAGGCACCTGCACTGCACAACCAAAAGTGCGTAAATGTGAAATATCAGGTTCATAACCAAGAACCATCTGAAGGGGAGATTGTAAGAGATTAGCAGTGGAGCGCAATCTAATTAAGGCCGCCGCATGCAAAACTGCATGACCCCATGCTGTATCGTTGAGATTTGTTCTCAATAATAGAGTGCGGGCAATGATTTGGATGCGTTTAATCAAGGATTCTGCCAATCCATTTTGAGTATGAACATATGCGACTGGGTGCTCAACCTCGATTCCGAGTGAAGCACAATATGTATCAAAACTCTTTGATGTAAATTCACCAGCATTATCCATTCTTATGCTCTTAATTGGATAATCAGGGAAATGTGCCCGGAGTTTTATAATTTGCGCAAGTAAACGTACAAATGCGACATTGCGCGTAGATAATAGGCAAACATGGGACCATCTACAGGATGTGTCCACTAGTACCATAAAATATCGAAACGGTCCACTTGGTGGTTGTATTGGTCCACAAATATCACCCTGAATTCTTTACAAAAATAAATGGGATTCAAGATTAACCTTTGTTAGAGAAGGTTTAATAATGAGTTTTCCTTGTGAACAAGCTTCACAATTATAATCATTGGACAACAAAACCTTTGTATCCTTTAAAGGGTGTCATCTTGTGTTCTGAATTATTCTACGCATCATTGTAGCGCTAGGGTGACCAAGGCGATCATGCCACAATCCAAACTTATCAGGATTTACCAATCTCCAGGACATGGTGGCATAGGTTTCAATGGCCTTAATCATGACACAATACAAACCCGTAGGAGAAGCTTCTAGCTTCTCATGGATGGTCTTCAGGCCCATCTTATAAGAGGTAATGCCGAGAAAATCTTTATTTTGCTCATAAATAGTCTCAATGTGGTACCCATTTCGGCGTACATCTTTGAAGCTAAGTAGATTCCTTTTTGATCTACTGTTTAGAAATGCATTTTCAATATGCAGGATGGTGCCATTTGGCAAAATAATTGTGGCATTCCCGAAACCATCAATAATCTTAACAGGACCTGATATTGTATGGACATGTGCTTTACGCAATGTCACACTCGAGAAAAAGTGTCTACTATGAAATATGGAATGTGTTGTTGCACTATCAAGCAAACAAACATCTTCCTTTTTCTCGGTATTTTTCATTTGCATTTATGTTGACAACTTCAGGCGTCAAGTATCATAAAATTTGTATATAAGTTATAGGATCAAATAAAATTTCAAAAATAACAAATATAAGGTTCATAATCATTTCATTACATAGCCATATTAGAGAATAATAAAAGAGTAATACATTTAAAGAAAAACAACTAGAAAGAAATTATCATAAAACTCGAAGTCTAAGTTGTCATCCACCAGTCTGATGCCCGATCAAAGCAATCAGAGGTCGTCAAAGAAATCAGAGACATCCAAGGATGCATTTGCTGCTTCAGGAGCAAGAGGAGTCCCACCAACAGAGATATTGTTGGCCTCAACAGTGGTTATTGCAGTAGGATTAATTTCAATGCCGTGAGATTCACTACGCTTGCCCGTATTTTTTAAAGATGCCTGGTATAGATCAGCAAAGTGCTTTAGCGTACGACAAGTACGTGACCAGTGCCCACCCATGCCACATCGATGGCAAATACTTTCATTAGTTACCTTCATTGGCTTCTTTTCTTTGTTATGATACGGGCCAAGGTTAGATTTCCTAGGGCGGTTAAAATTCCTACCACCCCTACCCCTTCGAGGATAATGTCCTTGCCTGCGCTTATAGCTCATAAAATGGCCAGTATTTTTCTCATAGTTGGCATGTGTTTCAGGCAATGCTTTTGAGCCAGCATGTCTAAGATCATGATTTTTGAGCAGCAGTTCATTTGTTTGCTCAGCAGTCAGGAGCACAGAAATTAATTCAGAGTATGTGGCAAAATGGCGCTGCCGATATTGCTGTTGCAATACAATGTTCGAAGCATGGAAAGTGGAGAAAGTTTTTTCTAATAGCTCCGCATCAGTGAGCTTGACACCGCATAACTCAAGTCGAGAAATAATATCAAATAAAGCGGAGTTATAGTCAGACACTGATTTAAAATCTTGCAGCCTGAGATGCTGCTAGTCATACTGCGCTTTAGGGAGGATAACAGTCTTGGTATGATCATACCTATCCTTCAACCTCCTCCGCAGGGTCTGAGGGTCTCGAACGGATAAATATTGAGTCTGCAGGCTCTCATGCACATGACGACGAATAAAAATCAATGCATTTGCTCTATCTTTATCATTTGAGGTTCCATCTTCTGTGATTGCATTAGTGAGACCTTGCCCTTGGAGGTGCATTTCCATGTCAAGGCACCAGGACAGATAATTATTTCTACTCACTTCCAGGATGTGGAATTTGGGCTTTTCAATATTTTGCCATAATTCTGTACCAAAATGAATCCTTTAAAATAATTAGAAGGATTTCCAAATATCCACCGCCACTTCAGGAGCAGAAGGACACTTTTAGATTTGAAGTTGGTTTCAGACCAAAAAGATAATAAAAGATGAAGAATTGATAGAAGAAGATGAAGTATAAGTTGATTAAAGAAAACAAAGAGAATACTTACCTACTTTCTCAGTTGGTAGATCTTCGTGCTGATAACGTGTTATAAAATATCGCGCTGCAAGTATATAACAGAGAGCAAGTAGAGAAAGCCAGAGGAGAAATCTCTTTATTTCAACTTATATCATTTGACCAAAAACTAAGCTCCTATTTATAGGAGAATAATGATTCACTTATCATTAATACTAATGTATTGAATTAATACATACATTTGATAGAGAGATGAACATACATTGGATAGGGAGATGAACTTAGAAATGTACCATAAAAGGTATATTAGATAGGATGAATATAATGAATATTCATTCATGTATTTCAAACATTCTTGTATACATAACAATCCCGATCAATTTTGACTTGAAATTACCAAAGTAGACGCCGGCGATCCTATATGGCATAGCTGATATTGAAGTGAATTTTTCTTTTACAATTTTTTTAATTTTCTTTATTTTTTTTTATATTCTTTTTGTGGTTTTGGCTAATGACCTTCGCTAACTATTGCGCAAGGGTCGCCCACAAAAAAGGAAAAAAATTACAAAATTACAAAAATTATCTACGTCGGCGCCGACTATACTACGTGATAGTGCTGGTATCTACATCAGTAATTTCTAGCTAAAATTGGTCAGAATGATCGAATCGAAAAATAATCAAAAGATTTAGAACTAAATTGTTCACACTAAAAGTTTTAGACCCGAATTAGCATTCGTGCAATAGATTTAGGTTTTTTTTTTGTTATTTTTTATATTAATATAATTGGAAAGAAATGGTAAGGGTAAGCCGTTGAAACAAACATTGGTATTCCTATAAGAGTCGGTAAATTTAAAACATTGGTTGAATATGACAAATATAAAAGTTAGTAAAAGTTAATAAACTTTGGTTATTTGTAGACTGCCAAAAACAGTATCATAAAAGGGACGGTAAATTATCAGACAAGTTATCGGAAAATTAAATGTACCGTAATTTTTTCTATCAATAAAAAAATATTATTTTTACACCTGTCAAATCTTCGAAAATATCATTATTTATACCTACGAGGAATATTAGGTTAGCCCCTGTTGTCGTGATTTTAAGACATGATCCCTTCGTGGGATGATCTCGCGAGTGGATGAGCAAATTTTATCGAATGACTAACAAACGCCCCGTGACGGTTCGTTTTCACTTCTGCTCTTGCTTTCCAGGGGCGCAAGCAAACATTACAGACCGACTGACCAACGAACGACGGACGAAGTGCCCCAGGTGGGCGACCAGAACCATCAGGGGAAAGGCGAGAGGAGCGTCGTCGGGGAGAGATTCAAATTGGCTTCCTTCCTTCCTCAACATTGTCAACACGTGTTGATGGAAATGCGTGCGATGCGTTAGGATCGAGCATCTTCCAAACGAGGATGGTCAGTGAAGGATCTTTCAAAACGACCTTTTTATCGTGCCAATTATTGCTGGTCGCTTTCCCCTTTTTTTTTTTTTTAACCCTTTCCAAAATGCATCGTGCCTGGCCCAGAACGGCAGTGAAAAGAGTCGAGTCATGTCGTTTCAAAGTGAATTTCGCGTTTCGGCAATAGCCTTGTTTTTGGCGTGGTCAGAAATCTGGGGCGACAATCCCGGAAAACCTTTTTGGAAGGTTCTTGCGTCCTCGTCGAGCCGGGCAACTCAAAGCCTTCCTCGTCTATTGTACCTGTCCCGTGTCCTTGCCCCCCCCCCCTCTCTCTCTCGGCCTCGAAGGAGTCGTGATGATTCGCGAGGAACCTGAAAATTCAAACGCCTAATGCTCTCCTAATTGGGAATCTAACTAGGCTTGATTAACATCTTTGTACTCATCCTCCCGTCTACCTAATAAAATTGATACTTTGTTTCTCTTTTTCTTTCTTTTCATCCCTTTCTTTCTTTGTCATTGCGCATTCCGTGGTTACATCAATTCATCTACAGATGCGTTCTTTTGATTAATTAATAACGTGTAATCCATCGGGCTCCCCAGACTGTCGAAACACCGTGCCAAACATCGGCAGAATTATGAAAAAAAAGTCCTAACCATCTCTCAATTATTCCAATTCAATCCTAAACTCTTTTTTTTTGTTAATTGAGTCCTAAACCTTTTCGCACTTGTTCCAATTCAGTCTATTTTGCCGGCCGGCATTGACGTTGCATTTTTTATAACATTTCCATATTTTACGAAAACAATATTAACAGAATAAAAAAAATCAAAATTAAAAAAAAAAAAACATGAAAATAATATTACGACCGGCCAAATGGATTAAATTGCGAAAAGTTTATGATTCAACTGCCCCCCCCCCAAAAAAAAGAAATTTAGGACTGAATTCACACAATTGCGATAGATTTATGACTTTTTAGGTAATTTTCTCGCCAAACATCGGATTTGCTACTTATTAAACGCATTTCATAGGTGCAAATTTCAGTAAGGTCAAAACATGTTATCAATCCGTGACTTGTGCCGAGATGTTACAAGATATTACATTTTTGTGGTTTTACTCGATAAAGGAGGACATGGCGACCTGTAACATTTTGTTCATTGTTGAGAGAGAGAGAGAGAGAGAGAGAGAGGGAGGGAGGGAGGGAGGAAGGAAGGAAGGAAGAGAGAAGGTGAGATCATGGAGCGCCTTTAAAGAGTCGGTCATCTTCCATTCCTCTATGATCAGTGATCACGAGGAAGAGACAGATCAATAATTTTCGGGATGGCTTGCATTATTGGCAACTGCTGAATTAGCTAAGGAAGGTGAAGCCACCATCCCCATCACTTCTTTATCTAACACTTGAATACATTTTTTTTTTTAATTAGCTTCTGGCGACATTATTTTATCAGGATTTTTCAAATAGAAAATGGCGAGAGAGAGAGAGAGAGCGCGCGTCTATTTTTAAGTCTTGTCAATCAGAATTCACACGAGATCCCTCGTAAAAATAAATGGGAATTCTCAAATTGATGGAGCGACAATGTAGGTCCAATGTTAACCACGTGGCAGACAGCATCACCCTCCCTTCCACGTGGGACCCCCCCAAACTCAGAGCGGGGAGATGCTCGCATTGGCCCATCACATGGGTCCACCTCCACCCTCACCCCCATTTCTTTATCCTCTTCCCTTTCCCCCCTTCCCCTATGGACCGATAACATATTAATTCCCGACTTTTGTTTGTAACATTAAGGTTCACTTAGGAAGGTTCTACCAAATTTCACTGGCCATGGATAACAAGCGTTTCACGAATGCTTCGGGATACTTCTTAAATAACGAGTTTCAATCTCCAAATCATTGGTTTGCCCCGCATCACGCACAACCATCGCATTAAGAACCGAACTATTTTTATTTGAAATATACATAGCAAATGCTTCGGCAGCACTCGTCGATAAGGCCCGAACAACAACAACGAGAGATGGAGAACTCGATGGGTGGATCGCGTCGTGAAACAGCTCCCCGTTTTGCCGAAGGCAGCTTCGGACGATCCATGCTCGATGCAACTTCTCGTGGGGCCACGGCTTGCCACAAGCAATCAATTCCTTGCGAATTCCTAATCACGGAGGGAGGTTTCGGTTCAACGGATCGAAGGGGCCAAATAAATTCGACGCTTGGGAATTGACAGGATATGTCCCATAAGGGTATTTTGCGTATCGATTGCATACACGACTCGCATTGGCCGACAGAAGGATAAAAAAAACATATATACAGAGCAAAGTCGGCTGTATAACCTGGCTTAGGCTCCGGTAACTTTCGGCTCCAACTGTAATGAACACACAAAAGAAAATGAAGGCACAAGATTCGTATATAATAATGGTTCTTGTGCCAACCCTCCATGTAGTTTCAATGCTGATTAGTTGGGCTCGGACTTTCTAAGGTCACCCAATTCTTTAACCTCACCATCAAGCAACAGAACTTTTCTCACTTCGGCAGCGGCCAAGCTCCGTTCAAAGGGCGAAGAAGAAATTATTCAATCGGTCTCGTACGCATTGCACAGATATCAATTCAGTCATATATTAACTTAAAAATCAATTCTACACCTTTCATTTTCGCCAGTTTAGTCCTAATCTTTTTGCGCGATATTTCAATGCGGTTAGTCTCGTCGATCTTCACTTGAAAATTGCTGACGTATCCTACTCGGCGCACTGCCATGCCAACGATTTCCTGCGATCGGAACGGTTATATTAGAATCCTGTATAGGGATTTAAAACTAAATTGGTAAGTTTGAAAAATCGAGGGCTGAATGGGCATCCGTACGCAATGTACAGGCTTATCGGAAATTTCTCAAATCTTGGACTGGGGCAGCAATAATTGTGGTGGATATCGAGATTTGATAACTTCATCTGCCCTCGAAGTGATGAATTGAATGAGTTGCAGAAGATCTTCATGCATTGGGGCATCGTCTTCTTATATGCGGTGTCGTTTTGACTGTTGAATGGATCACAGAGTAAATGAGCGAATTATTCGCCGATTCTCATCAGATCAGTAAATACACGAGGACTAATAAGTCACGACACAATTTCCTTTCGCATTAGAAAGGGATGGGCAAGCTGCGCTTAATATAAGGTCCTAGCACAATTTCGACAACAGTTCCGCTCGACTTAAGAGTATGGAAATTAATTACACATGATGAGGCGGGCAATGTGCCCGGGAAGATTTCGACGATAGGTTTCCGAGATATAAAAGAAGGCAACGAGATAATAAGGGATCCGAGATCTTGACCTAAAGAAATCCCGCAACAGCTCGTAACTTTTATCTAAAGATTTGTGATTACTTTAGAACGATTCGATGAGTACGCGATCGTGCTCTTGCATGTTTTCAGCACCGAAGGGACTTTGACAAATCTCACACGCCTCCCCTTCCGAGAAAGCGCAAAAGTAGTGTTACCTTAGATATTAGAATTTATTAACATGTGGTAAGTGGGCATTTAATCGGGCCGATGAATCGAATTTCGATGCTCGATGAGAACACGATACACCGCATGCCATACATCATCTATTCTAAACAGAATTTTGCACACGAGATCCCCATACTATCGGGATCGGGATCGGACACGGGCGTCATTTTCAGCGGAGCAAGTAAGTGGGACTAACGTTGTGTTAAAGTCATCGCCAGTGTCGTGCAGCCGACAAGCCGTTGCCTTCCGAGAGATTTTGATTTCTCGGGACTTTTAAAGCGCAAATGAATTCAACTAACTGAACATCATTATCTTTCAATTTACATCTCCTAATGTACCAGTACCACCACCAACGCGGCTTAAATGACAAATTTTGTCCCCAAACCACTGTTGGATCAACCAAACACGCCCCCACCACTCATTAAATCTCCTCGCCTGGAGGCTGGGACTACCCAGCGCTTAGCTAAGCCGGGCCCACCCCCCATCACGTTTTTTCCCCCTCTCAAATCATACACGACGAGCCTTGAACCTGGTTGGTGGGTGCGACCGTGCGAGAACGGTTGAACTTTGAATCGGGATGAAAATAATCTGATCCAAATTGACCTGACATCCAACCATATTACTGAATATAACTAAGTATAAAACGACCTTAGCCCATTCAAACATGAGTCCAGGAATGGTCTATGATCAATTTAACTAATTATTTATACTAAGGTGCGTATACTGATTTTATTCAAATGAGAATATTGATGCACGGATATGCTGCTTATTAACAGTAGTAGAGTGACGTTTACGAGTTATATTTTGCTATTAAGCCGATAAAAAGTAGGATTTTCCATTGAATCTCACAAAAAGCACCCCCAAAAAAAAAAATTATATGACTAATATATGTCAATCACCCCATACGCCTCTCTCTCTCTCTCTCTCTTATAAGTAAACCTGCGAAACCACCATAACTTCACAATCACAAGAAAGACTCGGACCTTCGTCTCTCTTTTTCTCTTGCCAATAGTCGATCCACAGCCAGACATGGACGACGACACACTTTTCCCGTCGTCGGAAACCGACCTTGACCTCAGCTTCACCAGCCTCGCCTCCACCGCCGCCACCGATCGCACCTTCGCCTGCTCCAGCGCCCGCAGCAGCTTAGCCCGCAGCAGCCTCACCCTCAGCTTCAACGACCGCCTCTCCACCTCCTCCGCCTCCACCGCCGCCGCCTCCTCCTCCGTCGCCGTCTCCCTCTACCGCCGTCCCCACCGCCGGTCCGACCCCAACTGGTCCGCCATCAAGGCCGCCACCACGCTCTCCTCCGACGGCCGCCTTCACCTCCGCCACCTCAAGCTGCTCCGCCACCTCGGCACCGGCGACCTCGGCCGCGTCTACCTTTGCCGCCTCCGCGACTGCGACTCCGCCAGCTTCGCCCTCAAGGTCGTCGACCGCGACTTTTTGACCAGCAAGAAGCTCTCGCACGTCCAGATGGAGGCGGAGATCCTCTCCGAGCTGGACCACCCTTTCTTGCCCACGCTCTACGCCCACATCAACGTCTCTCGCTACACGTGCCTCCTCATTGACTACTGCCCCGGAGGCGACCTCCACTCCCTCCTCCGCAAGCAGCCGGGCAACCGCCTTTCGGTCCAGGCCGTCAGGTTCTTCGCCGCCGAAGTCCTCGTCGCCCTCGAGTACCTGCACGCGCTCGGGATCGTGTACAGAGACCTGAAGCCTGAAAACATCCTCTTACGTGAGGATGGCCACATCATGCTGTCCGACTTCGATTTGTGCTTCAAGGCCGACGTGGTCCCCACTTTCAACACCAGAGCGGGGCCCACGTCGCCCAGGACGAGGAGGAGCCGAAAGCTCTCCTCCTCTTCCTGCTATCGCGGCTCGGTTAAGCGTAGGGAAGGGCTGAGAGAGGTGGTCGCGGAGTTCGTGGCGGAGCCCACCGCGGCCTACTCGAGGTGCTGCGTCGGGACCCACGAGTACCTCTCCCCGGAGCTGGTCACAGGGAACGGGCACGGCAACGGCGTCGACTGGTGGGCCTTCGGGATCTTGCTATACGAGCTGTTGCACGGGACGACGCCGTTCAAGGGCGGGAGCAAGGAGAGCACCCTGCGCAACATAGCCTCGAGCAAGCAGGTGCGGTTCCACCCGGCAGAGCGAGAGGAAGCCGGGATGGCCGAGGCGCGGGACTTGATAGAGAAGTTGTTAGTGAAGGACCCGCGGAGGCGGATAGGATGCGGCCGGGGCGCGACGGACATTAAGCGCCACCCATTCTTCGACGGAATCAATTGGCCGTTGATCAGGAGCTACCGGCCACCGGAGGTCCAGGGGCTCGCGAGGAAGTCGAAGCTGCACACGGGCCACATCGCGAGCGTTGCGCCGAATCATAGGAGGCGGCGTTGGTGGTGGAAAGGGCTCGAGTACTTCATGAGAAGTAGTAAAAGATCTACGTCGAAGTACTATTACTCGAGAAACCCCCTTCGGAGCAATAGCAACTACCATCAATACTACGTTAAGAATAACGAGTCTCCTAAAATGTGACTATACCATTTTGGAATTCCTTGTTTTCTATAAGTTTTCCGCACTCTTTTTCATTATGCTTGCGAGCTCAGGATTTGTAAATCGGGTAGTGATGGCAACCAAACTTAATCCAAGTTTCGGTGGATGTAAATTTGCTATGTACACATATGGACAGACAGACTGTAAGGCTGTATATGAATCTATGTTAAAAAAATGAAGGGTTTGAGTTTGTGATTTGTTTTGAGTTAGTCAATCAGTAATCAATGGCGGTTACATTAATTTCATTCGGGACTCTAGAAATCAAGCCCGCGTTCCGGCTTTCTTTTGGTTCTTAATCCAGATCTGGACCGATGGGTCATCGTCTATGGTTTCGATTTGCACAGATAAAGCAGTAACGATCATTTTCTAGGGGTAAGAACTTAGAGAATTAATCTAGATATATAGTTCTTTACAGTTCCAATTTCATGCTCTTTCCAACTGCATCAAGCCGAAGACCAGAATATGCAATGCTGGTAATTCCGGCAAGAACTATAAGCCAAAGCCGATGCGTCCGGTGATGCAGATGTGGAGTTGTAGCAGGAAAAATGGGTATCTGATGTTGCGGATTCCGCGGAGAGAGACCGCGTTTCGATGTCTAATGCCTAATGACTGATTTTGTTATTATCTAGTAAAGAGTCGAACAAGATGGTCGCGAAAAGTTTGTGTATGGCCAGAGCACAAGGTGGTGGTGGTGGTGGTGATGGAGAGAGAATGACTTATCACTTCGCCTTCAGTGATCCTATAACGACCAGGAGACTAATTGGAGTTGGTACTCCAAAATAGAGTTTGAGCAAATCATGAGTGAGCCTGCAGAGTCGGAATCGCACACACGGAAACAGAATTGCACTTTTTCTATGATGCCTCTGAAAGTAATTCTGTGCCCATTTGGCATTTGTGATTTGATTCGGGCATGAAACGATAACAAGTTTTAATGCCTGGCATTTGGCTATTAGAAAACTACCATATGAAGTAACTTATGTTGCAGAAAATAACATCAAAGGCCAGAATAGTTTGAAATAGTACTAGCTTTTGGGAGAGGCTTCTTCTTCTGACGGGGTTTCTGGTGTTGGAGACGCTGCAGAATCGCTGCTGCACGACTCCCTGGCATCCATCATCATCATGATCACAGCCTTCATAGTTGGCCGATTGAGCGGGGAAGCGCTCGTGCAGAACAATGCGATCTTGAGGAATAGAGACATCTCGTCGACGGTGCTCTTGTCAATCAAATCTAGCCGCTTGTCGAATATTTCGGGTGTTGGCACTGCATCACGGACTGATCTTCTCACCCAGGAAACTAGGTCCCCTCCCTGCTCGACGGGTTGAACAGGGGTTTTCCCAGTAATGAGCTCCAAGAGAACCACCCCGAAGCTATATATATCGCATTTTTCTGTAACTTTCATTGTATATGCATATTCTGGAGGGAAAAAAGCACGAGCAATTAGCTAAATTTGGTGGAGCAAAACGTAGCATCGGGTCAAACGTTATCATGGAACGTGTGACCTACAAGAGAACACCACTACAACTATAAAATCTTGCGTTTCCACAGTACCAGCAAGTGCTTAAAATATTTCAAGCACGGAGGGTGATAAGGAAAACATGATCAGCGACTGTCAATACAGCGGTATCAGCAGGGGAGGAGAGCACATCTCCCACATATAAATCAGCAAATAACTGAAGAAGATTGAATTAGAAATCAGACATACAAAACACTGTTCACAGAGTTCCAGGGCACTTCGTTCTTACCTGGGGCAATGTAGCCATATGAACCTGCAACAGCTGACATGGACTTTGAGCAGGAGTCGATCAACTTTGCCAAGCCAAAATCCCCAACATGAGCCTCGAGCAAGTCATCGAGTAAGATGTTGTTGGATTTGATGTCACGGTGGATGATTTGAGGCTTGCAATCATAGTGGAGGTAGCACAAGCCCTCTGCCGCTCCTAAAGCAATTTTATAACGGTCGTTCCAGTCAAGCAAGCACACCAGTTTATTGGAATGAAGCTGTTCGCCTAAGCTCCCATTTGCCATGTACTCGTATAAGAGAAGATTAGAGCCTTGACTGTAGCAGAAGCCATAGAGTTTCACGATGTTCCGATGCCTGATCTTTCCGAGGGTCGAAATCTCAGCACTGAAGCTGCCATCAGAACTGGCTTCCTCTCCACGCGACCTAAGTCTCTTCACAGCTATCACCTTGCTATCAGGCATTACAGCCTTGTACACTGTACCACAGGCCCCTCTTCCTATAACTGCACTCTCCGAAAAATTTTCAGTGGCTTCAAGGAGGTCCTGATATGTAAACCCAACTCTTGGAAAGTAATAATGATTCAACAAGTCAGGCTTTGTTTTATCTTCAAGAGCAACAAATTCGGGCACTGTGTGCTTGAAGGCCCGACAAATGCTGACTGTAACGATCAGAGTTGTAAAACCTACTATCAGCGAGACAATACTCACGAATTTCTCCTTAGATGAACGTTGTTGCATCCAGTTTGATCTTGGTGATGGAGAAGGTGCTTTTGATGGATGGCAACGTCTGGAACCCGAGATGCATAATCCATTGTTGCCAGAAAAATTTGTGGAATTCATTCTCCGAAACACGGGAGTGTCTGGTACCATTCCTACCAAGTTATTATTAGAGAGGTTACAGACCAAAAGGCTGAGAAGCTCCCCGATCGAATTGGGGATTTCGCCAACAAGTTGATTATCGTTCAAGTAGAGAGACTCCAGCATCTGCAAGTTCCCCAACTGTTCAGGGATTTTCCCGGTTAGATTGTTATGGCTGACATTCAGGGCGATCTGGAGAGCCCTAAGACGACCAAACTCTAGAGGAATCCCGCCTGAAAATAAGTTTCCCCCCATCTGTAACTCTGTAAGCCGTATTAGATTTCCCAAGGTACTTGGTATTTGACCTGTCAATCTGTTATCAGATAACTTGAGCAGTTCCAGGTTGACAAGCATCCCGAGTTCTACCGGCAGAGAACCGCTGAACCTGTTTCGGCTGAGATCAAGCCTCTGTAGCCTAGTGCAGTTACCAAGTTCAAGAGGAATACTACCTGAGAGTCTGTTCGAAGAGACATTGAATACCACAAGTTGCACCAAATCTCCAAGTTCAGGAGGTATCAAACCCACAAAGTCATTATCTGATAAAAGAAGCCTCACTATATTGGGGAGGTTCCTGAGCCCTGAAGGAATTAACCCTGAAAACCGGTTTTTCTGGAGTTCGATAGCGTAAAGGTTTTGAAGCTTCTGGAGTTCAACAGGGAGGCTTCCAGTGAGCTGATTGTCCCCTAGCATCAACTGAACGAGAGACTTGCAAACTTTCAAACTGTGAGGGATATTCCCAGATAATAGGTTGCATCCGACGCTAAGGAACATCAAACTTTGGTACCGACAGAGATGCGCAGGTATCCTTCCGACAAGCTTATTTGCTGACAGGTCGAGAATGGTAAGATTACTGTTCAGACCGAGAAGAGGTGGTATAGTTCCATGTAGCTGATTGTTGAAAAGTTGGAAGTCAACTAAACGAGTGAGGTTCTGAAGTTCTACGGGAATTGTACCTGTCAAGTTATTTATCGACATGTCTAGGCTTTCCAACAGTCTGAGTTGCCCCAGCTCTTTAGGAATGCGTCCCTGAAGCAGGTTTTCGAAGAGATGAAGCAAGCGGAGGTTGGGGATTCGACCCAACTCTTTTGGAATTATCCCGCTTAACTGGTTTTCAGAGAGATCGATTTCAACAGCGCTTGTGCAATCCCCTAGCTCTCGTGGAATTTTTCCATTCAACTCGTTGTGGTAGAGGTACAACCTCTTTAGCCGGCTTAGCTTTCCAAATTCCTTGGGAATAACTCCACTCAAAGAATTCTTATGCACTGCAAGCAACTCCAGATTGCTAATATTCCCAATTTCAGGGGGAATCTCGCCAGATAAAAAGTTTTGCCAAAGAAGTAGAGAGTTCAGATTCTGAAGTTTAAAAAGCTCTCTAGGGAGAGAACCCTGGAGCCTATTCTGTGCCAACCCCAGAACCTGCAAACTCTCACACTCACCAATTTCCGAAGGTATCGCACCCGAAAGCAAATTCGAACCTGCCCTCATGATCCTGAGGCTTTTCAGATTGCCGATCGTCTGGGGTAATGGGCCAGTCAAGTTGTTGCTATAAAGTTCGAGCTCTTCGAGCATGATTAGTCTCCCAATTTCCAACGGAATGTCGCCATATAGATAGTTCTCGCAAAGGGAGAGCTTTCTGAGAGTGGTAATGGTGAAGAGCGGAACAGGCAATTCTCCATGAAATTTATTTGTGCAAAGGTCCAGGATTTCTAATTTACCACATTGAGCGAGTTTTTGAGGAATGGGGCCAGAAAGCAGGTTCTTGGACACATTCAGCTCGATTAATTCAGGTAAGCCACAGAGGATCGGAAAGAGAGAACCAGACAAGCTAAGGCGATGAAGATTGACAGAAATTACCTCGGAATCAACTGAACATGCAATTCCTGTCCAGTTGCAGGGGTCCAAATCCGAGGGATTCCAGTTTTGAAGGTTGTCATTGGGGTCGCTGAGCGAGCTCTTGAACTCCAAAAGCGTACCCCCCTCTTCATTCAGACAAGTCACTTCTAGGACATAGAATGGAAGTATAAGCGCCCAGAGAAGCATCTCCTTTTGGACAATGGAAATCCCTCGCCTCGACATTCCTAACGAGACGAAAATGCAGAAAATGTCTGCAAAACACATTCTAGGACTCGGGTGCATGATCAGAGAGGTTGGGAAGTCTAATTACTTGTTCATGTGATAGGAGGAAACAAGTTGAGAAAGCTATATCTGATCAAAAGCATCAGTGACATTGGGTTCTTGATGATTCATATTGATAAGAAATACTGAACCAAATGAAGACAGGTTAGAGCCTAGCTGTCAATTTGGGGTTCAAGGCAACTAGGAATTCAGGGGAATTAGCGACACTAGGAACGCAAAGCAACACGCAAACATACACGAACGGACAAGTATGGAATCACTGAAAGCACCGATTAGGATTGCCATTGCGACAACACTCGAATTGAGGTAAGGAGTCCTAGAAAAACGGAGAAGATAAGCAAACCCCGTGAAGCCATCAATAAGGGTAACGAAAAGGAAGAGAGAGAGAGAGAGAGAGACGGGGACACACACCTAACCCTTCACAGAAAGAGAGAGAGAGAGAGAGAGAGAGTAAATAACAGGACAATAGACAACAAGAGAAAGGAAAGAGAAGGGTAGTGATTGATTGATGAAGGCAAGCAAGTGGACAGATACCATGAAAGTCATGATCTTTCAGCTGTGTAACGCGTCAACGCTTCACTTTACAACACAGTGATGCTCCCCTCTCTCTCTCTCTCTCTCTCTCCCCCTTCACCAAAAATGGGTACTCTTCATCTTCGTCGCCTCCAACAATTTCTGCAACACCCACTCACTAACGTGGTGTCTGTGCAGCTCGCACGAGCAACACCACTGAGCCCTCGTGCGAAATGACCAAAAAGGAGTGATCTTTGGCACGAATTATTGATGGGTTTTTTCTTTTGCTTTAGACGGTGAGGATTGAGTGGGACGGTTCATACAGATTTCGAAAGATATACAAATCTCCGCCATTTTTGCTGGGCCTGTCAAGTTGGGTTTGTTCCGAAACTCTACGTTTCTTTCCTTTTTCCCCTTTTGTTCGGGGCGGGCTAGTCAAGAAGGTGATGATTATCCAAACGACTGTTTTGTTTTTGGCTCAGTGGAGTGATTAGGAATCTTTCCCAGGCTTCATCTTTTTCGCGTGCCAACCTCGCCTCTTACAAGTTCAATGAGTAAGAGAACTTTTTGCAGAAGGCATATAATCTAGTGGCCAAGCTCCGCCATGCATAGTAAAAATCTTCATAATCTGACGAGTTTCTCCTCCACGCCATAGATGGAGAGATAGGATTCGAAGATTCATAAAAAGGAGAAAATAAAATAAAATCTGAGAACTTCGATTTGCTCTAAGAGAAGAAAGCAAGCAACCACGTGAGGTTCACTCGTGACTCGTGAGAAATGCATATGCTGGCTGGGCGCGAGGAGAAATTTCGACGAGTGTCGCACTCGCGCACTCGGCCACTGCTGATGGCGATGAGTCTCTCTGCATGTCGATGTTCTGGAGAGAGCAACGAGACGACATCGTTCTCATAGGATTGGTATCCTAAATTACTTAACATATCGTCATATGGGTAGAGTTTACTCTCAAATAATGTTTATTGAACTCTAAATTTTAATCACAAAATTTCTCGATTTTATCAAATGACAATCTCCGAATCTAATTCATAAGATGCTTTCTCTTCACCTAGCAATCAATTATGCAAATTAAATACAAGGAAAATTACCAAAAAAGTCATAAACATATTATGCGTATGCCAATTCGATCCTATACTTTTCAACTTCACCAATTTAGTAAATTTTTTTTTTATGATTTGTCAATGCACTCCTTTTGCCCAATTTTGGTAGAAAATCGCCAACAATGACACTAGTCTGTCTTACGTGGCATAGCCAGCGAATGGGGAGCCAATGATTTGGGCAATTTTTACATTTTTTCCAATTTTCTATAATTTAATATTTATTTTATTTCTCTTTGTTTCACTGTTTATAGGTGAGGGTGTCTTGGGAGTCTTCGCCGACCACCACTATGGCCGCAAACTGAAAGAGAAAAATAATTATAAAAGGAAATAAAAAAAATATTGACCTTTTCTATACCGAGTAATGTTTTAGGTGATCGGAGGTGTTTTGCCAAGGCTAAGTAGCTAGAAAGTTGGTTAAGTAGCATTGTGCGAAGCACATACCAGCTATGCAGGAGTCGAAACTCCAATGACTCACTTCAGGCGCGGGAGGCTACTATACCAACCTATCCAGTGATAGCTAATCAAAAAGTGGAATCTACTTTATCCACCGTCACCCTCAAGTTGAGATGAAATATTTATCTTCCCTTCATCTCAGAAAATTCTCTTGACTTTAACGTCCTAAAGTTCAGACGAAGTAGTTTGAGGACTCGCTCAAGTCCAATGCTGAGTAATGTTTTAGGTGATCGAAGGTGTTTTGCCGGAAAAGGTAATGAAAAATTCGAAACCCTAAGCATAAAAGGCGATCTAATCACCAAACCTTTTGTTTTGTCACAATCACATGTCAATTTCAAGACAATGTCATGAAGTCCAACGGCTATCATTACCGTAAACCGCTGCAATGAGAGCTTTTTTAAAAAAAATACAAAAAATAATAATAATTACAATTTTAGTATTAAAAAAATTATAATTTTAGGTCTCCCTCGACATGTGAAATGCCGAGGGAAACCACGATGGGGCCCACCGGCGGGCCCCCTCCTGCCCCTGCAGCCCCCCCACCCTCCCCCCGCGGCAATTAAATTGCTGAGGGAGAGGGGCAGCCCCCACCCCCCACGCCAACACACGGCAAATCCCCATCCCCCTCCATATTTTTTCCTCGTTTCTCTCCCCAAGCGACCACGCGGCAGCATCCCCTCATATTTCGCTGCATGGCCCCTCCCTTTTCCCTCGTCTTCGCCGTGATGGGATGGGATGGCTCCTGCAGGCCTGCCTCTAGGCCTTCACGGGCGAGCATTTGCGCCTGCAGGATGCTTCACTTTGCTTAAAGCAAAGTCGAAGCAGAATGTCCTCTTCATTCTGTTTTGCTCCTCATTCTCTCACAAGCACTTCGCTCTCTCTCGTTCTTTCGACATCGGTAAGTTACTCTCTCAAACACTTTTTCCATTTCAATCGCGCTCGCTTGCTCATTCTTTTCCCTTTCTCAGAAAATCGCATTCATTTTCGCTTGCCCTCGCTCTACCTTGCTCGTGGTTCCTCCCTCAGACGCTCCCGATATTAAATTCTCTCAGACGGTCGGGTATAATTTTTTGTTAATATTTTCGTAGTGTTTAAAATCATTTATAAATTTCTTATTTGACAGAATTTGAGAAAAAAACAAAGCGGGTATTTCTCTTAATAGTTTGAGCTCCTCATTCATTGCGTACTCTCCTTCAGTAGTTTAAGGTAAATTTCATTGTAGTTATTTTTTGCATTTTCGTTAGTATAAATTTATAGACAGTTGATAATATGTTATAATTTTTCGTTAGTATAAATTTATTTATTTAGTTGTTTAGTATAAATTTATAGACAGTTAATAATATGTTATAAATTTTAGTTAGTATAAATTTATTTATTTAGTTCTTTAGTATAAATTTATAGACAGTTAATAATATGTTATAATTTTTCGTTAGTTCTAATTTATTTATTTAGTATAAATTTATAGACAATTAGTAATATTTTATAATTTTTTGTTAGTATAAATTTATTTATTTAGTATAAATTTATAGACAGTTAATAATATGTTATAATTTTTCTGTTAATGTGATGATAGTTCTAATATTTATGAATTTAGGTATTCTATAAAAGCGGGTCTTTCTCTTGACAGTTTGAGCTTCTCATTCGTTGTGTACTCTCCTTCAGTCGTTTGAGGTAAATTTCATTGTAGTTATTTTTTTACATTTTCGTTAGTATAAATTTATTTATTTATTTGTTATTTATAGACAGTTAATATTATGTTGTAATTTTTTGTTAGTATAAATTTATTTATTTAGTATAAATTTATAGACAGTTAATAATATGTTATAATTTTTCGTTAGTATAAATTTATTTATTTAGTTCTAATTTATAGACAATTAATAAAATGTTATAATTTTTCTGTTAATGTGACGATAGTTCTAATATTTATGAATTTAGGTATTCTATAAAAATATATACTGTTATAGGAACGAGAAAAGTAATTACGTGTTGCAATCCGGCGATTTTTCTTTTGAAGTCATATCTAATAAATTTTTGGAAAAATAAATTGAAAAGCACGGGCCTGGTTTTCACAGGTCCAATTTTTTTTTAATAATTTTAAAATTTGAAAAATAAGAAATCGGGAAAAAATAAAAGAAAATTACAAAAAGAAATTATATATATATGAATCAACTGGCCATGCACAATTTTGTGTATTTTGGCCCTTTATTTTCCAAAAATTGACCATTTTTCCTTTCTCATTCCGAGAAAGTATACAAAAATCCGAAAAAGTATTTTCAATATTATGACCCCCAATTGTTCAAGAAAATAATGATTTTTCCATTATGAAAAATCCTGAAAAAATGATTTTCGAAAAAAAAAAGACAAATTTGATCTTTTGGAAAATTATTCTCAAAGAATTAGAAAAAGTTCTAAAGAAATCGCAAAAATCTGAAAATTGTAAGCTCGAGAGGTCCATCTACATCTTTCGCACAATGTACAGCTTTTACGAAATAATTTATAATTTATTTATTTAGCAGAATGTCGTCTACATCTTTTGCGGTTGTTCGTTGGGGAGGTACAATAGTACGAAATCAATATGGACGTGATTACGATGGGGGACATTCTGCTATGTTCCAATTCGGAAATATCTCCATTTTTTTGTGAGTTACGTGCTACGATTGCGCGCACAATGAATATAACGGGAAAACAGTATATTCGTAGCGTGATGTATAGATACCCGATTGCAACACACGATGTACATGACATTATGGAGGTGTATAATGATGATACAGTTGGGATGATCCAGCAGTTTGCACTTTGGGTTGGTTCTGTGAGATTTTTACAGTTCTATGTAACTGTCGATGAACACCAAGTAGGAGGTTTCAATGTTGGTGAAGAGGACATTGGTGTGCGGTCGAGTACTAGTGTCCATTTAGTCCCATTTGAGTGACGAGAAACGCTACAAGTGGCGTTTTAAAATATATCTTCAGCGCACGTGAGGTTAATGTAGTACCGGATTTGAAACAAATATATCGCAGAAGTTAAAGACCGGAAAAAAAAAAAGGAAAAAAAGGGCAATTCGCACCTTGGAATTGGGAACTGCCCGTGAAGGGTCGGTTCCACTGGTTCGCTGGTGGGTCCAAGAATTGGTTGTTCGTTAACAAATCAAGAAGAAACATTACTGAATCGGGACATAAACCAAAGATCGTGGAATAAGAAATTTACATTGTTCATTAACAAAGATATGTGTAGGAGATCTTCCAACGTGCAACGCTCAGTATGGGGTTGGTTGAAAAAACTCGAGAGAATGCCCCTCCGACGGACCCAGATCGTCGGATTGGTCTTGATCGACGGAGAGCTTCTTGGCCAACAAAACGCCTCCATCAATTTTACCAATTGAAGCCGATTGATGGTCCAATTTTTCAATTGAAATTCACCTTCCAAACCTGCAATTGACGCGGGAAGCTTTGGGGAAGAAGACATTGTAGCGAACCGGTCCGACCGGGCGGTCTGACCGGTCTGAACCGGTTCCGATTTGAAATTTTCAAATTAAACCCAAATTGATGGGAAATTTTTGCAATTAAACCTCAGAATCGAACTTAGGGCATGAATTTTATCTAAAAAAGTGATTTTGCCCAAAAGTTCACATCGATTTCTATGAAAACCCCAAATTTTTATTTAATTGCAAATTGAGAAATTGTGCAATTGAGGGCTCAAACGGTTAAATTGGACTAGCCCACCTATGCTAATCGATTCAAAATGATGAAAAGCATTGGGTAGTGACTTCAATTTGCAATGATAGTCCCCGAATTGAAAGTAATTTCAAATATGCCTAAACTCAAGGACTAAAATGAAATTAAGTATGCAATTTTGCCCAATTCATGCAATTGAGTAATTTGTGCAAATAATTGGGCTAAATTGTAATAAGAGACAATTAGATTGAATGTCAAGATCCTAAAAAATACCAAAGTTGCAAATTAAAATACTCAATTGATATTTTTTTTACCAAATTCAATCATATGTGTAACAAAGGAACACCTAAAATTGAATTTAAATTTTGACTTTTTATGAGGTAAAAAAATAAAAAAGGGTTTAAAATAAAAATATTGAATATTTTATCATATTTTTGTGACCTCGAATGCTATTTTTCTTGAATTTTCAAGTATTTTCTAGTTTTCTAAAAATACTAAAAAATGCGAAAAATATGAAAAATTATTTTTTTTTTGTCAAAAATGATTCCTTAGGCTGGGCCAAGGCCACCAAAGTTGATTTTATATATTTTTTTTTTACTTTTTATGAATTTTCTAAGAATAAATTAAAAAATGCTGATCCAAAATTAGGTGTTAACAATTAGTAAAAGGAGGTTTTGTCATTTTGCCAACTAAACAAGATTCACACGTATCATATGATTCAAAATCAAATGAATTTAATAGCCCATCACTGTAGAGCTTGTGAATTCTTTTCTCGTTTACGTAGCATAAACGACAATGCCACAGATAGGTCGGATTCAAATCATTAGATTTAAACCTTTTTTATATTTATATTATAGATTGACACATCAAGGTTTAGAACATATATCCCATCCACAATATGGGCGCCACCATAAAACAATCCATTAAGATAAAATGAACAACTGTTGTTCTTTATATCAAAATAGAAACCTTCATTGTCCAAACAAGAAACAGAAATAATAGTCCTGCATATAGCGGGTACATAGTAGCAATTATTCAATTCTAAAATCATGTCATAAGGTAAAGCTACATCATATCTTCCTACGGCTAATGCAGCAACTCTTACTCAATTTCCAACGCGTAGTTCCACTTCACCTTTTGCTAGTGTTCTACTTCGTTTCAGTCCCTACACATTCATACAAATGTGAGTACCACAACCGGTATCCGATACCCATGAAGTAGAACTAATAGTAACATTTACTTCTATAACATAAATACCTGAAGTGGAAGTCTCACTTCCATTCTTCTTCAGATCCTCCAAATATTTCTTGCAATTCCTCTTCTAGTGTCCCTTGTTACCACAATAGAAACAGACAACATCAGCAGTCGGACCCGTTTTGGTCTTGGATTTGGGTTTAGGCTTAGTGCCATTGCCCTTGCCCTTGACCATACCTGGCTTCTTAAAGCCTTTTCCCTTTTGAACCATGAGAACATTAGGGGTAAGGTCCTTCTTAATATTCTACTCAACAGTTTTGAGCATCCTATGCAATTCAGTCAAAGTCTTATTCAGATTATGCATGTTATAGTTCATAACAAACGTGTCATAATCATGAGGCAGTGACTGAAGAATAATATCAGTAGCCAACTCTTGACTAATAGGGGAGCCCGGTCGCTCCAGGTTTTCAATATGACCTATCATTTTTATGACATGTGGGCTAACTGAACTCCCACTTGCTAGCTTGCATTCAATTAAGGCCTTTACAGTCTGGTACCTTTCAGTGCGTGCCTGCTCCTGAAATAAATTTTTCAGGTTCATGATCATATCATAGGCATCCACGTTCTCAAACTCCTTCTGAAGATCTGAGTTCATGGTAGCTAGCATTAGACAAGATGCATCCAATGCATCATCTTTATGCTTCTGGCAAGCATTTCTTTCAGCATTGGGAGTATTGGAAGTAGGTGCCTTTTGAGGGAGTGGTTTCTCCAGGACATAATCATTTTTCTCTTGCTTGAGAACAATTCTCAAGCTTTTATACCAGTCCAAGAAGTTTGAACCATTCAATTTGTCTTTCTCAAGGACAGATCGCAGTGAAAAGCTTGATGCAAAGGTATTTGACATTATCTACAATAAATATGCAAAGTGAATTGTTCATCAATATAATTCATAATCAACTCCCACTATATTTTTATAAAAAAAATATCCCTTATAAGTATAGTGGACCAAGATCCATATTTCACTAAGACTCGAGTAAACTTTGGCTTACCGCTCAAAACTTAGTTATTTAGGTAGACAACTCTTTGTCAATTGTATCGAATACAACTAGGGGTGTGCAAACTGGACCGGACCGGCCCGGACCGGGCGGGTTGGTCCGGTCCTTGAGGTGGATGGGTTGGTCCCCGGTCCCAATAAATAGGACCGGTGACTGGGCGGTCCGGTCCTCGGGTTCTTGTGTTGGGACCGGACCGGACCACCAATAATATATAATTATTTATATATATAAATATATATATAATTACAAAAGAAATTGAAAACAAAACGGAATCTCTCAAGAGTAAGAAGAATCCCGGACCGGCCCAGCATTCATATGGCATTCAGTATGTTATCCTGGTGGTGTTTTGGCATTCAGGTGTTTTGGCATTCGGTGACTCAAGTTGTCGAGCCCCAATGTGGAATACAACAGTCGTTTAATATATTTTAATATTTTCTGGGAATTGTTTTTCCTTTTTTTTTCTTTTTTTATTTTATTTTATTTTTTTTTCATCTTCTTCCGGTCAAGATGAGGGCCAACGAAGCTCGCCCCCACCTTTGGTTGATCGCTGGGCTTGGCGGTTAGCTAGAGGAAGAATAAAAATGTAGTAGTAGGCTTTGTAGCGGTTGGGCCGGGACCGGACCAGACTGACGGTCCTGGTCCTGTTCGGTCCCGGTCCCGGTCCAGTCAATGGTCCCGAAAGTATGGGGGCCGGACTATTGGTCCGGTCCTCGGGTTCATGCCGGGACCGGACCGGCCCGGCCCGGACCATGCACACCCCTAAATACAACTCTTAATTGTTGGGTTGACATCTCATGTATTATCCCCAAACTCTATGCCTCAAGGCCCAAAACCGTTTTGATAGCTTCGTTAAGTAAGCTAATCATGACATATGGATAACCATTATCCAGCATACCTTACTCAAATAGTTAAAGACACCTTGCTTTGGCAGACCCATCTTTTGACGATTCAAGCATTGATAGGTGTATGATTGGAAAGACATCGTCTTACTACTTAATTTTATCAGGGACTTTTACGATGTTTTTATACAATGACGAATGCATGCATATTATGAACATAATCACTTATTATAACAAAGGTATAACAATTATACTGGGAACGAACAATCCATGCAGGGGTTAAGGGGGCTGCGCCCCCTTACGGGGTTCGAGGGATAGCGCCCCTCGCGGGGTCAAGGGGCAGAGCCCCTTGCGGTGGTCTCGCTGACTGTTCAGCGAGCAGGGTTCGAAGGGGCAGCGCCCCTCGCAGGGGCTCGAGGGCAGCGCCCTCGAAACCTAAACAGAATTCTCAATTCTGTTTTCTCATGAAACTGTCCATCCCCTTTGAATCGACGCTGCCAGGGTGGGCGATTTCAACTAAATCATCCCTAAGGTCGTCCATGCTTCGTTCCTTCTCAGAACCCTAAACAGAATTCGTAATTCTGTTTACTTAACAGAACGCTTCTAGATCAATCACATTAATCCACATCATTGCAGGAATTCAAGTTCGTCTCAGTGTGAAAATACTCAAATTGATCATATCAATTCGTGTTCCCAATTTATCTAACCATAATTTCACATAATCAATTCGGCATACATCATATGTATCAACAATTAGGGTTTTCTATTCAACTTCGATATAACACAAGAGGCTCTGATACCACTGTTGGATTTCCTGGATTCATAAAACGCAGCGGAACGAAACCCTAAACAGGATCCATGTGTATATCAAATCAAAATAGATTCAAGACGTACCTTTTTCTGTCGGCAATGAACTGACAATCGGTTGTGTCTAGATTAGCGCCCCAAGTGTTGTGCCTCTACCGGTATCCACACACACGAACTGCAATCTCCAACAATCCAAGTGCTAGCTATCAGATCTTGGAGTTCCTCTCACGATTGCCTTAAACAGAGAACCATTCTCTGTTTCCCCTTCGGGATAATCACAAAAAAAAACCGTCTGAGGCGTCTCTAGGGTTATTACTCATAACCCTACACTTCACGATTTGGGCCCCACGACGTCCTTTAAATCGTCCACTCAATCGTGCGTTTAATCGTTATCTCATAACGTGCCCGATCTCGTAAATATTTGTAATAGGAGAATAAAATAAACTCTACTTCTTAAGTAGATCAAGGCACAGAGAAAATATTACATCAGTTCGCTATTGTGTGCGACCCTATAGGTTCACTAAAAATTAGTAGTGTGCCCAAAATACTTTTGGCCCACAAGTTATAAGCGGTCTCTAGCAAGACATTATAACTACCTAAGTATAGTGAAGGTCGATTTTTCGACACAACCTGATCCACAACTAATGTTAGAATATCAACCTTAATTGGTTCTTAGGGCAGACCACTAACACGATTTGACGCCGATCGTCCTTTATGGTATGGCCAACGCTGACGTAGAAAAAAATCTAATAATATTTTAATATATTTTTTAAAAATGATGTATTTAATTTTTTTCTACCCTGCTACCCTCCGCCGACCATTGACAAGCCTGGTGATGGCTGGCAGAGGTCACTCACCTCAAGCTAGGGATGCCTGAGCTTGCCTCAGGTGAGGGACGCCTGAGCTGGAGCTAGCAAGGGCCAAACTCCAGGCGACGGTTGCCCTTGCTTAGGCTGGCAAGGGCGGCTAATGTTCGCTCAGAGGAGGGCAGCCCTTGCTTGAGGCCGGTAGAGGGAAGAAGTGAAAGAAAAAGAAAAAGAAAAAGAAGAAGAATAAAAGTAAAGGAAAAAAGAAATAAAGGGTGCGTTTGGGAACAGCATTCCCAAAGCCCCTTAGACCCCTAATGTCCCTTGGCCCAAATTTTGGGTGTTTGGCAACCCACTTTTGGGAAATGCAAGTGTCTTGCAAAGCTGAAAGCCCAAGGCAAGTGGGAACCTGCCTTGGGCTTTGAGTATTTTCGGAAGGCTGCGCGAACAGTAAAATGATTTTTTTCCCTCCCCAAATTGCCCCCGCTTTTTATTCCATTTTCCAAGTGTACCCATGCACTGTTCATCTTCTCCTTGCAGAGGGTTCTGCACGACGCGAAGGTTCTACACGCCGCCTCGACGTCGCCCGGCCGGGTTCCGCGACGCCACCCTGAGGTCGCGCGGCTGGGTTTGCCTTCCGCCTAACCCTGTGGCGTCGAGTCTCGATCTACCGCTGGCGAGGGTTCTGCGATGCCACCCCAAGGTCGCGCGGCCGGGTTCTGCGACGCCGCCCCAAGGTCGCGCGGTCGGGTTTGCCTTCCGCCTAACCCTGCGGCGTCGAGTCCCGATCTACCACCGGCGAGGGTTCTGCGACGCCGCCCCGAGGTCGCGCGGCCAGGTTTGCCTTCCATCTAACCCTGCGGCGTTGAGTCCCGATCTACCGCCGGGATTGCCTTCCGCTGACGCTTGAAGGACAGATGAAGAGAGGTCGTTGGTGGTCGCGAGGCACCGGATCTGATGGCAACAACGTTCGAACGACCACGGAGGAGACGAGATGATTAAGGAGAGGACAGGACGGGAAGCTTCAGCGACACCCGCTCCGACAAGGATAGCTGATCGAAGTTCGCTTGGCTGGTAAACCTGTGGTCGCAACAACGGTGGCCTGGAGTCGCTGCCGGCCAAGCTCTCCCACTCCTCTTCTCTGCTGTGACCATGAGCAGCGTCTCTATTTTTCATGGCTTTTCTATATTTTATTTTTTTTATTTCAAAGTTGCTTTGTAGAATGAGTCATCCAAACACCACCCTAGCTTTCACCAGATGCACTTGCACTCAAAAGTCCTCGGGAAAATGGCTTTGCATTCCCCCAAAGTGTAACCAAGCGCACCCAAAGAAATAAAACAACAATCGACGTCCATGCCATGTGAAACAGCTGACGTCCACGTTAATAATTTCATATCAAAATAAGGCCAAATGTGAAAAGATAAAAAACCCAATTGACAAAATTAAAAGGTTTGTAACTAAATTGACGAAACTGTAATAGGCTTCGGAGTTCTTGGTCAATTTTGCTGCATAATTGGAAAATGTTACAGTACTTCTGCCAAGAAGACAAAGGGGCTTTTGCCGTTAGGCCATCAATCCAATAAGGAGCCAGGTGCTGCATATCATCCTTTAGATGATAAATGCTTTCGATTCCCATAATTTTTTGAGCTATGCTAAGTGCACGATAATCTATATACCATAATGTTGCGCGCGACATAGACTAATTTTCGTACCAAATTCTAAGTCGTCATTAAAAGGTCCCACACAACATTTCCCCTTTTACTTTAACAAGAGGGATGGGGCATGACGGGGAACTTTGCAAAGTCTTGCCACCATCAGACCGGATGCATCTTTGTGTTGACTTTTCGGACTACCTAAAATGAAAATAAAGAAAGAAATTGAAATGTATGGACGGAGGGTCTTACGTAACATATATAGTCCATTGTTGCTTTGATCAGTTCAGCATTTGGCCACTACGAACCAACTCCCTAGGTCACGCCCGAAGCATTCTATCGAGGGATTGAATCCGACCTATTGTATATCACTACAAAAAAACTGCCTTTTAGCTACGAAATTTGTGACGAAAATTTCGCCGAAGTTCGTCGCTAATGGGTTTTGCGACGAATTTTGCGACGCAAGCAAAATTCATAGCTAACTCTGCGTCGCAAAGTTTGCGACGAAATTTCGTCGATTCGTCGCAAATTTTGCGACGAAAACTTATTCGTAGCAAATTTGCGACGAACCATCCATTCGTAGCAAATTTGGACGAAAGCTGATTCGTAGCAAATTCGCGACGAAAACTAATTCGTAGCAAATTTGCGACGAATGGATGGTTCGTAGCAAATTTGCGACGAATTTTGCGACGAAAAATATTTTTCGTAGCTAATCTTACGTCGCAACATTTGCGACGAAAATGATGTTTCATCGCTCAATTTAGCGATAAAAAAGCGTATTGGTCGCTAAAATTTGCGACGCGGGAGTAGCCACGATTTCCTTTTTCGTGGCAAAATTCGTCACAAAATCAATTAGTGACGAATTTTGCCGAATTTTTCATTAGTATTATTATTATAATTTTATCAAAATAATTTTCTTTTTATTTTTTGATTTGCGACGACCGAGCACATGACGGGTTTTGCGATGAACTTTCGTGTTCGTTGGATAAAATAATTTTTTTTATTTTTTATTTTTTATTTTAAATCTAATTACAGCAAAATTTATTTCTAAAAATTTATATTTACCAGTGATTAAGCAAATAATAAGATCCAAATATTATAAGAATATGAAAACGAAATACATTCATCGGTTTCTGCAACTTGTGCAGCATATGCAATAAAAAGTTCTAGATACAAAGTACATAAATAACTTCTACGGCCAACAATACATGAACCGTATTTCGTAGTTGCCCAAACTTTGTGCGGCACCTTACTAGACCCGCTGCAACGCTGGAGAAGTAGATTGGCTTTCACAATTGCGCGGTTTAACAAGCACAATGCCTCTATTCCAGCTGAGCATCGAGGTTGGGCTGCTTCAGTCTCTGGCTGTAGGCTTGAAACTTTGTTAACTATTTTCAAAAGCTCTACACACATTGCATGGTAAACCTACAAATTATAGGTTGCAGTGAACAGATAAGTACTTGATGATAGTTATTCGTTGCCTTCATTCAGATAAATCTACCATAATACTTGCCTATTACCATAGATGAAATTACTCCAAAAAAGAGAGTAATTATGAAAGTACTTTCTACCTTAATAGATGAAGGATATGGCCTCTCCACAACTTCGACAACATCACGTCTCATCAGGCACAAAGTCCATCCAGAATCTGCCGTTTCAGAGGCACAAACAAAACCATATACTCTCAGTTCTTGCACTAAATTCAGTTCACAACTTCAACTATCTCCTTAAACTGATAAAATCTTAGGAAAAGTAAACAAAATACTCAGATTAGATTTCTCCTCAAGAAAATGGGATGGTGGCTACTATGCCACCTATGAACAGCATGCCCAAAATTCAAACTGCAAATTGTTCAGTACTCTGAATACTTCAATATTCTTTCGCATAAGAAGGGAATAGTAGAGCAGTAGTCATATTATACTCACTTTACTCATACTATGAAGCTCCATCAACAAGTCCGACAAAACAGCAAGTGACGCCTCATTTTCCCTGTGTTTTCAAGCCGAAGAATGCTTCAACAACAGAACAAAACAAGATTCCAAAAGGCACAGATCAACGAAGAAAGAGATGGGCAAATAAGAAAACCAACAAGATTACAAACAGAAAAGCACAGTTCCTTACCTCCAAGAAGTCAAGATCATCGAGGAACTTCCTAACATACTGTATGACCTTGGCTCTAGTCTTAAATATCTGTCTAACCTCCAGATTCAACATCAAATCCAGATAACGCTGCTGGTATTGAGTTTCCTAGAAAGAAAATATATAGAGCAAATAAGAAAACCAACAAAACCAAGTTCTGCACATCAGTGCAATTTATTGAACTCCTGGTGAGAAAGGAGGAAAACTTGATTCAATCAACAGATTGCTAAGAAAAAGCTCAACCATTGTAGCTAAATGTTAATCAAGTAAAACAAATAACAGTAGATAAATATTCATATAACCAAGAACCTATCCCTTGCAATACCACAGAATAAAGTTAAGTCACTCCAATATAAACTAAAGAGACGGTTGCCTCTTAGGACATAATAGTGTTCTGGAGGGCTATCTCGAAATGTCGGATTTCCATTTCTATGTCAGATTGCAATCCCGCACTGTTAAAAAAACCAGGCTCACATGGAATAAGTCCTAAACTGAAGTGCGGAATATACGACCAAACAAAGTATATTGATCAAGTACCTGATCTTTCAAAATATAGGTTTCAGGATTCCTGGTACTTCCTAGAACCCACAGTTCCGTTTTCTGCACAAGCACGCAGAATCATCGCATCGTGAAGTAGTTCCCATCTCAGAAAATTCTTAATCACGCCTTGTTACCTTCACATTTGCATTTTCTAAACCTGGAGCAGCTTGTTGCCTTGGCGTCATGTGAAGACAATGGGACAAAACTATAAAAGACTTGGGAAATATGCTTAGCTCACCCCTTTTGGTTTTTCCTGAAAGAACGAAGAAAATAAATATTAACAAAGTAAAAGAGCTCGGTCATAAAAAAATAAAAAATAAAAGAGCCATCCAAAGAGATATAAAGGTTCGGTTAAGAATAACCACAGAACACATATGCAATATACATAGACATTTAAGATTCATGATCTGTGATTAATCATAAGTACACAAATTTGATGTGGTCGAATATAGGAAAGTGGTTCTACGGACTTTGACAACTAATCTCTTGGGACAGGAGGGGGGTTCTCTTCAACCCCCTTATCCTTTCCTTGGGCTTGTCTAGATTTAGATTGACTTTCACTTTTTGTTTTTGCTTAATCTAAATCTTGCAACTTACATGCCTTGAGTTATTTAAAATTGAGAACTCCTAAAGCTTTCACAACACTCAAATGCTGTCACATAGATTTACCTAAAATATTTTTCATAATTTTCTGAAATGCAAGTAATATTACGAATTTGTCGAGAAGTAAATACTTTCTTCTTTTACACACAAGCTCTGTTCATTGAAGTCTGCATCAAAGGGGGAAAAATTGAACCAACTGACCTAAGAAATTGTGCCCTTTGAAATTTCAGTAAGCACCAATTTATCTGACTACATGGGTGTTTGCATCCGTAAAAGAAGAAAATGATCAAATTTTTTTCACCAGTTGCCCTTGTTTTTCCCCTTCAGCTAGAATTCACAAGAAGATTGAGACAAACATAAGAGGAAACATCCATGTCAAGACCAGCTAGAAGTTTCTTCCCATCAAAGGACATGATGAAGTTACGGTTACGGATGAAGACTAGAAGATCTTACTCTTAGCAACATCAACAGTAGCATCTCAGGCATCAAAAGAAAAAAATGAGCCGATGAAGAAATGCAGCAAGAACCAAACCGACAAACGCACGACAGACCAGATTCTGGACTCCTGCATCAAAAGAAAATAATGAGCCGATGAAGATCTTCCCATCACAGGTTCATTTTGTGCGCCGACTCCACTTGGAAGTCCAAATTCTCGAGCCCCTCAAGCGCCGCGAACTCCATTTGCCCATCTTCCTTGTAGAATTGGAGGGCGAAACCCCACAAAAAGGAAAAGATGATCAATCACTCGAACACACACGACAAACGCACGACAGACCGGGCCGAAGATGAGTAACCCACTCTTGGACCGAATCGAGGTAGATCAAGAGTTGGGTGTAGAGGTCGGACACGAAATTCGGGGTGGGATCAGCGAGGTGCTGCGCCGAGATGTTGCTGAAGAGAGGCGTCACGGCTTCGTCGGAGAGAGAGGGATCAGAGGAAGAAGAAGAAGAAGAAGAAGAAGAAGTGAGGGAGGGAGGTTGAGGATCAGGGGAATTTAGGGTTTCTAAGTGGACTCCTCAGCCATTTGGGGGAGGGGGTGTGTTCCATTGGATTTGGGCGAGCTGAGGGCGTGAGATAGAAGAAAGAGAGAGGGAGGAGGACGTCTGGTTCAGGAGAGAGAGAGACGAAGAGAGGCGACCGAGGAGCGAAAAAGGGAAAATGAAAAGAAAGGGGGGAAGGGGAAAGTAAAAACGCGGGTAAAATTTGGGTTAAAATTAGCGACGAACGGTCACGTTCATCACTAATTAGTGACGAACTTTGCCTTTTGTCGTTAACAAGAACAAGATTTTGCGACGAAAATCAAGTTTCGTCGCTAATTTTGATTTTTTATTTTTACTTTTAATTTTTATTTATATCATATTAGTGACAAAATTTGCATTTCCTCGCTAATTAATTTTAAAAAATAAAATTTAGCGGCGAAACATGAATTTTGTCGCTAAATTGGCGATGAACAATTGTAATTGACCGTTGCTAATTTGATGAAAATTAAAATAAAAAAGATGTAATTATAACTTATATATGAAAAATAATAGATTAGAAACACTATTCCGACCAACAACTTTTCGTGGCTAAATCCCATCTTTTAACAAGAAACTAAAAAAGAAAATTGGATATTCGTAAAACTAACCAAGCCAAGAAAATGAACAACATTTCTAATTAAATTTTCAGTCATACAATTTTCAAGCATTTTAAATGAGTAAAGTACAATGGTCTTAAGAAGAAAACACCTAATCTACATTTTAAAATGAGGATATCATTTGTAATCTAAATTACGCATAATAAAATTAGTACTAATGTTAAAATGTTTATGATTGATTTGTTAGAATCGAAAGCTTTCTATATATCTATTGATTATTATAACTTATGAATGGAGTCTTTTTTTTCGACCAAAAACATATTTAAGAGATAAATGACGAAAATACTTTTTTTATCCACTTAATTAATGAGTCAGAATCAAACACTTAATTAACATTTCCACATTCTTTTGGAAATCTTTACAATCTTAACATCCTCGATCCAATCTTAAGATCTTTAAACGCTCCATTCAATCATGGTAGCAACCTTGACAAAAACAGCAATCTGGAAGGATATACCCAATTAGATTTTCATCCCTAAATTACCGACGAAGTTTTATTTAACCCGGCGCCACTTTAGCGAAGAAAACAATTCGTCACTAAATTAGCGACAAATTCACATTTCCGCCGCTAAAAAAATACTTACTTCTTTTCATATGCTATTTTGATATAGTCACTATGTTATATGCTATTTTCATATATTTTTCAATATCTTAATTCATTAAATTTTTATTTATTCTATTTATTATTAAATATTTACTTTCTATTTTTATTTTTGAAAAAATTGAAATTCAAAAGAATTCGAATTTGGAATTCTATCCTATTCAAAATTTCGTCGCTGAAAGCTAAATTAGCGACGAAAGCTTTCTATGTATCTCTTGATTATTATAACATATGAATGACATTCTTTTTTTCGACCAAAAAATATTTAAAAGAAAAATCGAAGAAAGCCTTTGTTCTATCTCTTCTTAATCTTATTGTAGCTAGAGTAAAAGCCGAATTCAATATGATAGATATTGTGAGAACTTGCATCATATCCTAATTTGAAACGTGACAAAGCTGATTGATGGGTTGCATGTAAGAGACCAAAGCACGAAGAAAAATCGAGAAACACTGAAAGGATATAGCATATCAACAAGAGAAAGCTTTCTATGTATTTATTGATTATTACAACTTGTGAATTGAATCATTTTTTTGACAAAAAATATATTTAAGAGATAAATGACAGAGAGATTTTTTTTATCCACTTGCTATATGAAATTGAATCTACAATCGATATTAATTTATTTCATTATATCAAGAGTTTTTTTTATCGAATATATCAAAAGTTGAACATCAAGAAATTTCATGTTTTTCCCCATATTTATTCATTCTTTGTAAATACATGTCTAAATATAAGTATGTTTGACATTTTAATATACTTTTAACAAACTAACCTTTGCCATTTTGTGTCAATTTTTACATTATGTTAGCGACGAAATACTTTTGCGATGAATTTCAACTTTAAGCATATTTTAATTTTTTTATCCACTCGATATGAAAATGAATCTATGATCAAAATTAATTCATCTTTTTTGTCGAATATATCAAGAGTTGAACATCAAGAAATTTCAAGTTTTCCCCCTGTTACTCATTATTTGTAAATACTTTAATCGCTAAATAATTTTTGTCGAATATAAATAAAATAAATACATACATAATTAGCAACGAAAAAATGATTTCATTGCTAAATTGCACAAAAATTTAATAAATTTGCCATGAATTTCAACTTTTGGCGCAAATTACTTATATAAATTAAATTAAATTAAATGATCATTGAATTGATCAGAATACCCATTTAATTGACTACAATCCAAAACTTAAACGCAAATTGCTAAAATAATTTAAATAATAAATAAAATTTGCGACGAAATTCACTCTTCCTCGCAAAATGCTAGAACAATTTTAATTAAAAAAATTAAAAATAAAAATATAGTTTGCGATGAAAATTTGATTTAGTCAAAAATTTCCTGAAAATATTAAATTATTTGCGACGAAAGAAAAAAAATTCGTCGCAAATTGCTAATATAATTTAAATAAAAATAATAAATAAATAAAATTTGCGACGAAACTATGGTTTCGTCGCAAATTTAAAGAAAATATTATATTAATTTGCGACGAAAGTGAAAATTCATAGCAAATTTGCTACGAATTATCACTTTCGTTGCAAATTAATATAAAAATTTAAATAAAAAAATAAATATTAAATAAAATTTACGACGAAACTATGGTTTCGTCGCAAATTTAAAGAAAATATTATATTAATTTGCGGCGAAAGTGAAAATTCATCGCAAATTTGCTACGAATTTTCACTTTCGTCGCAAATTGCTAGAATAATTTAAATAAAAAAATAAAAAATAAAACATAATTTGCGACAAAAATATTATTTCATCGCAAATTTAAAGAAAATATTACATTAATTTGCTACGAAAGGAAAAATTCGTCGCAAATTGCTAATATAATTTAAATAAATAATAAATAAAATTTGCAACGAAACTATGGTTGCGTCGCAAATTTAAAGAAAATATTATATTAATTTGCGACGAAAGTGAAATATCGTCGCAAATTTGCAACAAAGTTCACCCTTCGTTGCAAAATGCTAGAACAATTTAAATAATAAATAATAAATAATAAATAATAAATAAAATTTGCTACAAAACCAAGTGTCGTCGCAAATTTAAAGAAAATATTATATTAATTTGCGACAAAGGGTGAAATTCGTCGCAAATTGCTAGAACAATTTAAATAAAAAATAAGTAATAAATAAAATTTGCGACGAAACTATGGTTTCGTCGCAAATTTAAAGAAAATATTATATTAATTTGCGACAAAAGTGATCATTCATCGCAAATTTGCGACGAATTTCACCCTTCGTCGCAAATTGCTAGAACAAAAATAAAAAATAAGTAACAGATAAAATTTCCGACGAAACTATGGGTTCGTCGCAAATTTAAAGAAAATATTATATTAATTTGCGACAAAAGTGAAAATTCGTCGCAAATTTGCTACAAATTATCACTTTCGTCGTAAATTAATACAATAATTTAAAAAAAACAATAATTTGCGACGAAAATGTGATTTCGTCGCAAATTTAAAGAAAATATTATATTAATTTGCTACGAAAGGCAAATGTCGTCGCAAATTTGCGACGAAATCAGTTTTACGTCGCAAATGTCGTGGCAAATTTTCCACGGAAATTTTTTTGGTCGCTAAATTCGTAGCTAAGTAGCTACGAAACCGTTTTCGTCGCTAATTTAGTAGCTAATTAGCTACGAAAAATTTTTAGTCGCTAATTTCGTAGCTAATTAGCGATGAACCTATTTGGTCGCTATTTTCGTCGCTAATTAGCTACGGAAAAAATTAGTTGCTAATTTAGTCGCAAATAGCGACAAATTCATTTTTCCTGTCGTGATTTTCGTCGCAAATTAGCGACGAATTTTTTTCGTCGCAAAATTTCGTAGCTAAATCCATATTTTTTTGTAGTGATGTCAAAGCAATACTTGCACATTACGCGATATGCTCGAACTCTGTTCGAAGAAGAATTACGGACGATGTGGAGCCGTGTTCCACAACTTGGTAATTATAATCACAAGCTTTTATTCGAAATCATCCCTTACAGAAAGCAGTAGATCTAAAATTACGACACCCAGCTAAACCTAATCCAAACCCGAGAAAGTTCCATCAGCTTCACTCAACCCCGTACCTCTTCTTGAGCTCTAGCACGAACCCATGAACCTTCTTCGGGTCAGGAAGAGACTTGGACACGCTCTCCCGGAGCAAGCACCTCTTGGCCCACGCGACGATCTTGGGGCACTCGGCCTCGATGCTGAAGCCCCCGCAAGTCTCGTAAGCATAGAACCAGCTGTAGTACGGGACGAGGGCCACGTCCACGAACCCAAAGGCTTCCCCTCCGAAGAAGGGCTTGTCCCCAAGCTCCCCTTCCAAAAGCTTGAGGCTCTCCACGAACTCCTTCTTCGCCGCCTCCTGTTCCTCTCCCTTCGTGGACCATATTTTCCGTCCAAGGTCGTATATCTGGATTTTCAAACATTACACGGCCATCTTTTTTTATTTATTTATTAAAAAGCTCCTGTGTCAACGTGTTAAGTGTGTTGTCGTGTCGTGTCGTGTCTTGACCCCCCGCCCACACCCAAAAAAAAAAAGAAAAAAGAAAAAAAAAACTGCTTACCTTCTTGTCGACATAGTCGGCCCAGAATCGGGCTTGAGCCCTCCCGTAAGGATTGGACGGCATCAGCGGCGACTTGTCGGGCCACACCTCGTCGACATACTGAACCGCGATGAGGGACTCGCAGACCGGCTTCCCATTGTGGATGAGGACTGGGATCTTCTTGTGGACGGGGTTCATCTCCAGGAGCAAAGGGCTCTTGTTCTTCAAATCCTCCTCCTTGTAATCATAGGGGACTCCTTTCTCTGCCAGAGCAATTCTCACCCTCATCCCAAATGGGCTGGGCCAGAAATCCAGAAGAATCACCTCTTCAGCCATTTGTTTCTTCAATGAGAAGAGTTGATGAACCGTGATATGCAGCTTAATATAATGCAGAGGTCGCTTCTTACACGAGCTCTCTTTGCCTTGTCGCGGGCGATGAGGGAGACGCCTGACTCGGGTTGGGGTACTTACATATTGTTTTCTCTATGTCGGTTTAGACTAGTTGATGCATTTTTCTAAGTACCTTTCAAGCCAAGAAGCACTAGGATTCTCCAGAGACAAGTAGATGCCATTTACCATTGTCTTTCCTCATCTAGTGCGTTCCATCTCTTTCTTCAAAGGATGATGGAGGAACAAGTGATATGTCATTTAAAATAAAATAAAAAAGTGGCTTAGTCTTTCAGCAGATTTGGACCCGCACCCACCCGCAATCGTCATTCTCGGACTTCAGAGCCGTTTCAAAAAAAAAAAAAAAAACATAACAAAAAGAAGAAGAAAAAACAAAACAAAACACGCTCTATTCAGTTCTGGTGAGGTCTTACACAGGGGGTCCGAATTGGGAATCATCTAGTATCTGATTCTTATCACAATAAGGAGGTTGATTCCCCACGATCAACTCCAGAGAGTAAGCAGACTCACATGAATGCAACTTTAACTCTGTCTATGACATTATCATAGATATATTATTTTATCAGTCTGAATAACAACAGTAGATAGGCATCATACCACATGTAAGATAGGCCACACATCCACAAAAACCTGAATATTCTTTTCGTTTTCCCCGCGAGTTCTGTTTTCTATTATCTATTTGCCCTCAGTGAAGAGCCATAGTCTTGAGAAACCATTTTCCTGGTTTTCACATCTCTAATTTATGCATGCTAACTTGCTTCAGTTTCAAATTGGGCACGTATACTATAGAACGGACTTCTGTTTGCATCTTACATACATCGTGGTATCATCCTATCATATCAAGTTTTTTGGACATTAAATTGCATACGGTGAGACCTCACAAATCTTTCATGATTTACAGAACATTTCCGCTTCGGTTTCACTCTACAAACATCAGGGTGTGATACATGAAACGTTTTTTAAAACCGGGAAAAAAAAAAGAGTCGGTATAAATTTCTTCATTCGATGATACAGTTGTTAGGCTGGCCATGTCTCATTTTCTCCACTTTATGGGTCGCTTCTGGTCCACCGTAACAAAAAGAATTCTCTAGGGCCAGCTCTGAACCTGCAACATTAAATTGCAACATGCCAAAAATCCAATTCATTTATTTTTGTAGATGAACAAAACACGCTGTAGATAGATCTTCTCACGTAGGCAGCTAAACTACAAAATGGTTTGCACAACATATTAACCAGAAGATAGATGCTTATCTTGAACTTGCAGATAATATACTCAAAGCAAGCTGACCACAAGATCGTTCAGCATGACAGGAAAAGTACAGGATTGATAGGAGTAGGGGGAAGTATAGCAAATTTCCATTCAAAAGAAAGGAGCTAATAATGCTCGCTCGCTTCTCTCTCTCTCTCTCTCTCTTTACCCTTTTAGCACCTATCATATAGTCCTCAATTCAGTTGTTTACTAAATAGGATACATATTCAACCAAAAAAAAAAAAAAATTAGGATACACTAAGAGGAGACGAGTCGGGAAGTTTAAGAATAGGAAATATACCACGTATCTTGGTATTCTTTTTTTTTTGGGTCAGCATATCTTGGAATTTGCCAACATCAAGTTTGTGACGACTCCTATTTTATCTTGAAATGGAAACTATCCAACTCATTTTTCTTGAGAACTCAAATCTTAATTGCAAAGATTCTGTCACAGGCATCAGACTTTTAACTGGGTGTGCTCTTGAAAAATCAGATGAATGACAAACTATCTGGATTTATGAGTAATGCTGAATCAAACAGATAGTACAGATGTTGAAAATGACCGTTATCAATCAGGAGCAGGGCCATTCAAGATCCTCAGTGAGATATTGAACAGGATTGACCAATTGCAAAATAATAAGATTTTAAGATGCAATGGAAGAGTAAACAACACTTGAAGCAAAAAAAAATAAAAAATAAAAAATCAAGAAATAAATATGGGAGATTTTAAAGGACATTACAGCATGCAAAAGCGATACCTGGGGGTGTCCTCTGAATTGTTTGTTTCTACTTCTCAGAAGCCAATGATGATGACGATGTCAATTGCATAGATTCAGCACGTTGCTCATCATTGGAGCTGCCTCGAGAAGCTTCTTTCTTTAACTTATGGTTGTTATACGCAGCTACACCAGCAATGGCTGCAATTTAATTTCTGTCAGTACCATTTCACATGATCGCAGCTCGTTCCAGCATTATGCTTTGCACTGGCTATTCAGTGATATTAAAGTACTACTAAGAGAATTAGTACCCCAAAAAATTGAATGTAGTTCCTAAAGTCTGCTACTGCATAGTTATCTAACCCATTGCTTGCAAGATCCTAATGGACCTGGACTCTCAAATTACTAAAATCACAGAAGGAAAAATGTGATAGAGATTTTTGAGGAAAATAATGACAAGATCTAGAGACACAAAAATCTGTCTATTAAGCATGAATAATTGAAATATATGTCCCATTAAATCCAAGATAATGCTCGCAGAGCACTAAGTAACATTTAAGATGTGATATATAATCCTCAACCATGACAATTTTGCTAACAACACCACAAGATGCAACAATAAGATCAGATATAGGATGGAAGATCCATGAGAACAAAGCCTTGGGAAATAGAAGCAAACACTAAACCTCAAAAAGAGATTTTATCACAGTATAGAAAACAGAAGAAGAAATATGTTGAGATACTTACCAATGCCATAACCGAAAAGATTTATCAACGTGAGCTTTGTATCAGCAAAGAGAAGGGCAGACAACAGCACCACCACCCAATCTTTGACAACGCCCGCAACACGTATGGTCAGAGCACTTGTATGAGTTATCACCAGGAAAACTGACAAATTGAGTGCAAAGGTACATAGAGAATTGAGTGTCAAAATGAGGGGATGAAAGTCCCATGTTCCACGAGCATCCATCTTGGGTTTCTCTAAAAAGATCCAAGGGATAAATAGGCAAATGGCGCTGCATAAAGGAGAACATCCCACAGCACGATAAGTAGTTTTCATAGTTAATTCTAAGTTCCTTTTCAAACAAATCGACAATTAAGTTTCAGAATGGAACATGCCTGCAGGGGCTCACATAGTACATAAGAGATATAGGATTTAACTTGAGTCCTTTCCTCTTTACCAAAATCTCCATGAAAATAAGCCTCAAAGCTTCCCCAACGACGCCACCCATCTGGTAAACAACACCAATCCAGCTTATGTTTATTTCCCCATAAGATGCAACTAAGACGCCAAAACTTATCACTGACATAATCAAAAGCATTCTGCAGCTCATCACTTCAAGTCCTGCTGCCACTCCTAGAATGAAAACAGCTACTGGCACTGCACAAGTTATTTGGAAAAAGCATTTTAGGACAATATCACTTATCTACTGAAAGAAGCAATGGCTTCCATGGCACAACTATCTGTACTGCACTATATACTTGAACACAAAGTTTTATGAGAACTTTTAAAGAAGAATAGAAAGAACATACTGATTGCCTTCAACATCTGTGCAAATGCAACGGAAATGTATAGGTAGGCAGTGTTCCCAAGCCAGAGGGTCATCGCAAACATTGCACCAATCGGGATCACTGAGGTAGAATATCTGGAGATGAAGATAACTATCATATATAAGTCAATGATACATGCGAGTACACTGCTAGGAAATTAGATTACTCTTGGCTAATAATACTCAGAACTTTTGAACAGCAGGCTCCAGCAAAAAAGAAAAGCCCACTCTAAGTTTATAGGGTCTGTATTTCAGTTGATACGCAGACATTAACACTTGTACTTATACGATGTCTATTAAAAATTTAGTTCGAATTAGTTACTTGCAGACATCTTTTATTACCACAGACAAGTGATAGCACCGAATGTGAGAAAGAACAGGAGATGATACAACACCTAATATCTTCAGCATGCCAATGTGGTCCTATTAACGCAGCTAAAGGCATTTTTCTTGATGAATACCACATTAGCTTTACAATAACAACTGGTTAGCAGCAAATATACAATTTTGAAACTCAACTCCCAAACACTGTCCTTCAGTCTACCATTAGTTTGTTTAAATAACTCAATGAAGGGGCAGATTTAATCTCTCACGAAGTGACACGATGCAATAAACTTGACCTCCCAGAAATAACTGCCAGTAACATTCCAAGAAAATAATATCTAAACTCTAGCATTAAGCCATAAAGTATTGCATTTTAATAGGAGAATAATAAAAAGAATTTTCTCTATTTTTTCCCTTAAAACCCAACCTATCTCAGTACTTACATTTCTAGCGTCATCCCTTCTTCCACCTTCATTATCTGCAATCAAATCGGTAATCATGATCCACAATTAGGGTTAACAAGCAGAAATTTGCAGTGAAAGACCATTACAGGACTGTAGTATTGTAGTAGATCCTGATACTAAGTACCTTGAAAACTTTCGTTAGCAGAAAACACAGGACAGAGGAGAAAATCATGTGAAGTAGGGTCAACCCAAGAGGATAGGGGAAGTTTATCTCCTTTGATGACAAAACCCACTGCATTTTACAACATAGGTGGACATCAGTATGGAATATATACATATATATGAGACTGTGTTCTAGTTAGCACTGCATATTGAGCCTTAAATTGCAACTTCAGCGAGAGCAACATTACAGTGTGGTGTGACCATATTTATTCATAAGGCAATCATCTGTCTGCATACAAAAGCTAATTAACAAAGCTGGCCCAACACGGATCCTCATTCCAAATTCCACAAATTAATTGTCCATTACAATCATAATATGAACTAAATCTAAAATTTCGAGCAGGACGGACATAATAGCTAATGTTCAACACATTTTGCCCTGTTCAGCCTCGTCTGCTCCAAAATCCGGATCGCATGTAACCTATAGAACCATGCTAATCCAGCTTAGCAACTCCGACGCCAACTAGCCACTCAAATCGCACGAAGCAAGTGCGATGGGCTCCAATCAAGCGCCATTAACACGTAAACGGAGCTTCCGCTATCCAAACTACTAAAACCCACAAGAGACGCAAAATGTGGCGTGATTGAGCGGCGCAGTCGCGCCGGAAAACGAATTAGGGTGAGAAACCGACCTTGTTGAAGAAGATCTGACCGCTGGAAAGGGTGATGTAGAGGAGGAGGTAGGCGTAGGTCACCACTCCCTCGCTGAGAAACGATCTCCGATCCGCCATTTGCGGTAAGCAATCGCAGAACTCAGACCGGCCCCTTTCAATGTATCGGCGAGATTGACGCCCGACGCAACTGCGAGGTCTCGTTCATGCAACGTGAATTAGCCTTCTTCTTCGCGCATAAATGGCTTCGAGTTCAGTACACTGCAAGTCTCTTCCGAGGGCGTGGAAGTCAAACGTTGAGCTTCGGAAGCAAAGCGCAACCCCGACCAAAGTGATTCAGAAAAATCCCGGATATCGTCAGTTGGGGAAAGCGCACACGGACCGGTCCGGGACCAAGGGCGGTGCTTAAGCCCAAGTCGTCTCACTGTCCAAGTCCAACCTCTGAGACCATAGTCCCACCCGGATTATGGGCTTTTCGGGTGGGCCACTCGGGCAGTCAGGCCCAAGCCCACGAAGATGTCTGAAGTGTTGGTTCCCTTCCTTCTATCGTCTCACTTAATGCTAGGAAGCCAGCCTATTATCCCTGCATTGCACCACTCCGGACCGGAGGCATGTGCACGTGGTACCTGTTTGTATACTTTGCATAAATACATTTCTTTCAACATCATGCGTCCTCATGTATTGATTCGAAGCTGTACTGTGCATGTTTATTGCAGAGAGCAAGTAGAGCAAGAAGGTGGCTGCGCATTACTCATTAATTGCTCCTGTTCTGTCGGGGAGCATTGCCGTGATGTCACCGATGAAGTAAAAGGGCGTGACTGATGGGATTTATCGCACACCGAATCAGAACGATCACACAGAAATCAAGAAAATTGAATGACGCACGAGATTACCCAGGTTCACCCCAGAATAGGGCTACGTCCTGCAAGAGATTTTCACTATGATATTCTGTTTACAGCCTCTCAACTCGTTACCATGATCAGCATAAAACGAGCAAAATATATATGCCCTAAATGGGCCCAAAAACCTAAACCTAGCGAAACCTCTATTAAGCCCATAACATACGGGTTAACTTAAATAAAAGTCCAAACCCGTTGAGGTTTCGGGGGCGCTGCCCCCGAACCCCCGCCCGCTCACCGGCGAGCGGGGCAGCCGTCCGCTGACCGGGCAGCGGAAGCCCCGCCCGCTGACCGGGCAGCGGGACACCCGTGTCGGGGGCGCTGCCCCCGAACCCCCGCATCCCACGCGCATGGGTCACATGTCGTCGGATAACACTTTGGTTTCCCTAAGCTCACGTGGGCATACCCTGTGTGAGAAACAAGGGTCCCCGAAGTATTCGCCAACTCCAACATTCTCCCACTTGGTGGATACTTCTCGCAAATGAGAGCCTTTGCCATATCATTCTTCTTCAACCCAATCGCAGTAGAGCACCATTCAAACTTCGCACCTGTGACGGCTTTAGTAAGGAAGTCTGAACTATTTTTCACCGTGTCGACCTTTACAAGCCGAACCTCTTTCTTCTCCACTTTTTCTCGGATGAAATGATATTGTATATCAATGTGCTTTGTACGTGAGTGAAATGCTGGATTCTTAGCTAAATAAATAGCTCCTTGATTATCACATCTCACCTCTACGGCACCTTGCTCAAAACCAAGCTCCAAGCACAACCGCCGTAACCATACGGCCTCTTTTCCAGCATGAGTAAGAGCCATGTACTCAGCCTCCGTAGAAGAGAGTGCTACCACGCTTTGCCTTCTACTCATCCAACTCAATGCAGCCCCAAACAATGTGAAAACATACCCGCTAGTGGACCGTCTACTATCAATATCTCCACCCCAATCAGCATCTACATGGCCTACGATATCAAGCATGTTTCCATTCCCTGTACCTTCAAAACATAAAGAAAAATTCGAAGTTCCACGAAGATACCTGAAAACTCTTTTGATCGCATTCCAGTGTTCTCTACCTGGGTTAGACATGTATCGGCTCAAGACTCCCACTGCTTGGGCTATATCCGGACGTGTGCACACCATAGCATACATCAAGCTACCCACTGCACTCGCGTATGGAACTCGGGCCATCTCTTCAGCTTCTTCACCCGTTTTAGGACATTGTTCCGCAGATAGCTTGGTCCATAAAGGTATAGGGGTACCAACAGGCTTGCAGTCTATCATATTGAATTTCTTCAATATTTCTTTGATGTATTTCTCCTGCCCTAGCCACAGCTTCCGTTTCTCACGGTCCCTTCTAATCTGCATGCCCAAAATAAAATTTGCAGGCCCCAAGTCTTTCATTTCAAACTCCTTGGCCAACAAACTCTTCACAGATCTCACCATCTTCATGCTATTCCCGATCAACAGCATATCATCCACATATAGTGTGAGAATGACAAACTGATCACCCGTCCTCTTCACATAAACACAATGGTCAGAATTTGAACGCACAAAATCAAGCTGGAGCATGTACATGTCAAACTTCTGGTACCACATCCTTGGTGACTGCTTCAGCCCATATAAGGACTTTTTTAATTTGCACACCAGATTCTCCTTTCCCTTTACTTGAAAGCCTTCTGGTTGCCTCATATATATTTCCTCCTCCAAGTCCCCATGAAGGAAAGCCGTCTTTACATCCATCTGTTCCACCTCAAGATCGTATGCAGCTGCTACGGACAGAACAAACCGTATCGAGGTCAATTTCGCCACGGGAGAGAAGATCTCGTCATAGTCAACTCCCTCGATCTGAGAATACCCCTTGGCTACAAGCCTAGCTTTGTACTTCTCTACAGTCCCATCCGATTTCAGCTTTCGCTTGAATACCCATTTACACCCAATTGCCTTTCTATCCTTAGGCAACTTACACAAACTCCATGTCTCATTATGATCAAGCGACTGCATCTCATCTATCATTGCGAGCTCCCACTGATTCGCATCATTCATGGATCTCGCCTCTTTTACAGAATTAGGATCATCTCCGGTAATGCTCAAAGCATGAAACGTACTCAATGCACTAAGTGAGTATCGAAGTGGTACCTTTCTTTCTCGCGTCGATCTCCTAAGAGCCGGCATGCTATCTGTATCCGAGTCTTCATCCGAATCTGCATCCTCGACTTCATTAACCAAGTCCCCTTGCTCCGATTCTGAATCAGACTCTACTAGCGTACCTTGTGAAATCATCTCCACCGTTTCAGCTTTAGGACTTTCTTCAAGCACTACCACCTTTTTGGGCTCATCAACTTTCTGTGTGTCAATCTGGGATTGTGATTCGCGAAAGACGACATCCCTGCTGTATACAATGGTCTTTGATTCTGGATTCCACAGCTTATAGCCCTTGACCCCTTCCTTATACCCGACGAATATGTTCTTCTCAGACTTATTGTCAAGCTTACCCCTTTTCTCCTTGGGTACATGAACATAAGCGTCACACCCGAACACCCGAACATGTGACAAATTCGGCTTCTTCCCAAACACTGCCTCATATGGTGTACGGTCCTTTACTGATGAGGTCGGTGACCGGTTCTTTAAATAACTGGCCGTGGCTACAGCTTCTGCCCAAAATTCATGCCCCAAACCTGCCCAACTCAGCATGCATCTTGCCCTTTCTATGAGTGACCGATTTAATCTCTCAGCCACACCGTTCTGTTGAGGCGTATATGGGGTCGTCTTCTGCCTTGCAATACCATTATCCACACAGAATTGCTCGAACTTGTCCGAACAGAATTCACCTCCGTTATCTGTTCGAAGTATTTTGATTTTCCTGCCCAATTGGTTTTCAACCAAAACCTTAAATTCTCGAAATTTTTCGAATACATCTGATTTACTTTTGATAAAATAAATCCAACTATATCTCGAAAAATCATCTATGAACGATACATAGTACCTGGATCCTCCAATAGATGGAGTCGGAGTAGGCCCGAAGACATCGCTATGAATCAGCTCGAGAACCTCTGTTGCTCTCGTACCGGTGTGTTGGAAACTAACTCGGTTCTGTTTTCCATGGAGACAGTGTTCACAGAACCCGAAGCCTATAGAGCAATCTGGTACTCCTTCTACCATTTGACTCGAAGCTAAGGTAGACAGTCCCTTTTCACCGATATGCCCTAGCCTCTGATGCCACAACATGGACGTATCATATCCATCTTCCTTGATCTTTTCAGAGACGAAACCACTACCAACAGTCACCGTTTCCCCGAGCAGCTTATACAATGTCCCATAACGGACTCCTCGTGCAATCACAATAGAACCCCGAGTCATCTTGCACGAATTTTTATCACAGCTGAAAGTAACTCCTGAATCAGCCATCGTACCGACTGATAATAGGTTTCTGCTCATCAAGGGTATGTGCATCACGTCTGGAAGAGTCTTCATCGTGCCATTACTCATCCTCAGCTTCACCCTGCCACGCCCGACAATTTGAACTGCAGTATCATCTCCGAGCATGACATCTCCACCATTATATTGCTCATATTCACAGAACCAGTGTCTATGAGGTGTCATGTGGTATGAAGCACCGGTGTCGATCAACCAAATATCCTGATCTGACTGTGCCATACATGCAGCAGCCAAATACATATCTCCTGCATCGACCTCCTTCTTCCATGAGGATGATTCAGCTTCTTTCTTAAAAACTGGCTTGTTTTTACAGTCCCGCTTTACATGGCCCCACTCTTCACATCTCCAGCATTGTACCCTCCTCTCTCTACTCTTTGATCGCCCACGAGATTTGGATCTGGACCCTCTCCGATTTAGAGTCTTCTCTGCTGGCCTACCCCTAGCAGTCAGTGCCTCTCTACCAGAATTTCCTGACCCCTTTCTTCGTGTCTCCTCTGATAACAAGGCCGAACACACGCTCTCATAAGATAATTCTTTATCCCCACCACCGATCACCACAATCAAGTTATCCCACGAATCCGGCAGTGAACAGAGTAGTGTTATCGCCTTGTCATCATCTTGGAACTTAACACCAATTGATACGAGTTGACTAATCAACGTGTTAAAGTTATACAGATGTGTAGAAAACGAGTCGCCCTCATGCATTCGAAGATTATACAGCTTTTTCCTCAAAAACAGCTTATTAACCAACGACTTACTTTGATATAGCGACTCCAGTTTCTGCCATAAATCCCTGGCTGTAGGTTCGCTCATCACGTTTGTCAGAATTGAGTCTGCGAGACAAAGCCGGATCAAACCCTTTGCTTTCCGATCAATCCGATCCCAGTCTTCAATCTCCTTTGGATCCGCCTTTTTGGAGGATGAATCGTCATTCTTCCCCGGTTCCTTTATCGCGATACCAGGCATCGCAGCATCAGGCCTTTCCGTTACGATTGCCGACCAAAGATCTCGATCACAAAGTAGATCCTCCATCTTCATCTTCCACAGATCGAACCGCGTCCCATCGAATTTTTCGATCTCAATCCGTGACCCTCCTGACATCTCAGATAAACCCTAATTCCTCGAACACAAGGCTCTGATACCAATTGATGGGATTTATCGCACACCGAATCAGAACGATCACACAGAAATCAAGAAAATTGAATGACGCACGAGATTACCCAGGTTCACCCCAGAATAGGGCTACGTCCTGCAAGAGATTTTCACTATGATATTCTGTTTACAGCCTCTCAACTCGTTACCATGATCAGCATAAAACGAGCAAAATATATATGCCCTAAATGGGCCCAAAAACCTAAACCTAGCGAAACCTCTATTAAGCCCATAACATACGGGTTAACTTAAATAAAAGTCCAAACCCGTTGAGGTTTCGGGGGCGCTGCCCCCGAACCCCCGCCCGCTCACCGGCGAGCGGGGCAGCCGTCCGCTGACCGGGCAGCGGAAGCCCCGCCCGCTGACCGGGCAGCGGGACACCCGTGTCGGGGGCGCTGCCCCCGAACCCCCGCATCCCACGCGCATGGGTCACATGTCGTCGGATAACACTTTGGTTTCCCTAAGCTCACGTGGGCATACCCTGTGTGAGAAACAAGGGTCCCCGAAGTATTCGCCAACTCCAACAGTGACATAGACGAGTCCGATCAATGGATGCATGACACATTGCGCTCCCCCTCGGGGAAAGGGACTTTGTGAAATTCCCTCTCGGCGATGCTCCATACCGTGTCAACGTTCATCTAATGGACCGCTGATTCTGCTCCCGGCACGTGTCCAATAGTAGTTTGTCCTGTTAATATTCCGCCTGTGGAGGTTATGGAAAGCTCATGGCTTTCCCAAATATTCCCTCGAAAGCAGCTCATTTGTCCTTTGAGGAGCAAGTCCGATAGTACAGGAAGGCCTTAAGACATGGAAAGAGATAAGAACGGGGAATCGCGGGGACCAGTTTCGGAATCTGCTGTGATTGTGGCCGTGAGATGTTGAGCTTTAGCCTCTTTTCTTCTTATAGCGTCCTTGAAAAAGTAATTGGTTAATTCATCCTTTTGTTTCTTCGAGAATACGATTGCTGTACTTAATCGGCAGCACCGGAATACCTAGGAGGCTGTCAAGGAGCACCTAACTTTGTTCAAGATTACTACTTTGTATCCCTTCCATAAGCATTTTCACTACCAGTTTTCTTTCTTTCAGGATTGAACATCCAATTTCTCTATGTCATATTCATGGTGGCTTCTAGAACCTGCTGAGACTTTTGCAGCAAGCAAATTGTAAAGGGTCTGAACTCTGAAGCAGGGTGTCACCACAAGAGGGAGGGTGAATCACGTTTCCTTTTAGATCGAAAAGTTTACATAGAAGATAATGTAACTTTCAGGGAAGCAGTAAACTTAGCTGCCGCATTCATGTTTGTATACTGTCACTCCTGGAAAAGCAAAAGTCCCATGAAATTCAGGAGTGGTTCGATTTCTGTCCGCAGCTTCTGTTTCCCCTTGTGACCTGGCTCCGTTCCTAGAGGGGCTCATGAATCTGCAAGATTCCTCAACTACATTCTCGGTCTCTTTGATGTATCCTAATACGCAGCGAAAGACACAACTCCAGATCCACCGAAATCGATGCGCATACAAACCCACAGAACAGAATAGCATTCTTAGAAAGTTTGGACAGGGTAATGCAGGACCTTATTGGTTCTAAAGCTTTCCCGAATGGAGCAATGACTTTTTCCTAAGTACCCACCACTATCAGCGTGCTGGAGGATACCAATGTTTTGGTCTGCTTGCCCAAAGGGATGCTCCTCATGGTCATGGTAAGATCACGCAAGGTTGTGGCTCACCACCTCCTGCACATGATGGACAAAGCCATTTGTCGTTCTCAGTGTCTGAATACAAAATGGGCATTGTCAGCCCATACCAAATCTTAAGGCACACCAAAACCCTCCACTGAGTTTGCGTTAAGGAACAGTTATGGCACAATGGTAAGTGGACGAGTACGACGAAAGTATCCCACGAGTTTGCAGTCCCAACTTGCAGGGGTGATTGCGAAATTCGAATTGGCTATAGGCCGAGGTTTTCCACTTGTTAGCTAGCATAGTCGCATGTCAAGACCTCATAAAAGCTCACATGATTGTCTGCAAGGATTGTCTGCAAGGGCTCGTGGTGCGAAACTAGTAACTGAACCTTTTTGCTTCTTTTTCGCAAAATGGAGAATTTTCCCTTACTGAGATTTAGCTGAGGCTGGCGGTCACCAATAACCATCACCTCCATTAGGGCCCTACGAGGAAATTGTGGATAATTTCACATTCCTCTAGTAGTTCTTCAATCATAAAGCTCGAATGGACCGCCAGAGCGAACAAGGGTCGGCTAAATGAGAAGCAGCAGACAGTTTTCGATCACATATGTCTCGTTTCATTTTCGCTTTGTCATGACTTCAATTCAACTAGAAATAGACTACATTTACTAGGAACAAGCTACAGTGACTTCATGCGGCGGGCATTGTTGAGGCAAATGGACGGACAGAACCTAAAGATTTGCCGCTGAGCTGTTACTGTCAATCAGTATTAGACGCCTCATAGCTTTCTTTGATGAGGGCGTGGAGTTCAGAGATCTTATGGACCTCATTCATTTTGCGGGTCGAATGATAATCGGATTCTTTGGCTTTCTCCTGACAAGAGACAAATTTGTACTCGAACCAGTGACAAATGAAAGAAAAGTTTCTTTCTCCTGAATATTTTACCAGATGAGATAAATATTTCCTGGTGAAAGCTGCTGACTTCATATTCTTCTTTTTCACTATATTTGAAGAGCTAGTATGTCTTTTCATCCCTGTAATCTGGAGTCTCTGGACGTTTGATGAGATCAATTTCTTGCTTCCCTTGGGAAGTTTCATCAGGCTTAGGCGGACCTTGCGTCAAAGGGAGCAGATGAAATTTCCACTCAAAGTAACTCTAGACACTGCTGATTACTATTCGATTGTAATCCTAGTGATCATCATATGGGGCTAATAACCAATCAGCTCATGAGCAGTTCAATATAGCAACTTGACAAGTTGAACTAATATCATTAGTGCGCGATTTCCATTGTCGCCCTGCAATGTCAACTTGGAAGACTTTCATCCATGGTGCGTCTGTGTGAATTAGTGTCTCCGCATCTAGTTGCTATTGCCTCTTGCACGCATTTTATACGGCTTTCTAACTATATTATGATCACGATGCTTTGATTATTATCGCAGGGAGTTTTAAATTACTCAGCCTATTTTCTAGCGCCGAGTAACTTGACATATAAACTTTGTGTCGAGTTGAATGGCTGCATCTGTCAAAGTCAGTCATCACTGCGGTTGAATTGCTAATTAATCATCTGCTTTCTTCTGATGATTTCGAGCTTTGCCTACTCGAAAAAGGTGACTTTTCATACACGAGGCTTTTAGTGAGCATGACAGAAGAGGAATAGAGATGGTTAGAAGATGATCCGCAGACCAGGGCCTGCCATTATTACTGATATCAACCTGACTGATTATGAGAAGCAATTTTCTCGACATGAACGCAAAACTGGGCCAGTGACTGAGCCTGCTCTGCATCCTACTAAAATATCCAACTCATCCTTGCATGCTGAAACAGAATGTCGGCATAAAAGTTGAGACTTGTAGATGTTGTGCCTTTGTGCTTTATGAAGGTCGGAAGGTGAGAGACTTCTTGCTTGAAAAAATCAGCAGGAGACTCACTCTCTCTCACTCTCTTTCTCAGAGCACTTGGGCACATGGGCATTGGAGGATGGTTTCTCAATAATTGATCCCTGCAAATTGCAGAAGTTGATTGGTTGCCCAAGTGGATATTTCTTCTCTTTTTCACAAGAGATCGTAAACAAGCATTGAATTCAAGGTGCTATCATCATATGAACACCCTTTTGCCCACTATCCGCCAACATTGAGCATTAAAGTATTCTGAGGGAAGTCCAAACCATTTCCTATTTTCAAGGAATGAATGTCCACTTCACTAATCTCTTATTCCTCGAGCTGGGGAAAAAAATTGAAAGCGAAAAAGGTGAAAATAGTAACAACATTATGGATGAATAATCCAAGACACTAAGACCCCCAGGCTTTGCAAGAGTTGACCTTTTTGTTTGTCATCTCATCTGCAAGTTGAAATCAGACAGTTATCGAGTCAAATCAAGCTTTTGCAACCATTTTTTTTTTAAAAAGCCTCACTCAATTGTTACTGCTACGTAAGTGTTGGGATTTGTCTATTGGTGGTGGGTAGTACTATGATTTTGCGCATCACCATTGGGCCGATAATGGACTTAAAAGATGTGGGAAAGCCACCAATCAAGCGTTGCCACCAATCAAGCGTTGCCACCATCAGCAACTTGGAGCAGAGACGTAAACTGGTGGCGAGGGCACTTCATCGTTGCATTAACTTGAGGGCTTTAGAAGAGTGTGATCCAGTCTGTCATCTCGACCAGATAAATATTTATGATCCTCAAGCAATTTGGCGACCCCCCCGAAAGCATCCATTCTTCATTAATCCATCAGTCTCCTCCTAATGAAAATAGACCAACTGTCACCCATCCCTATGAATAGACACTACAGCTAGTCTCAGCAGTGACTATGTATCTTAATCTGTTCTACATATGAAGAAATTTCTCGGATAAGTGAAGTAAGAGATGTCCCAATGTCCCATTGGGTGAAGCCACAGAGAGCAGAGTGCTCAGAGAGAGAGAGAGATTGAAAGCAAGGAAAGGAGAAGATACCAAATGGCAAACTTCACTATACTTAAATATGTTTTTACTTAATATGGTAACAATCACATGATTTTCTTATCTTATACACATCAAGGAGTAAGAGAACAAGAAGGAAACCAGCTGAGCTCCAAGGTCCTAGCTACATCCAAAAGCTACAAGCTGGTCCCTCAAAACCTCCTACTTTACAATACAAGCGAGGGAAAAAAAAAATTGAAACTTGAACAACACCCACAAAAAGTGATGTTACTCTGAGTCTGATCTTGTAAAAAAGAGGAAATTCCGGGGACTTATCTGCAGATATCCCTCTGGTAAATCTCCTCCTTTGGTCAACCGCTCCTGAACACTTGGAAACTATTTACTGTAACTAGTTGAACCTCTATACGGAGGCAACCCCACCATCCCTAAGCCTGCCTCTCCAAGTCCTTGGAACTAATGAAGGTGCCATGGAAACCATATGGGACTCTTGATGGAAGCTTGATGGTGGCCTCTAATTCCAGAGTCACTGCATTCACAATCTGCAGCTCCGATCTCCACTCCTTCTCATCGTGTACAAAGGCCAGCACATACCCATCATCTTCCCTCTCCGATTCCAGACCTCTCGGCACGAACATCGGCTCGCCGCCGTATCTTTCCTCGCCATATATGTACTTCCTCACCTCGCCTGTCGACAGGTCGACCTTCGCGAACCCAGAAACCTTAGGCCACGGCTCGGCCAGCGCCAAGTATGCGTACTTAGTCCTCCTCCCGAGCTGGTTCCGGTTCACCATCCCGGCCTCAAGATTGATTTGCTCCGACTCAGCGATGATGCGGCGCCGTGTAGACTTGCCTGTCTTGATGTTCAGCCTAATTTCGGATAACACGCTCTGCAGGCTCTCTTCGGACTCGTTAAAAATGGAGTCCGGCGGAGTCATGCACGAGCCGATCACGACGATCTCGTCGGTCTCCGTCTCTTCCCAAGCGTTCCAGAGATGGAAGCAGAAGCAATCGGGCACTTCGATCCACCTGATTCCGGTTGCGTCGTTTGCATTCTTCTCGAGGACTCCGAAACGCGAGACCTTGTCCTTGTCGTAGATCACCGGGGAGCCGCCGCGGATCATCTCCGGCAGCTTGAACACCACCTGCTGGTCCGGAATCACGACAAAGCGCTCGGTGATGGCGAAATCGTGCATCATGGTCGGCTCAGCGAGGGGGATCTCGACGTCGGGGGACTTCTCGCCGTCCTTGGAGAATCGAAAGTACTTGAGGTAAGGCTTCCGGACGACGTCGTAGCTGAGGGCGAACATCTCGCCGGAAGCCGGGTCGATCTTCGGGTGGGCGATCATCGGAGAGTCAAGCTGCCCAGCGAAGTCGTAGCGGCCGACGGTCTCGAGGTCGCCGGTGCGCGTGACTCGCACGTGGTAGGGGAGGTCGTCCTCGGACATGGCGAGGAGGTGGCCGTCGAAGTAGGCGAGGCCGGCGTTCGCGACGCCCATGCCATTCCGGTGGTCGACGAGGCCGAAGAGGCTGCGGGCGTAGAAGAGCATGAGCCGCGCGATGCCGGAGTGGCCGTGGAGCTCGCCGATGGCCTTGGGGAAGATGGGGCGGCCGAGGCCCCGCTCCTGGACTAGGCGGTGCGTCTCGGTGAACCGGCAGGCGTAGCTGGCGGAGCCGCCGGAGAACCGGACGGCGTGGATCATGCCGTCGCCGTCGAAGAAGTGGTGGCCGGCGACGGGCTCGTGGAGCGGGTTGGCGCCGTTCCGGACGTACACCCCCTGGATGCATTCGGGGATCTTGCCGATGACAGGCAGGGAGCGGGCGAGGGGCTGCTCGGGCACCGGAGCGAAGTTGCCGGAAATCTGGACTCTGGGGTCGGCGGTTTTGGGAAGGGGGTGGGTGCGCTCGTGCGAGACCAAGGCGGACTCAACAGCGTCCAATGCGATGGAAGCAGCCCTCTGTAGAAAGTTCCAATCTAGAGGGGAGGAAGAGGAGGAGTCGGAGGGGGAGGGGGAGGGGGAGCTGCGTTTCGGGGGATTGGCGACGGGAGAGGGAATGGGAGGTTGGGAGGGAGCTTTGTGCTTGGGGAGGTGGAGAACGGAGGGGGTGTGGAGAGAACAGGCGATGCTGTTGGGCATATGTCTGGGGCCGAGAGAGCCCAAGTCAAGAAATGAAGGAGGGGACTGCTGTGAAGAAGAAGAGAGACAACTGGACTTGACAGTGGCAGTGGCAGAAGAAGCTGCAGCTATCCTTGATGATATCATGATTCTCTATTTGGGAAGAGAAGGGGCAAAAAGATTTGTGGGTCGGGTCGCGTGTGGGTTTTTTCTTCTTGGTCGGGTTTTTATGGAGGATTCGAAATTTGTCTGTGTCAGCCTTTTGAAGTGGGTGGGAATGACTGCGGGAGAGAGCTGAAGCAGGAGGAGAGAGGGGGGGCGGGGGGCGGAAGAAGAAGTTGTTGGGCGGGCTGCTGTGGGGGAGAGAGAGACGGGGGGGAAGGAGGTATATATAGGGAGAGAAGAGGCCATGCAGGTCCGCATCATTAGCGAGCAGCAGACCACCACGTGTTTAGATTTGAGAGAGAAAACACACCCATTGGACTCAATAAGTGTGCCTCCTCTTCCTTTTCTTAAAATTTTTCTTTTCTTTCTGTTTCCTTTTCCTAGTCCTCCTCCTCCTCCTCCTCCTCCTCGCAAGTGCCCCCAAAGACATGTCAGCTCAATCCCATGACACGACCATAAATATGTAAAGGGCCTTGGAAAATGTCTCAGAGAGTACACTTGTTTTAGTAAAAACCAAATGGGATCCCGCCGCCGCCTCCGCGACTAAAGGAATCCGATCAATGATTTAAAAGGTAACCATCTCGATTTTGGGTTTCGCATAATTCTCTGTCGGGATTTGATTTCGCATGCAGCTGATCTTGCTCTAGCGAGATATTGCGTAAGCTGCAGTCCGTCGGCTCTTTTAAATCTCCCCGGGAAACTCACATAACACGATGATTGCGACGGGTCTTGCCCACGCGAGCTCAACGCATTCGGGGGGGGGGGGGGGGAAGGAACGTTCCCCTTTGTGATGGATTTTTCGCAATTAAGAGTATGTCAAAAAAAAAAAAAAGATAGGAGGAGGAGCGGGATGATTGGCCCATTACGTGGGGGTCGGGAAAGTGGAATTGGATGTGTTGGTGAGATGAACGTCGTTGCCATTGGTCCATTATGCGCGTTCTCCCCAATTTCTCCCTCCTCCTAAAAAAAAAAAGAAGAAAAGAAAAGGGAAATGGTGTAGTGACCGTGACAACCCCCGGTACACGTGGCACCCTATTCCGGTGACCCTTAACTTTTCCCCCCGCCGCCCGGCATCAATCATGCCCCCACACGCTTGCTTCGCATGGCACGGTCGTTGCCTATTGGTTCACCACCGTCCCTATTCTTCTCATTTTCCCCAAAGCAAATTTAAAATAAAATACAATAAAATAGCTTAGAATAATTAGAAAAATTATACACTTTTTAGAAATAATGATTGATTTGTGCAATCTCTTTTCCTTTTTTGCCGCCCCCCCTCCCTTTTTTGTTGTTGCTTTGATTAGATCGTGTTGGATCAACTTATGAAGATGCGATTACCTTACTCTTATCCCTCGAAAATTATGAAGCAATTGTGCATGAATTTTCGTGTTATTACTCGCATGTCGTGGAAATTTTTCATGTGTTTCGGATTTTGGGAACATCCGAAAATGCAAGGACCGCCGGCGGATTTCAACTCTCGACACGAGTGTTATATCTTTGCGATTAACTGAACCGGCAACATAAGGGAAAGATGATTGGAACCGCACCGCTCGTAATTAGCTCGGCTTTACTCCTCCAACCACAACCACCCAATTCAACTAACAAATCTAGGTAAATCGAGTTAATTTATTCCCCTAATTCGAGCGAATCTCAACCCCTTCCCAATGAAACCTACCAAATCCTCTCGACCGTAAATGACCCCCTCCCTTTAGAGAGACAAAAGCACTTTGGTTAGGTACCATCATCAACGGGGATTGAATGCTCCATCATGAACTCAAAATTATCTAATTATCCTTTGCACCAAGAACTTTCTCATTCTCCTAGAGACCATAGACTTTCCTCCCACCATATTATACACACACACACACAAAATGAGTCTTAGTCTTCAACTCGCAATTAGCAGGTAGAGATTCCTTCTCTTCCATCATCATCTTCTTCTTCTTCTTCTTCTCCAACTTGTATCAACGGTGCGATCTCTCGTGTAAAAGTGCTTTCAACTTCCCAATCACGGGATAACAACCATATCTCCCTCCCTCCACGTTCTCTACCATACGATGAATAAACTACAAGAGAAAGAAGAAGTGGGATTGCTCTCTCTAATGTCATGCATGACTCCAAACCCCTATAAGGGTCCTATAGATTATTCCCATATTACAAATCGTACGCATTAAAAAAAAAGGAAAGAGAGGAAAAAACTAGGTTGTAATGATCTACATGACAAATGCCGTCACAAAACAAATATAACATTCCTAAGTTCCATACGTGTTCGTTTCTCATAAGGACGCACTTGTAGGCAAAAACCCCATTTTTTTAAATCACGATTCGGTCGGGAACTTAAAAAAAAGTTTTGCGAACTCCTATCATGAGGGTAATCATAGAATTAATTTTTCGAATTATGCGCCCCATCTGCCCTTTTAATTATAGTTATCGTCATAATCAATTCTTATTTCTTCCCCTTTCCTTTTTGTTAACCTCCTCTATCTTTCGATGCTTTTTTTGTCAGCCGATGGTCATATAATATTTGTCACCGTGTTCCTTGTGCTTGTGGCACAGCAACAAGCGGCCTTTTAATAAGGGGTTGAGATTATTTAGCCGGGTGGGATCTCTGTCATTGCAAAAGGGAAGCATTATCCTAGGATAATGCTTCGTTTCTTTATTGCTGCTTCCTCTCGTGACGACGAATCCCCTCGCGGTAAGTCAACTTTACAAGTCTTGTTATGTCATTTGTACCGAACTAGTAAATCGACTTTACAATGCTGAGTGCGACGAATTAGTCGCCGGCTTAGGTTATGTTTTCGTTAAAGAAGCAATTAAGAAGAGGTTTTCGACGAGGAAATGTGGTCCGTTACATCCAGAGTGGTATGTATGGAGATAATATTGCGTAAACCATGCGAAAGTAACGGCATAAAGTAACTCGTATGAACAATGGAGGTAATACTAGAAGTTCATAGACAATTGCATGCGGCGAACATGTTTATCAAGATCCTCTCAATATGCTCCACCAACATAATTTTCATCTCCAAACCTTTAATACGCATGTACAGTTGGCCAATTCAGTTATAAATTTTCAATTTTGTGAATTTAGTCCTAAATCTTTTTAATAACTTGCCGATTTAAATTACAAAAAAAAAGTAACAAAATTGATCATGTCAGCGTCGACCGAACAGCCAGCGTCGACTGGACCGCCACGTCAGTGATTTCCAATCAAAATTTTTCGGAATGACTAATTGACAAATCATCAAAAAGTTTCCGACTACATTGGCAAATCATCATAAAAATTTAGTACTAAATTAGTATAACTGAGAGGTTTAAGACTAAATTGATAAGTTATCAAAAAGTTTAGAATTAAATTGGTAAAATTGAAAAGCTAAAGTCTGAATTAACCGTGGTACAATAAGTTGAGGACTTTTCAAACAAGTTTTCCCATAAAATGCCATGATGGCTCCATTCATCCCCCAACGGTCTATGGTCCTCGGTAAAGTGTCATTCAACGCTGATTTGATTTCATACCCTAATCAATGTTGCTTTGACGAGTAATGTGCGAGGAACAAATCACGGGGGACATGAATCAATTTTAATCCATTCATCCCCCACGGCCTCCTGCTTTCCATCGCACGCACATGAGATGCACTTTCTCAGAGGCTTAGGTTTAAGCGGAGCAAGTACATGCACATGCACAAGATAAGCTAACACTCGCCTCCAGGAGACAACACGGAGACCAATTTCCTTATCGTTATCGGATGATGGGAGATCATCGCTGTTCGATGCGCAGATTACGGTGGACAATTATGTCGAACGTCTGTCCACGCAAGACTGTACGCAAAAAAAAAAAAAAAAAAAAAAAAAAAAAAAAAAAAAAAAACCCTAATTTTTCCCATCATCTAAAACTAAGCCCACGGTAAGCAAGGGCTTCAAGATCATAGTAATCCACGAGATCAGATAAGTACGAAAGAGCACACGATGAGAGAGGTAGAGGATGGTTTCATCTCCATGTATGTTTAAATTGTTGGGGGGTATGATTCACACTCTCCATCAACGGGAATGCACAGTGGTCCGAAGGGCCGCCCTATCAAGAACACTTTTATAGTTTGGATCCATACTTTATTGATAATTTGGGCTTGGATTCAAGAATATCTACTGAATAGCCTAGGGCTTTCTTGACCCCTAGGGATTAATTATCGTGGAATCATCTGCTAGATGTAGCTCAGTTTAAGGATGGACCAGGATAAAATCTGATATATCTATTTTTCTTTCTCGCTTTCTACTCTCTCTTAATTAAGAGATGGGGGGCGACTCTGATACCATGTTAGAAAGTTCAACCCAAAAGCTTAAGCTTATAAGTGGAGGGAGACCACATGAATATAAAAAGCATATATGACTCATTCACAACCGATGTGGGACAACAACTTCAACAAACTTGACATTAATCAACATATTGTCTCGATCGCCTACTCAGTTGTTCGTATATTCTATGTCACCATTCTGTAGCCAAAATCTCGATTTGAAAATACTTGCTTATTTTGTTCCGAGATATTCGAGTCTCAAATGATTACAAGCAATGATGGACATGTGCGGCTAACCACCAAACGATCGGCACAAAATCGAAATAAAAGGATAATATATTGTGTAGATCGAATTAAATAATGCCGACATTAAAAGGTCTGTTGGAGCAAGACAAAAGAAGAACTTGGCAAGAACATTGAAACATCATATGGGAGATGGTCCCATATGGCTGCATATGCCCTTTTCCTTCGGTTTAATTGTGTCTGCCCGCAACTTGCGGATTCTGCTTTTTTAAATATCTTTTCGGGCATTTATGTTAGACTGGTCACAGTCCATAATTGGTCAAAGGGAGAGGGTAGGCATTAATAAATCAATATTTTGCAGGAAATTATTACATTGTCATGTGAGAATATGGGAATCCGAGCCCAACCGACTCCCACCTGAAAAAAACTGCCAACTGCCGAGGCCAACGAACATGCACGAGGTACTCCTCGGAATTTACTTTAGTTTAATCGAGTCTAGTTTTTTTGGGATGATGCTTTTCGATGCAGTTCATGCCCTCCATGCAAGGGAAGAAAGGCTACAAGGTACGAGAAAACCTCGAGGGAGATGTTCGACTTCAGTTTGACATGTGCATGCACCCGACAAATTAGAAAGTGAGCACGAACAATGTACTATATATAAAGATGAATGCTTTTTAGTGGAGACATGAATCTTGGGATAAGAGCATCGACCCTCGAATTGCGGAGAATGGGAGTGAACATGTCGTGGATTTGGTAAAATTAACGTTAGATTGGGCTAGATTTGTATGACTAACCTGATAAATAAGAGTCAACGGAACATATAAACACATGACTTCTTTATATAATTTACGTTAGGAATAGTTTTTTTTTCTTGGGTGATATCTTGGAGAGAGAGAGAGAGAGAAAGATAGAGTATGAGAAAAAAAAAATGGTGGTTTGTTCACAATACTGTGGGTAAATTGGGTGTATAAGTAATGTTGTATATCGCATATGCCAATCATATCAGACATGTCATATGAGGGTTCGAGTCAATTGTTTAGATCTTGATGCTCCTGCTCTGACATTTTGTTTAGATAGTGCGAATTAATTTAAATGAAAAAAGAAATTATTATGATGGAGCATATCTTTTTTTTTATCTTATGCCATTATAAAGACTCATGCGATTCCAAACTCGAGGATGACCCTTTTTTCACCTCACCTTGATTAGCGGGTAACAGTATCACACATGGCACGATGAACACGGTCCGATTCCAATGAGTCAGTTTTTCAAATGGTCGAGACACCCAGTGACATTGCCTGTTGGCTTCCAAACGAGCTAAAGCTGATTGTAGGTCAAGCCTTAAAAGCTAGTGTCGGGATCTTGACCCTGGTCTATATAGTCCAGCCGAGAAAGAACCTCGCTGACCAAAGAGTTGCAACACTTGGGATCGATTGATTTGATCAGCCATAGAAATCTGACCCATTTCCTCGCGAAGGGGAAGGTAAAATCACGCGGATTGCCGAGTCGCATAGCACCTCCCGTGACGGCAATGCGAGGATTCTATTGGGCGAATCTTGTCTGTGGGAGGAGACCGTATGCCGTCGAATTGCCCCCAAGTGTCGCGTAACTCGATGAGAAATGTGGAGGGGCTTAATGATTGTTGGGATAAGAGAACATGGGAGAGCCGACTCCTTGTCATGTGTGTCCAACCCATGTGGACAATGCGTCACGTACAAATCAGACAAGCCTACGTGGAACCTCATGAAGGCGGCAAGGTGTCACGTGCCCCCGTAGGCCACTTGGTGCTCCACCTATTTTTGTCTTCCCGTCCCACCTGTGATTTTTTTTGGGAAATCGGAGGATTTCGAGCTTAACCTTTACGCTCCCACCCAACTTCGTGTTGTGTTTGTCGGATTCTTCGTTCAAAAACTTAAATCAACGAGTCGCGGGCACACTTTTCCGGTCGTGCTCGTGCAATCGCGGACAAGTAATCATGTGTCAATACTCATGGCGATTGGTAAACGCGGTTTGAAAAGAACAAACTATGCCCACGAACAAAAAAGAATCAAGCTTCTCGATTATTGTTATGTCTATTGTATATTTTATTTTAGGGATAAGTGTGTTGGAAATCCTAAAATCTTCAAAATGGGCAATGAAGTCATAAATCTTGTCATGATAGTGCAATTAAGTCCTAAAACTTTTTAAATGTGCAATCGAGCTCTAAAACTTTCAAAAAGTGCAATCGACGGATAAGTTTTAGGGCTCGATTGCACTTTCGTGATAAGTTTTATAACTCAATCGCACATGTTGACGAATTTTAAGACTTAATTGCACTTTTTGATAATTTTACGACTAAATTGCAACTTTTTTTTGACAAGTTTTAAGACTTCCAACGCACTTGTCGCTTTATTTTATGGGGCGGTAGAGGCCAGAATGACCGTCGATCGTGATTTGAATCCCCTTAGTCTAAGGACTCGATTCTACAAATTCTAATGACAACCCGTCTGGAGATTGTCTCTGGAGGTACACGTACTTTCAAGAACTTTCGCATATACAATCAAAGAAACAGTTCCGAGGGGGAAAAGCCGTATGTGAAGTGGGTTTGGATTCTAAAACTCAGAAAAGAAATGTCCAGGGTTCAAGTTTGAATTCAGCAAAATCGCCAATGGAGTGGGAGGAATCGGAGTTAGTCCACGTAAACGTAATGCGTGGGGAGATTTCGGAGTTAAAAAGTGGGGGGGAAGATTAGATCGAGATGTGCTAAAGAGACTCGTCCATCCCCAAATGGGCTGTGAACCGAAACATTGCGTCGCTTTCCTGCCGGCTTTTTATTTATTTTTTTTTGGGGGTCGGTGGGCCCACCCTCCCTTCATGACTCCCGCGTCTTTCGGGTCTCCGTGCTGACTCTCCCTTCGCGAGTCACGGTGACCCCCTAGCTCCCTCAGCGCTGGTCGAGCGAAATTTCGCACTGTACTATTAGCATTTGGCGCGCATCTTCTCTCCGAAAGAGAGGAAGAAAAGGAAAGAGAGAGAGACGCGAAAAAAACCATGTCGTCTTTTGCGTCCCGCATCCTTATGCACGTCCACCCTCCAGAGACGCCATCTCGAAATCTTTCGCATATTCTCGAAGCGCGAAGTCTCGCAATCTCCATAGGGAAAAGTGTCAAAAAAGTCCTAAACCGTTTGCCATAGTGCCAATTCAGTCCTAAACATTTTTTGAGTGTCAATTCAACCCTAAACCTTTGCATTAGTGCCAATTTAGTCCTAAATATTTTATATTTATGCCAATTGAGTCAATTCGATCAATTTTGACCGAAAATCATTGGTACAAATATCAATTGTCCTACGTGGCACGATTTGCGCTAACGTGGATATTTTTTTAATATTTTTTGATATTTTAAATAATTTTTTAAAAAACAAAAAAAAGCTTAAAATTTATTTAAAATTATAGAATAATATTAAAAAAATATCCAAATCAGCGTTTGTCATGCAACGTAGGATAATCGATGTCCACATCAGTCATTTTCGATCAAAATTAGTTGGATTAACTCAATGAGTATAAATTATCAAATATTTAGGACTAAATTGGCAATAATGCAAAAGGTTTAGGACTGAATTGACACCAAAAAAAGGTTTAGGACTAAATTGGTACCAATGCAAAAGGTTTATGACTAAATTGGCACTAGTGCAATAGGTTTAGAACTTTTGTGACACTTCTCCCAATCTCCGTACGAATGGAGTTTGCGAAATTTCCATCCCCGTCGAATCAAGAGTTGAACCGGTGCTTTGGAAAAATTACCGAGAGAAATCCCAAACACATTGCAATTGTGTTTTATTCAATCTTATATCTTTTTACTTTTATATCAATTCAGTCCATCTGGTTAATTTTGGCCAGCCGACACTTACGTGGCAATGTCGATGTTGACGTACACTTTTTAATAGTATTTTAATATTTTATTGTATTTTTATTTTATTTTATTTTTCTCTTCAGCTGACCCTCGCAAGCCCTAAGTGCAAAAAAAAAGGATTAAAGAACAAAATTATAAAAAAAAACTATTAAATTACTATTTTTTTTTAAAAAAGTCCACGTCAACGTTGACATTTTTATGATAGCGTCAACCTGCTAAAATTGGCCGGATGGACTGATCGGCACATATATAAAAGTTTTAAGACTGAATTAGTATAATTGCAATATATTTTTTTTAATCGGACAATTGCTATATATTTATGACTTTTTTAGTAATTCTCCCGGGTAGTTTAGATTACTCATTGCAGTTCTTGGTCCAGATCTCACTTGGAGATCGAGTGAGAAATCACACCGCAACAGCGTGTAGCCTCCATAATTCACATCAGTTAGTCGAACATCGGTAGTTAAAAATGACTGGTGTGCAAAGCCAGTAATGATGGAAGGATCATCTCACCCTTTTTTTTAAACCCATCTTGATCAATATTACACGACAGCTGCGAACGGTGGTGCATATCAAAGATGCCATTGATCATGGAGCACCAACCTTTGTTTTTGTTTTTGTTTTTTTTTTCCAAACTTTTCACGCACAAAACCCTAGGAATGCGGTCGAGACATGTCCTGGGGGCCAACCTCCATTGTCGAGGTGTTCGATTATTTCCCGGTCATTTGCTGTCCACATGATGTAGCAGTGGTCGTGTCTAGAAGGGGGTCTTTTTGGCATTGTCCAAAATAAAGTTTCACCATTTCACCATCTACTAAACCGGTCCCTACTCTGTGCTGAATCGAAACTGTCCAACAGCAAAAAGGAAAACGAAGATGAAGCGTTCGATGGAATGTCCAGAATAACCCAATGATACCGATCCAATCAAGAGAACAAAGTAGACACTTGGCACCTTCTCGTGCAAATGGCCAAAGTGCTTCCTCTACATGTACCTTAGCCTTTGCATTAGTCCCATCCAGACAAACCCCCAAAAGAAAAAAAAAATGTGCTGCTTGCCAACTTTATCTTCTTCTTCTCTCCTTTTTAAAAATTATTGATGGTGGTGACTTGGCTGAGTCATTGTATCTGAAGGCTTCTCTTCCTTTCCAATGGCATTATTGCCACCTATGACTATGTTCATTTCACACACCTTTTTTCCACGTCGTCGTCGGCAGTTCCATTCATCAATAGAAAACTTAATTAAATGACACCGACGAAGAAGAAGAAGAAGAAAAGAACAGAAGAAAAATATCAGGTACCCACCTTGGCATTTTGCGTGTTGTTCTTTGAAGTGACGCGAACACGAGTTGGGTCGCCTCGGATTCATTGGAGGAGCGCGAAAGATCGTCGTTGCTTTTTGAGAAAAATTATCAAAAAAATCTTAAATCTATTATAATTGTGTCAACTCCGTCCTAAACCCTTTTTTATTGCTAATTGAATCATGAACTTTTTGCATTTTTATCGATTCAATCTTTCCTACCAAAATTGGTTGTAAATTATTAAAGTGACAGCAATGACGTGATAATTTTTAGAGATATTTTGATTTTTTTTTTCTTTCCCTTTCTTCTTCCTCCTGCTGTCGAGGTCAAGCGATTGACCAGAGGGTAGGGTTGGTGAGATCAACCTCGCCGGATGTCCACAACTAGCTGGAATAAGAAGATAGGGAAGGGAAAAAGAGAGAGAGAGAGAGAAAGAAAAAAAAATGAAAGAAAAATTTAAAAAATTATCAGAATTTGCCACGGCATGCGCCACGTCGACTAATTCCGGTAAATTTTGGCTAGAATGACTTAATTGGTACAAATTGTAAAAATTTTAGGACTCAATTGGCAAAAAGAATCTAGGATTGAATTCGACATAACTGTAATAGGTTTAAGACTTTTTCGGTAATTTTCCCTGCTTCTTGGATCCTGCCTTTGCATACTAGCGACCTAGGCAGAATAAATCCAGCATTTATAATGGTTGTTCGGGTCATCGACAATACCTGCGTGAGTCCTCTAGTTTAGACTTGAATATACACAAAGGTGTATTCTATTTGAGAAGGTCAGCATTTAAACCTACTATGAAAAGGTCGGTATAAGCTGATTAACGCGTATGTATAAGATGGTATTATCAAATTAGGGAGATGATATAAGATGTTGCGCCAGAAATTCAGAAAGGAAATCCAGTCTTTCCGCACCTAACTATCTTTTTCTAATGGACATTGTTTGGTTGGATTCGTGCTATACTAGTATTGTTGCCTTATCTTTGCTTATATATCGGGTTTTGTTTAGAATTATTCTTTTGGCCAACGCATATAATCTTTCTTTGAGCTTACCCTTTTCTTCAACGAGAGTGTACTTGTCAATTCTTCTCCAAAATATGAGAGCTATGGACTATATGGTTGGTCCAAGAAAATAAATAGATGAGAGCTATGAACAGCTCATAGTATCTTCCGGCATATACAAATTCCTTTTGATTTTTGAGCTCCACAAACCCTTAATTGGAATCCGACCAAAAAAAGAAAGAAAAGAAAAGAAAATCCTAATCGGGATATGAAGAAGAAGACTCTACTCGGTAACTAATGAAGTCGTTTCACGAGTTCATCAAGCGTGTATTAACATAAGTCACACCAATAAAACATGAGAAGCCACTGACTTCTTCCATCAATAACATATTTTACGGGAAGTTATAATTTCAAGTACGTCATAGTCTGTTTCAATTCAATGAGTGATTAAATGTACCATTTTACCATACTCTTTGCTATATAGGATGACGTAGGTTTTCCGAGCGAAATCAAAATTAGATATCCTCTTCTTTATGTAAATACAAGTGGTGAACGTCTTAGAGAAGTGATGAAGAACGGAAATTGGAAAGTTCTGGACGACTCCTCTCCCAAAGATTTCCACCTAGTTTCCCCCACGTCTCTAGCCAATTAGGCAGGTCGGAAAGTCAATTCCGAAGGAATTATCACAAAAGATTAGGAGCGCCTACCATTTTCCATTTGAGATTTTTAAGGTTAGATCTGCGACGCGTCCCATCCGAGAGAAATTAATGAAGCAACAAGAGTGGCTGCCCCGATTACTAAAATGTTTTTTTGTCTTCTCGATTTTCTTTTTTCTTTTTTTTGTTAAATGTCGTGGCGAGAAAGAAAAGGACAAGCGAGAGGGGTTTTCTAAAATATCCACCCCCCCAAACAGTTCAACGGCCTAAAGCTGCCGCCAAGCGCTGACCCCTCGTGGCGAGCCACGTGGAATTCGGAATCTCCCGACATAATGCGACACCTGAAAACGCGTTCGGGCCCGTCACCGGCCACGGAGATCTCGACACGACATGGGTTTGACTTTGACCGGCGGGGGTGGGGGGGCGGGGGTAACAGACTCTCTGTCTCCTCAAAGTCGCAGTCAAAAGTGAAAACGAGACGGGACGAAAGCTCTCCCTCCCCAACTTTTTCGTTTTCCACAAACCGACCGCACTAAAAGCCTGATAATCTCGCTTTTGCTCCTTCCTCCTTTACGCATGAAAACCACGCTCGACGTGGAACTGGACGTACGTGCAAGTCTTTTTAGGGTTTTCCTCCCTTTCTTTTTCTTCCTCTTCTTCTTCTGCTTTGAATTATTCGGGGTCTTCGCCTACCTCTGACCACGTCAATCTGTCTTGTGGTTCAAAATTGGATTTTGGATTTGGATTCTGGAAATTGCTTGGAAACCCACCTTGGTACAAAAATTCTAGGACGACCCGTGTTGCGTACAGGCATTTTCCGAATTAATGTTGGTTCTTCTCCTCCTTCTTCTTCTTCCAAAAAGGCCAAATGGATAAATGCTTGTAGCAAAAGGAGAGTCAATTATTGTCTTCTTGCGTCTTCCCTGTTGTCAAAGGAAGGAAGCTAGATATTGTACACTATTCCTCACTCTCTCATTTTATGTTTTTTTTTTTTGGGTAGTTACTACCTTATAACATCGAATAGCTTTATCGATGCGTCTAGATGATGAAAGAAGCATGAAAATATGGACCGCATTGTTCTATAGGAAGCTTGAGCATTTAGAGTTTCCAAGCTCTCGTCTAATCCTATCGCGAATGGTTTTCTTATGATGCGGAATTAGATATAAACGGTTTATGTTTCATTCCTCACATTCCCATTTGGTGTACTTTATATTTCTGCGTCCCAAATTCCAATGATTCTATGTACCAATTATTAAGAGCAGCTCTATTATGAGCTTCGGTTCATTGATATATAGCAAGTACGTAGCACATTTTTTTTCTATAGAAATTTGAGCTTTTAGAGTCTTTCGAGCTCTTATAAATAGAGGTGGCAACATGGGTCTAGAACCCATATTTTAATGCATATTTAAGGATGTGAGTCATAAATTGATTGCCTTAAGTTTTAAAAATAAGGTTAAGTGGGTCTTAAATGGGTTAGTAATTAAGTTAATGGGCCTCAAACTTGTTTTAAATATGTTATAAACGGGTTATTTATCCAACAAGTTTAAGTGAGTCATAAAAAAAATATTTTTTTAAAAAATATTTTAATTTTCTGATTTTTTATAATATTTTATTGTTTTTATTTTTATTCTTTTCTTTTCCTTTTTTCTATGAAGTCTGGTGAGAATCGCCGCCGCCAGTCATAGAAGGAAAAAAAATAAAGAAAGCAAAAGAAAAATATTAAAATATTCATATCTATTGGGAATTTATTAAAATTGTCCACGGCGTTTTAGCAATATATATTTTTAAATTTTATAATTAATTATTTTTTCTAAACTAAATTTAATATTAAGTGTTTTAACAATATGGGTCGGGCATGAATTGCTAGGTTTACATTGCATGGAGATTTGGTCAAAACGGGTCAATATGGGCCGAACCATTCTCGATCTCACCCATTTGACGTTTCTAATTTCCTCAATAATTGGTGAAACTTTTAGAGCTAGGATTACTTTCAGGGTATCATTGACCCCCCCCCTTATTCCAAGGGCTATATAGCCACGATATCAAAGCAACATACGGTTAGGCAATTTGCACGTCTTGAGTTCTTGTTCTAGTACATGCGATAGGGAGTGCTAACGAATCGAGAAGAATTGCTGATCTTATGTCAACATGCTTATATTCAAGCATCTGTATCGCAAGTCTATATTGGTCGTGCCATTGTCAAATGACCAAACTTCGAATTTGATATTTTGGACTCCATGTGCTCTCTTTTTTGGTGGGTGTCTTTGAGCTCTGTATAGGGGTTTCGTCTGAAATTAGTTTTCGGTTGATTTTTACATGGTGGAGTTTGCTTGTAGTAGACCGACCAAAACTTTGGTCAGAGCTTGGGGACAGATCCACATGAGCACATGTGTGAATCGACCGACAAGAGAGTCATCATGGGAGCATCTTTGGACCGACCAAGTGAGTGCCAAACTTGGGGATATTTTTTTTTTTTTTGGTCGAAACAAACTTGGGGATATGACTACATATTTAAATGGGAGAAAAAAAAATGTTGTTGGAATTTCATGGAAGACCCACAATCGATGGAGTCATCTTTTTGTAGCTTAGCCCTATCCCTTTTAGGGTTATACTACGGTGAGACCGAAAAGAGATAAGCCCTCTCTATATCCTGCCTTATTGGATGGGAAAAAATTGGGTTAGTCGAAGTTAATCATAAAAGCCCAAACAAGGTCTATCTTCTGACATGATTTTGAGCCTGAATGGGACTGATGTAACATTGATACCTTGTCGTGTTGGCCGAGTTGGGATGATTTTTTTGCCTTAATTATGTTAGTATTCGACTCACAAATCACAAATAAAGTAAAATGTAAAAGCGAAAAAAAAATCATCAATAGAGGATTTCCCCTATAATCGGCACATCACGCTTCTTTGTTACATCCCTTAATTACAAAAAAAAAAAGATATTATATAACAGTAACTATTTATGACCCTGGTTAAGAGATGGACTATCCCTTATCAGGTCCCTGGTTCAAATTTCTTATTTCGCGCTCCGTGACTTAAGTGGGGGTCGCGGCTGGTGGTTGTCGTGCTAGTCCTCCCGAGGAATAGTCGATGTGCGCGCAAGCTGGCCCGGACACCTCGGTCATAAAAAAAAAACTATTTATGACCCTAAGCTCAAATTACCAATGAAAAAATATGGGCCCAAAAATATATAAGTTCTTTGGCGACTCGGGGGTACTGCACTCGCGGCCCCAGTCGAGTGGCTCCCTCGGACCCCACCCATTCATGGAGAAGTGAGGCCTCCGCGCTTTCCTGTCATGGAGAGTATGAATCATATCCTAACAAATCATGCACAAGGTATTTGACCACTAAATAGGAAAAGCTGCAATGACAGCTCTAATTATACATAAATTGTTTGCTTAAAGTTAATTTTTTTCATCATTAGACTCCGTTTGTCTCGCTTTGAATAGCTAGTGCATGAAAATATTTTCATTATTGGCAACAACTTATGCGTAAGTGCTTTCGTGGACGATGAAAGTATTTTTCATTCATTCGTTTCTGTAGGCAATACAAGTGACCAAGGAATGTATTTTTTTCAAATCATTAATGTTTTCGCGAAACAAATGCATCCTTAGAGTTCCTTCTATATGAATCGCGACTTGCAAAAGAAAATGTAGGAAGACCCCGCCATGGAGTTATCGTCGTGAGGCGAACTTTATACTACAGCAGAGAGATTTTTTCGCGAGGCATTGAAGATAAACTATCTGAAAGGAATGTCTCCAGTCTTATAGGACGCGTAAAAGTTCTATCTTCCCCACATGATTTGGCCTCCCCAGTGTGCCCAATGCCTGAACCTTTTGGCTTTCATTGGTCCCTCCATTCCCTCACTTGTGTGTACATAGTTGCCGCTATTAAAGTAAGTTAATGGACAAAATGTGTGAGGAAATCGAACAGGCGCTCGGGTTCTCTGTCCAGCAAAGTAGAGCCCAACCGATCGTTTGAGCCACCCCCATTGAAGATTTCGTATCACATGAAGGTTGGTGGGACATTTCATGGGATCGAGATTTGTCATTCTACCGCGGGCTTCCTCTCTCCGGATCGAGTAGTCAACGATTCAAAATGAGCATTGACGTAGCTGCTCTAGTCATTTTGGGCCTGACCGAACATAATGGGCCGAATCCTCAAGTCCCCCAAGCTAAGCTCTTCTTAGCATTTTTTTACAAATTCTGATACCACCCCCCCCCACCCCCCCCCCCCCCCCCCCCCCCCCCTCCAAACCCCAAAAAAAAAAAAGGGCGCCTACCGAATGGACTCTCTTTTGGACTTTTCACCTGTTTTCCACCAATCAAATTAGCTGCTTCTTGTTTTGATACTTGCTCTTCCCATCACGACCGTCGAATTCAAGACCAGGGTTTTGCGGCCGCAAATTGGGCCCAATTGAAAAAGAGGCCCGAGCAGCCCTCGGGGGCCCAATTCCTCGAGCCCAACGCTCTTCTATCTTCACTTAGATATAAATTATTTGTTTATTTAACTGCTAGTTAGCACCGCCAACTTTTTGGTATATTTTATAGTGACCAGTGAGTTTCACGTGTAGCTGTGCCGTCGGAATAGAAAAATGGGAAAAAAAAAGGTTTTAAAAATAAAATAGCAAATAGATTATTATTTTTCTCGGCTACCAAATCCTCGGAATTTCAAATGCTTAGAAGCGTGGTAATCAGAATGAGATCACTGGTTTGAAATCAATAACATAATTGCATTGGTGGTTGATAATAACGAGAGCTTATGATCGGACATCATGACTCATGTCCTATCCTCACATCGCAATACTTTTATCATTCGTCGAAATTTATGTCGGGCGGCATCCTTGATTGTGGATACATCTATCCGAACGGGTCATGGGCCCATTTCTCGACCCATGTTCGATGGGTTGATTATATCCTGTGAATGGGTCGTAAATGAGATTAGGAAGGTAAAGTGTTATATGGGTTCATAACTTATTTACTCCCAACTCAACTAACTCTATGGCTCTCTCTACTCTTTCTCGGACTCTGCTGGCTCAATCCAGGCTGTCATTTGGCTAAATAGAAAAACGTGATTTAGAAATACGGATCGGGCGGATTCGATTCGGGGCGGATCGGGCACGTAAACAAGCTAGATCAAGTGATGTGCTATTCAACTTAGGCTTGATAAAGCACTTCTAGAACCCCCACCACAGATACAGCAAGGCGACAAGGAAAATGGACGGTCAGATTGTCTCCAATCGATGTCGATGTGAAAAAAGACAATTTTACTGGGAAAAGACATCTGACCCGAAGCTGGACCTTCGGGCGTTTCTTCTGAAAAATCATGATTGTGGAATTTGCTGGTGGGGGGTGAAGATTGAGCTCGAGGCTAAACCATTCTTCGCGTTGATGAAAGTCATGATGATTTCCTTCCCATCAATTTGGATTCCAGAAGCAGCATGTCCGGAGGAGAAACATGCGGTGGCTTTGCCTTGCTCTAAAAGGTTTAAACAAGAAAAATCGAATGATTATGCGATTGATTAACTGGCCAAAACACAAAATATTTGTTATTAATTAAGGTCTTACTCGGCTGGCGATTTGTATAGGCTTTCAAGCCTATATGAATTGATTGGAATTACCAAAAAGGTTACTCTTATAGAGAAATTAACGTGGATCAGCAAAGAGTAGAAAAATAATAACAATCTAAGGCGTTCTATTTTTCGGGAAGTGAAAAGGGTCTTTGGATGTATAGGCTTTTTCGAGCTTGCAAGCTCAAATTGTTTTCCCCGAAAATTTCAGAGAAATCGGGAAACAAACCGATGGTGCGTAGGCGGGGTATTTCCACGTGAAATACAGGATTCGGATAAAAGCACGGAAGGAGTAAATACCAAAAGAAGAAGAAGAAGAAAAAGTCGACCATCGCGATTGTTGAAAACGGTCGCGACCCGCATCTTTCTTTGTTTATTTTACAAAGATGGACGATTCCTTCTAAAGTTGAAAAGGATTTTCATCCATCAAAATGAGGGGAAGCGAGATGTTTCTATCATGTTCGCATACTTTAAAGATCAAAGAATATATTCTCGGACTCGATGTTTGTGTGTGACAACATTAACAAATGACAGAACCCTTAAAGAAAAGGTCCAACAATGGTCCAGTTGGGGCTCACATCTAAATGGTTGGGTTAATGTCAGACCTAAAAGGAACTTTCTATCATGCATGCTGCCACTGATTTTATTTTTAAAATGCAAATTATCATATTCCCATTTTAAAAAAAAAACACCGACTTTAACTCGGCTCTCAATTCTGGCCCAAAATATTTTTTTTTTCCAGTCTCGTAAAAAACACAAATTTGAGGTGGCCTAAATTTTTATTTGTCTCGTAAAAAAAAATTACCAACTTTTAGTCGGTACCTAAATCCAGTCTCGTCAAGCCGGTAAAGATTTGACGTTTCATCCCACTCGTACTAAACAGATTCTTAACGAAAACTCGACCGGGTCAGATTTGGACACCAACTGAAAATTGGTACATTTTCATGAGACCCCAAAAAAAAAAAGTTTGTGACCAAAATAAAGACACAACCTAAACTTATTTTTTTTATGAGACAAAAAAAAGTTTCGGTTAGTATTGGGATCCGAGATAAAATTGATGTTTTTTTTTTAATGAGACGACAAAAAGTTCAGGCTAAAGTAGAAACTTAAGTTAAAATTGGTGCTTTTTTTTTTAGAGGAATTGAGCCCTAAAATTCATAAATTATTTCCTGCCGCCACCGCCTTTTTTTTTTTTTTTTTGCAAAATTTCCTTGGATTTACACTAACCCCATATCGTGAAAAAAAAAACAGTGATATTCTCGTTTTTTTTTTTTTCGAGAAAGTTATAGAATTGGTGACTTCAGGCCAGTGATTTTCTTTAGATTTGGAAGGAAACGCGTGGTTAATTAGTTTAGGTGCTTGACGAGGGATTTTGTGGTCCAATATTTTGATTAAGCAATCAAATCATGATTTTATGTGATGGCTAAACTTGCATAGCAAATGGTCCTGCTCCTGCTCCTGCCTCCTCAACACCCCAAACCATAGTCTCTCTCTCTACAACTGCGTGCTATATGATATGACCCCGTAGCCTTCCTTCCCAATCCAAAAAGTGACAAAGAGAAGTAATTAAACACGATCCAAGCTCGCAAAAATTGCTAATTTTTCTTTTTATATTGTTTGTATTCATCAAGAACTAGATGATGATGTAAGAAGGAAAAATGTTCATGCTTTTTTGTAATCCAACCATACCTGAGTCACCCACGTAAAATATTAGGCTTGAATAGTTTAGAAAAAAATTATTTTTTTTCCCAAATCGCTTACGAAAATGAAAGAAGGAAAAGGAATATTTTCATCGTCGACGAAAATGTTTAGACGCAAATTTTTTTGTAGATAATGAATACACTTGGTATCATCGATTAGTTTCGAGTGATACCGACGATCGTCTTTTAGAAAAAAAAAATGTTATCTAAGTCATTCATATTTCGCGACACGCCGCTCATCAATTCGAAATGCTCCCCGATTAACACTTGCTCACTTTACTTTTCTCTCTCCTATTAAATCCACAATTGGAAGTTTTGAGCGAGATTTAACTGGCATAAAAAAGCTTATTGCCTTTTATGGCATCATTAAAAGACGCGGAGACTAACCCCCTTTTAATTTCAACATCTTTAATTCAATTTCTGTACATATTCCCTACATTGAATAAGTTATATAAATCATTAATTTTTTTTTGTTTTTTTTAGTTTGATATAATATTAAAAACCACCTTTTATTTTCCTTTTTTTTTTCTTTTTTTGCCAACCATCTTTAAGGCCTAATGAGGCCTATAAGGGAGAAAGTTTCTATCGAGGCATACATTCTCCCATAAGTAGCTTTTATAGCACAACGGTCCTTGCATCATGCGACGGCTATAGTTTGTTCTATAGATGTACATGATTTTTCGACATTTTTCTCGAGCGCATTAGATCTGCGTGACGCGCACGAGCTTTGATCTCGTTTTATAGCACACGACAACATATTCGACGGGGCGAACCTCATAAAATAATACTCGAGCATATGCGAAACACATTCCCCGTTGATATTTGAGTAGTAACCATTGCACGCATTAACTTTCAGTTGATTATAGAACTAGAAGTGAACGAGTTTAATTGCTATCCACCTGCGCACATTGAGATCCATGCCCGAGGAATTGTATCATTATATCGGCATTTGGTGAGAATGCATCAATAAACATTGAAAGTATATATTCCACGGCGTACTTTGACATCTTAATTAAACTCTTGAAGTAAAAAGGTCGCGCATCTAGTTTCAAGCGCATCGAGCACGGACTCTATTGATCGACTGAACTATGACCTAACCTCTGGAAAAATAATTTCAATTCATAGAAGGGGGGAAAAAGAGAGAAATGATTCGTGAATTTCGACTCAATGTGCAATATGATTTCCAAACTTTCAATTGGACTGATATGATTTCTAGATTTTTGGAATATATTTAACTTAATTAGCCTTTAAACTACAAAAAAATGTTCAATGCATTCCTTCCATTAATTGAAGTTCAGGGACGACGCTGGACATTTTCTTACAGTTCGGGAACTAAGTTTAATATGTTCCAAAAAAATCGAGGACCACAGTGAACAAATTGAAAGTTCATGGACCACACTGCACATTGAGCTAAAGTTCAGGGATCATGTTAGTCAAATTAAAAGTTCAAGGGTTATATTGTATATTGGATCAAAGTTTAGGGATTATTTGCTAAATTAAAAAAAAAAAGGGAGAAGAAGAAGAAGAAGAGAAAGAAATATGAGGTGAGGACAAAAAGGGGAAAATAAAATAAAACGAAATGAAGAAGAGAAAATCCCAACAAACTCCCCCGGGAATTGCAGTTACGACGAGTGACATTATCAAATTTCGCAGAAAGTAACAAAAGCCGATGCTTAAGTCATCTTACGTTAGACCGCTTTGCCATTTTTAACGTCCCTCACTTTAATACTCTCTCTCTCTCTCTCCACAACGAAAACCAGAAAAGAAGGGTAGAGAAAAAGCCAAACCCAAGCCCACCTGTTCTTCTTCAACGCTTCTCTCTCTCTCTCTCTCTCTCTACTCTCTTGCTTGATCATCCATCAAAAACCCTATTTCTCGCACACTGCGCGCACAGTCACAGACCCACAAACACACACACACTGCTCTCTAGCTCAATTTTTTCTTTTTCCTTGCACCGCATTTCTGGGTCTTACATCTTCTCGGCTTCATTTCTTAAATGGGCACCTAATCGGCATTCCTTTTCTGGATATAATTCCCACCCAGTATCATTACTGATCGCTCAAATTCTGAGCTTTTGGGAGAAAATAAGGAAAAAAACAAGAGCTGTTTATAATTTGTAATCTCCTCTGGCATTGTTCCCTTTTCGGTTCTTTTACAAAAGGAGGGGTAGAAGGGAAAAGATTAAGATAGCGCTTGTGGGTCTTATTCTGCTCTGATTCTATGGCTGCGGTTGCTGAGATTTCCCATGAAGCAGCGGTTGCTAACAAGAACTTGGATTCGAAACCGAATTCGAAGCCGGAATCAGAATTCACCATGCAGAATTTGGTCGATATGTTCACAAAGTTGAACCCTTTGGCCAAGGAGTTTATCCCTTCCTATTACTCCCAAGCTCTTGATCACCATCAGCAGCAGCACTTTCATTTCCAGCAGAATGGCAGTTTCCTGATCAGCGATTTCCCAGCTGCTGAAAAGAATTTCTCCGAGACCAACTTCGCCAATAATAGGAGGGTACTGATCTTTTTCGGTCTGATCTTGCAAATTCTCCGTTGGTATTGGCTTTTTTTGGTTTGCTAGGAGTTTCGGATCATGTCGGATGTACATTATTTGGACTGGGTTTGAGCAGCTGGAAAATGGGTCTCCCGAATGTTGTCAGCTTGATGCGTTCAGCTGGATTTTGGGAATTTGGTTTGAATTATACTATATATAGCGATTGCTTATTCAATGACTTCGTGTTGGAGGATTTACAGTGATTTGGGAGACAATCCCACTGGAAATCAGGATGTATTCTCTAAACGTAAATGCCTGGTGACAAGGTCAACGCCAACACGGCGGATTTCGCATATGATGCTGGATTGTTTGTTCTAATCACATTTTCATTGCCATTGATCAACCCCGACTGCCACGTGTTTGTGATCTGGACTGTATAATAATAGCTTCTCTGTGTGGTCTGATAACCACGCTTTCATCCAGAAATTCTTGCTTATTGTAAGGTCGCGTTTTGGTCCCTGTTCTTTGTGCTGACAAATTTGGAGGTTATTCTTCATAGTGATTATTTCGGCCTTTTTGATAAGTTGAGCATGAGAATGTAGCAGTCATTTCTGCTGTTTACTGGTCAATTGAGGGCATAGTTGTCTAGAAACACATGGTCGTGGTTTACAAATTGAATTCTCTGTAATTGTCAATCTCTGATATTTTGCAGATTTAGACTATTTATGCACATCACGTGTTCTTTGTGTTTAATTTGTAGAGACTTCATTCTGAGCTGTGCCCCTCTTTGTTAATTTCAGAGAAGAAATAGCTTCAACCAAGGCAGAAGAAGGTTCAATGGACGGTCTTTTAGAGCTCAAAGGGAAGATAGTGTCAGACGGACAGTATATGTTTCTGACATTGATCAGCATGTGAGAGACACCGCTGTACCCTTGATGCAAATGCTTCCCTCATATTGTGTTTAAAGTTTTAATCTAACTTAACATGATTCTTAATTTGAAAAATTCACTTCGAATTAGGTCACTGAAGAGCAGCTGGCTACCTTATTTAGTACTTGCGGACAAGTAAGTTCACTGAGTAGCGTTATGCATTGTATTAACATTCTGATATATTTACTTGATATGAAGCTTTATCAGTTTTAAACAATTTGTGGTCCTTCAAAATGGATTCATTTCATGTAGGAAGGCCTTAATTTCTCTTACTCTTACCTGTTCTTGATGTCAATTATCGGTTAGTATCACTCTGAGGCTTGGTTGAACTGAAGCTTCTTACATGCAAAAATTCACTAATAGTTTTATGATGCTTAGCGCTTTACATTTGGTTCTATGATCGACTGCACCATTTCTGTCATTCCTTCTCAAACTGCACTTGATGGAGTGTTCTGTTCTGTGTCATCTTTCTGAAGAACCAATTCTCAGATGGATTGTCTTGGTCTAGTACTACCTGAGACGAGATAATAACCTGCATTTGAAAGAATTTGTAGGAGGTGAAGAAAGAGGAGATGGAGAAAGTGATTTTCCTTCTGGTTTTTGGGAAGGATAAACAGTGGAGGTGAAGAAATTGTGATGAATTCGACTTTGTTTGTTTGGAAAAGAATAAATGAGAGAATAATAAATGACACTTCTTTTCTTTAAAGAATGGATTGTAAAAATTATGTAACAGATGCACGTTAAGTCTTGCCAAAATATATATATATATATATACATGGTCCAACTAACAGTAGTAGAAAGAATCATCTTCAGGTTCAGGATTTTCACTTTTTCTTGGCAATTCCCATTGTCACATATCATTGCTGAGCCGGGGGCTGACAATTCGTAGCCAAAAGTGTGATAATTTATGCATCATGTGCAGGATTTTAATACTCCGATCAGTGTGCACTTCTCTTCACTTCCATCCTGAAATCAGGATGACTGGCCCACTAGGAAAAACTTTCACTCTGAAATCGGAAACCCTAACTCTCGACTGGGCTTCCAAACAGAGGAAAATTAATGTCCCTCCTCATTATCTTTCCATCCTTTCTACCGTTTCCAAACACAGCATAAAGATGTCATTGCAGCATTTTAACTGGATTTCTCTATTTTTTCCTTGAAGGTTCTTGATTGCCGAATTTGTGGCGATCCACATTCGGTTCTTCGATTTGCCTTTGTTGAATTTGCAGATGAATGTAAGATTTCCATTTTATCCGGCTAATTAGCCTCATATTTATTGGGCATGTAAGTATAGGGATGCTCATGTATCATTGTTCCTTGGAATGTGTCGACAGATGGTGCAAGAGCAGCTTTGAACCTCGGTGGGACAATGTTAGGATACTATCCAGTTAGGGTTTTACCATCAAAGACAGCTATACTTCCTGTAAATCCAAATTATCTCCCAAGGGTATGAAAAGTGAATGCTGCCCTTTTAGTGACATGGTCGTAGCACAATGTTTCACTACCTTTTTGCCTCCTTTTACACTCTGTTCTAGTATACGAACACTCTTGATCATGCATGTTCGTGCTTATATCCATTGTACAATAGATGCTTAAAGAACATTTGAAGTACTTACCTATTAGGCTCTTTCATTGCAATGTTTGTTTTACCGCAGTCAGAGGATGAACGAGAAATGTGTACGAGGACAGTTTATTGCACAAATATTGATAAAAAGGTAAACAGTAAATTTCGTCCTTTCATTCAAAAAATCTGAGTTTGCTGTTTCTTTCCAATGTCCTTGCCATATACTACATGTCCTCTCTGATGGCTAACTTGCTCTACCAATTGACCATGTCGCAGTCTTCTATGCTTGCGCCATCTTGATATGTTTGGTTTATGTTCCATTTTTCTACCGCAGGTTTCTCAAGCTGAAGTCAAAAATTTCTTTGAAACAGCCTGTGGTGAGGTCGGGCCAGCCCCCCCTTCCTCTCTCTCTCTCTCTCTCTCTCTCTCTCTCTTTCTCTCTCACTCATGCACACACAATCTATGTTGGACTATCATTTTCCATAGGCTATTCAGAAACTAACTAGCTATTTTCTCTGTAGGTCACTCGCTTGAGGCTTCTAGGGGACCATGTGCACTCAACTCGCATCGCTTTTGTTGAATTTGCTAGGGTAAGTCCATTTTTGCTTCCCGAGATTGCAGAGTGGGACATCATCGTTTTAATGTAATTGTAGCTGATGATATTCCCTAGTTTCTTGCCTTGCAAATTCTAGAGACATAATCTGAATCCGATGGTCCCTTAAAGCGAGAAGTACAGTGGTGGTAATTTATTCCCAAAGAAAGGATTTCCTTTTAAACGCACTTAATGTATCTCCACATGTCCGTAATTTTTTTTTTAGTGTTTTCTGAGTGTGTTTCATCTATGTCGTCCTCACATTTTTCTTGCTAGAGAGTCAATTTTGAGCATGCCAAATAGACATGTTCAACCTGGCCTTGATTATGAATGGTCAAAATTAGTTCGAAGCATTCGTATTCTCTCTTTGTTATGTTAAGTGCCTTGTGAAGAAAAACAAATCAAATAAAATAAATGCATGGAGCTCACATCAGGATGTAATCTCCTCTCTTCATTTTCTGCCTCATTTGTTGGGAGCAGCCTATAACCTGGAAGCTTTCTGCATCTCCAAAGTAGAGAAAATAGAGATCTTTTTAATACATGAGGTCCTTTCCTTGGACAAAGGACCGGTAGAAGAAAAGGAAAAAAGAACAAACTGGAAGTTCATGAAGTACCATGTTTCAGAGTTTCGGTAAATCCTGAGGACCAGGTCGAATGTAAATAGCAATAGTTCCTTTAGTTTGATGCATGAATGCTGAATGAACTACTAAACTTCCTATCCCAACACTTTTTTGCTTATGTTATTTGATGACATGACAAAGCCGTGATGAGTTTTACATTACGTATAAGCTGTTTACATTAGAAACTATCTATTTATAATTTCATTTTAATAGCGGAACGAAAGTAATAAATTTTTTTGGAGGACAGACATGAACTATCCGTTTACTACTGATGTGTTTTAGCCTACATGACCAAAGACAGTTCCACTGGGGGTCTTACATGATTACTGAATTGTCATGCCAACTGTTTGCTTGCCAACTGAACTGACTTTCGCATTTGCATTTGAGGAAAAAGAGAGATGGGAGTATAGAGGATTAGATAATCACAGAGGAATTGTACAAGGAGAAGAGCTTGTGACCATCTGTTGTTGCTATATACATACCTACATGTAATTATCCCTGCACATAAAATCAAGTTTTCTCTTTTGCTTGTTTGGCTTTAAAAGGATCGACACACTTTGCATAGTGGCGTGCTTTTGTATGTGCCTGAAATTTCCTTTTGGCAATGGTTCCATAACTCAACACAAGGATTCCTTAATGAGTTTTCTTTCTTAAAGAATTCATCCTAGTCATAAATGCGAATTGCATAGTTATTTTCTTTGGATCCAGTCATGAATGTAAAATAGTTGATCATGTTCTCTGGAGTCTTTCATGCTTAGTTCTTTCTTGTATGAACTTGGTGCATCTATCAATGCAGATGAGAGAGCGTGCTCTTGCTTTGAACTAATTTGATGATTTCCTCCGAAATAAAAAATAGAAGTGATTCAAAGTTGTTTCTGTGGGCAGGCTGAAAGTGCCATTGTTGCTTTAAATTGCAGCGGGATGGTCTTGGGAACTCAGCCCATCAGGTGGATCTTTAACCATGAGCAAGTGCCAATTTTTTTTTGCCATTTAAGACGCCGACTAAGCTTTTTTGTCACATAAAATCTTCGGTTGTAGGGTAAGTCCTTCAAAGACACCGGTGAGGCCGCGGGTTACTCGCCCACCAATGAATTGATATCGAATGGAGCTTTGAGGAGTCGCGCGTCAAATTCGGTAACTGAACAGTTGAGAGGAACTTTGTTGCGATGAAGAGCTTGTTAAACTATGAATTTTCCTCTTTTTCCATTATTCTCATCTTGATCTGTCGCAGCTGCAACATTTTCTGTGACCAGACATGACATGCCTGGACCCCGTCAGTTTCGCTTCTAAGAGGACTTATCTCAATCTTTGAGATTCTTTATCCTATTTAATCATTCATCACTATCGTATGATGATTTACATTCAACTGCATCAGTGGTGACACGAAGCAGATCGTTGCCCTTGCTTTAGCAAGGCTCGTCCTTGCGCAGGAGGCTTGAAGTTACTATATTTAGCTCTCATCAGTTCTTACTGTAATGTCGCAGAGCAAGTGAGGATCGATACGAGAGAGTTCACTGCTGATTTCTCTTCTTCTTTTTCATGCATAAGTCAGGACACAGAAGATACAAAACCAAATCACCAGTGTCGAAATTCGATCTAGTAATAGAAAATCATAGGTAGATGGAGGGCTGTCTATGGTATAGCTTAAGATTTCATCTCTGGGTTTTGGGGGCTGTTAAAGAATACGTCTGCGCTATGAGGAGCAAACATGATGCTGTCATGGTTTTACATTAGAATTGTCCCTTAGAATCGTTCCCTAAGGGAAAGCGCCAAGAACAAGATGGATCTTGCGCCAACCATCCGACACCGGTTGCCTCATCGTGTTGCACCACGAGCGCAGAGTCTTGGCTTCTTCCCGGGTCGAGCTTCATCATTGCGCTCCCGGCAAGCTTCTCCAATGACTTGTGGAAAAACTCGAGCTCTTCTATCCCCATATGTTCAATCGGCTCCTCCCACCAGAACCCTCCATTCTCAGCTCTTCCCCTCCCTTGCATAAGCTTTAGATCCGCCTTCTCTTTGTCTAACCGCTTCATCGCTTCCAAATAACGCTGTTTCGACTCGCGTGTATTCTGCGAGTAGGCATCGTCACCACTGCCTTCCCCTTCTCTTCCTCTATGGCCATTGTCGCCGCTGCCTGCAGGATCAACGCCGGCATCTCCATCAAGGTAGCCTTGGAGGATCCTGTCGGGTCCCGGATGCCCGAAGCAGAAGGCCTTCTTGCCCTCAGAAAACGTTATGATGACGACTTCCGCCCCGCACAGTATGCTGAGCTCGGCACCCTTATCGAACAAACCCATGCGGCGTTTGGTGAAGGTGACGCGGCGCTCATCAATGTTCTCCCTCTTCTTGATCTCGATCTTCTGCCGGCCCTTGGTCGCCTTCTTGGAGTTGCTTCCCGAAGCCATCATTAAACCTGAAGTGCTAACCAGAAATCAATGTGATTAAGCAAAACAAGAAGAGAGAAGTGCACAGTGCTAGGTTAGGAGAGGGGGGTGTGACCTTATTTATCTGGGCACATGGCGTTGACTTTGGTCTGTCGAATGGCCAATAGGAGTCGGTCGGCCAAATATATGGAATCATCAGCTGCGCTCAAAGATAAATATTGTTGCCAATTTCGGGTCACACACACATCTTAGGATCGTGCCTTAGGTGGAAATCTAATCGAATATGAATATTGCATGCTTGAAAATCCTTTTTTTTTTTTTTGCATATTCAGCGGATTGTTTATCCACTTCCGGTTGGCCAAATCGTGATTATATGTTATTGTCCGAAGAGGAATTTGTCTGGTGTTTAGGAAACTACACATTCTTCTGCTTGCCTTTGTCCCCTAATCAGTAATCACCTAAGCTTCCAATAATAACTAATGTCTACTCGTAATCGGAATTCCATGACATAAATTTCCGTCACGCCTCTTAAAAACTGCCTCCGCCATGGCTGCGACTTGCGATCACCCCATGGCGGACTGCGATTCCACGACGACCACATCGTCCCATGTCTCTCTCGATGGTCGCTCACGAGGATGGGATGGATATGCTCATCCCATTGTGTGTGTGTGTGTGAGAGAGAGAGAGAGATATTATATATATATATATATATATATATATATATATATATATATATATATATATATATATAGAGAACAAATTAAAATTGAAGGCTAAAAATGACTTCTTTTGTTTTGGTTATTCCAATAATTACGCACGAAATTATAAGTGGGCAGAATCGCAAAATAGGCAGTTAAGAAACAATATAAACATTCAAGAATAACATAAACAATCGCAACAGGAATTATAAATAGATGAAACATAAAAACCACCAGTAAGGAGGCAGAGCCTACACAATCTAGGGCTTTGTTGCAGGAATTAAAATTACTTGGAATTTAAAGAATAGAAAATTAAATATGCAAGTGACGTGTGTGAGGTTAATCCAGGAGAGGAGACCACAGATCAATCGTCACTGGGAGCTGCATGTTTGCAATGCTTGAAAATTTAAAGTGCAGAACTTAAAAATGAACAAAAATGCCTCGAGACTCCAACAGGTGGCTTGGCCTACCTATTCTGGGTCTTGAGAGGCAATAGATGGATAAACAAGTGCAGAAACTTAAAAACTTGGAAACAGCAACTCAGGGAAGAACTGGGTAGACCAAAAACTTAGGAATCTGAGTCCGGAAGTGGTCAAAAGGGGACTTCAAAAGGTTTAGGATCTCCGGCGAAGATCGGCTTGAGGTGAGCTTCGGAGGAGAGGAGATGTCGTCGATGGAGGATAGATCTGAAAGGGAGACAGTGTTCGGGAGAGAGAGAGAGAGAGAGAGAGAGAGAGAGAGAGAGAGAGGACCAGACGAGCTCCCCTTTCTGTCTGTTGGAGGTGATATTTAAAACTAAAAATTTTCCTGTAGCTACAGTGTAAGTGCACAATGCTACAGTGATTTTTCAACGCCGCTACAGTGTACAGTGTACAATGGTCAAAAGTACATCACACATATACGGTAGTTGAAACACCAAAATACATTAAAATTTTAAGTGTTACAAGCATCTCTTCGTCAAAACCCTAGTCTGAGTCGTCAGCTAGGTTGATGCCGTAACTGTCGTCTTCATTGGTATTGCCACTGTGGTGCGATGAAGCCGATGAAGAACCTGCTTGGGTTATTTCTTCATATTCTTCCAAGGCTCTTTTCATGATGTTGTACATTTCTTTTTTGTCTGTTACACCAGACAATTTGGAGACGACAAGAGCTTTGTCATGGAGAAATGAAGTTTGTTCCGAAACAACAACTTTGGTTGGAGTAGAACTCCTATTTAAATCAGAAACTTTGCACTTTTGAATCCATTCGTCAATGGCATCCACTAAACTTTTGTCAAAATAGGTGAAGCCGTCCCACCATTTGGTTTTAAAGCGCCTGCATTGTCGCGACCCGTCCGAAAGCGGACGCGGCTAATGGATTACCGATCGCGGGCCTTCCCCCGCACAAGGGTGCAGATCGCGGGCTTTGGATCGGCGCGGGCCCTCCCAGGCCCATACCAAATCGCGGCGGGAGTATTATTCAAAGGATTCGGCGATAAGAGCCGATTGATTTCGACCTTAGTGTGGTCGTGTGGCATGTGCAACTTGTGCATGCATTTGGAGTCGCCACCGGTCTTTATTGGAGGGTAGACCGGAAACCTTACTGACCGATTGGGAGAGATTGATCAGTTCTGCGGAACCAGAGATTTGGGTTCGGGGACTTGGTTACGCTGGTGTCATTACCAACGCCCTTTCGGTACCTAACGCGAGTGATTTTCCTGGATTTTTTGGAATTTGTTTTTGGAAGACGGTTTGCCGGAAGGGCAAAACCGTCATTTCTGGAAAGATCGGGGGTCAAAAGACCCGAAACAGGTCGTGGCCAGTTGAATGTGGCCAATTCCTATTTTCTGGAATTTTTTAGAATTTTTCTGAATTTTTCGAATTTTTTTGAATTTTTTTTATGATTTTCTATTTTTTTATGATTTTTCAAATTATTATTATTTTTTTATTATTTTCTGATTTTTTATTTATTTAAAATTATTTTCGGGCCGGGTCAGACCCGGCCCGCGCCTCGCGGGCGCCCGGCCCGGCCGTACGGGTCGAAACCGGCTTAAAACAACGCCGTTTCTGATTTTTTTGAGAATTTTCTAATTTTTTATTCATTTTCTATAATTATCCGAAAATCCCCTGATCGGACGGTCCTCCTTGTGCCACGTGGCCTCCTCTGGCGCATCCGATCTTCGGTCAGATCGGACGCTCCTCAGAGTGCCACTTGGCGCGATGCCAACCGTCTGATCAAAGTATTTTATTATTTTCGGAAATCATTTATTAATTTTGAAAATCATTTTTTATTTTTTCAAAATTCCCAGATCGCGACACGTGTCGCGATCGGGGTCATCCATTTTTTATTTGACAAACTAAGGACCGGTCCCACAGAGCTGACGTGGCTGCCGACGTGGCATGCCACGTCAGCATTGACCGGTCAACTGAGACAAGGCTACCGGAGAAGACCACCGGCACTTCGCCGGAACAGTAATTATTCCGGCGAAGTCGCCGAAATCCTCACCGGAAAACACGAACAGCACCCGATCCTTCACGATTTTTGGTCCATCCTTTACTATTCGCTTCCTCAACACTTCAACACCAAAATACAGTCCAGACGCGACGAAAATAATGCCGGAGACAGGCCGGGCCGGACATCCACAGTCCCGGCGCCGGCGATCCATTTGCTAACACATTTTTTTTACGTCAAACTTGATTCTAAACCTCCGGACCACATTCAAAGAGAGTTTAGGGACTTTACCTGAGGTCCATGGGGTCCTGCTATCCTCGGCCAGCGATCCCAAGCTCCGGGTTCCGGCGAGGTCCTTAGGGAATTCATCAAACAGATGGCGGGCATACTCAGACAGTCGTCAAAATGACTTCGTCGAAGCTAGACGAAGGATGCCGAGCCAAAGTGGATATTGATTAATCCCACGCGAGTCTTTGGGAAGATCGGGTACCTCCGGCTTTGGTCCGACTCGATCGAAATCGAGCCGGACGGGCGAGTCCTGTTCAAAGGCAGAAAAAACAGAGTAAAAGCAGGGGAGGGGGACTGACCTGGTTCGCCGGGGCTATGACGGTGGCTCGTTGATGTGGCGGCGGTTCGACCCCGTTCCCCGCTCCTTCATCTCTCTATTTCACTCTCTATCCCCTACTCTCTCGCCTGTGTATTCCCCCTCTTTTCTTTTTACTTCTTTATTCTTCCACTCAACTTTCTTTATTCTTCCACTCCACTTCACTATCCATCATCCGTGGCCAAAATGACATCTCCAACGTCCACCACTAAAACATAAAATAAAATAAAATAAAAATAAGAACCACACGTACATTCCCCTCCATTGTGTGAACAATTTAATCAAATTTCAACGTAGGGAAATCAAATCGGATGTCGAGACTTCAAAATTACAAAAATTGCAAATTAAAAGACATAATATGATTTTTTTTTATTCGGGTATATGTTTGTGAAGGAACATAGTGACCCAAGCCGTATTTTCAAGATTTAAGGTGACACACTTGAAGAGGAAATTAAAACAAAATTATTGAATATTTTTGTGTATTTTTCTGACCACGAATGGTATTTTTCTGATTTTTTGGGTATTTTTAATAATTAAATAAATTCGAAAAATATTATAAAATACCAAAAAATATTTTTTGTTCAAAATTGGTCCCTGAGGCTAGGCCAATGCTTCCAAAATTGATTTTGTAATTTTATGACTTTTTTTGATATTTTTAATTAATTTTAAAGAATAAAAATCACAATAATAGATGGTCAAAAATCAGGTGTCAACAGTTGCCCCTCTTTGAGAGGAATCTCGTTAGAGGTTTCTCTCAAAGACAATGTGGCACCTGAATCTTAACCGACTCGAATGGGAAAATGAGAGAAGAAATGCTACGACATTGAATCCTTAAGGCTCATGATAAAAACTCAAATTAATCCCTGGTTTGCTCTAACCATTTGAACATGGGCTGGAGTGAGAGAGGTTTACCTGAAGCTCACATGTCGGATGCTGCTGGTTGATACGACTTTCAAGAAGATACCTAGGACTCGTTCAGAATATCCTAGGGAGATTAAGCTCTGACCTGTATGGTAGGTCATACCATTATAGGGTTCCTGACTGGTAGGAACCTAAGGAAGGCGCATCCCATGCTTTGGGATCTGCCAAGGATTTTGATCCGTATGGTGGATCGGACCTTTGTATTGATCCTTCAGGCGGTTTCTACCTTTGGTTGAGTTTAGTTTGATCCTTATGGCGGTTTCTACCAATGAGCTAACCCTTATGGCGGTATCTACCTTCAAGTTTAGTTTGACCCTTATGGCGGTTTCTACCTGGATTTGACCCTTCAGGCGGTATCTACCTTGATTTGACCCTTCAGGCGGTTTCTACCTTTGGTTGACCCTTCAGACGGTATCTACCTTGAGCTGACCCTTCAGGCGGTATCTACCTTGTGTTGACCCTTCAGGCGGTATCTACCTTGAGTTGACCCTTCAGGAGATTTCTACCTTGGTTTGACCCTTTAGACGGTTTCTACCTTGGTTTGACCCTTCAGGCGGTTTCTACCGTGAGTTGACCCTTCAGGCGATTTCTACCATGAGTTGACCCTTCAGGCGGTTTCTACCATGAGTTGACCCTTCAGGCGGTTTCTACCTTATATTGACCCTTCAGGCGGTTTCTACCTTGGTTTGACCCTTCAGGCGGTTTCTACCATGAGTTGACCCTTCAGGCAGTTTCTACCTTCAGTTTGCTTTGAAAAGGGGTCTCATGACGAGGGTCCTCCACGTCCGATGAGACTGCCTAAATTTTTGAAAAAGGGTCCCAGGACGAGGGTTCTCCACGTCTGACAGGGCCGCTTGATTTTAAAAAAAGGGTCTCATGACGAGGGTTCTCCACGTCCGATGAGACTGATTGGATTTTGAAAAGGGGGCTCATGACGAGGGTTCTCCACGTCCGATGAGACTGCCTAAATTTTTGAAAAAGGGTCCCAGGACGAGGGTTCTCCACGTCTGACAGGGCCGCTTGATTTTAAAAAAAGGGTCTCATAACGAGGGTTCTCCACGTCCGATGAGACTGATTGGATTTTGAAAAGGGGGCTCATGATGAGGGTTCTCCACGTCCGATGAGACTGCCTGATTTTTGAAAAAGGGTCTATCCTCATCCCTTCTTTTGAAAGATCCCGAAATTTGCCGGGAATTCAATTTTGAAGCAGTGAAAGATTTTATTTTGACAAAACTTCACTTGAGTCTGTTGAGGCGACATTCTGGGAGCTGGGTTCTCCAGGTATCCTGCAGAAGTTTGAGCCTGAAAGATTTTTCTTCACCAAGAAAACGTTAGTAATATTTGGGAAGACCACGGCTGTCCATTTTGACAAAACCGTATGATTTAAGTTTTAATCATGAAATGTGCATTTTGATGCTGGAGGTTACCCAAAGCATTCTTGCAACATGCAAATGTGATCACAAATCCCTTGCACGGAAAATCTGGATCAACAGTTTGAAAATTCCCAAAAGAGTTTGTTCGAAACATCAATTGGAATATTTCTCGACAAGGAGGTCTTCTCACCTGTTTTGAGATAGTGATTTTTTTATAGGGGATGCACTCAATTCCCTACTAACCTGTGCCTAGGTTTTAGGCTCATTCGCAGCGCATACATTTTGATCGGTCGGGAGGTCTTCCACAGGACCGTAATGTTGGGCTTGGTTATTGATCTTCAAGGGGGACTCGCTTTTGAGTCAAGTCCATTGTATGAAAGTTTTCACCATCTGCTCCGGGTTTACAAGTCAAGAACCCTGCAAAATGAGAAAGAAATAGTCTTGCTCGTACTTCTTCGAGCTAAGCTATATGTTAACCCAAGTGTCTTAGTCAGATAAGACTGTTTCAGGGTTATGATGTTGGTAGGATTGGGGACCGAAAAAAAAAACTTGTTTTTGGCCCAGAATTTATGAGGGGATTGACATTGGTGATCATTGCAAACTTGTCACATGTCTTTTCCATTATGCGTCTTCAACTTTTGAGGCGTGCAACCGCTTTTGAGGTGTGTACAAACTCTTTAGAGAGCGTCTCTTGTTGCGTTCAGAGAGCGACTCTCTCTATGTCTTTGTTCTGTGCTTGGCACCATTTGGGGAGCAGCCCTTTTGGATTTGGCTCCTTCAAGGATTTCTTCTTTTCCCATCCGGCTTCATTGTGGATCAATCGAACAACTTACACGAGCATCGGCCTTGCTTTTACCAGGCACTTTGCTTTTTCTTAATGCCGTGGATTTTTCTCATTCATTTTTGAAATCCCACTTTTTCTCATCTTCATGGGATCATGTTAGACATATAGTCTAAACATGCTTTAAATATCAGTCCGGGAATTCTCTTCATAATCCATGAGTCTTGAATTCCTCCGTTTATGAGGTGATGATGCCTTTATCTTGGAATGTGCAATGATCACCAACGGGTTCATGAAATGAATTTGCAAGCTCAACTTGGCTGTGCAAAGGATATGGTGTATGGGATAGAGAAATGAATGCTTCTCGTCATCCTATGGCACTTGGATTACCATATAAACAGCACACAAAGATTGATGTTAGTCCGAGCAAGAAAATTTCTAACCATTTTCTCCTGATGTTGCTGGATTCACCTCCATTCTGCCCCAATGTGGGGTGGTTCTTGACAGGGTTGAGAATGAAAACCGCCGTTCAAAGGGGTTGTCAATGGTCACCTGTAGTGTTTGGGGATATGAAACGAATGCCTCCGTCGTCCCAATCCATGTAATTGTTGCGAATGGTCCCTACTTCCGTAGGTCCAGATTTTGCGGTCTGATTCGTTTCACTTCTCTCTCGGGTGTGTATAGGACGTGTTTGGATTAGGCTTTGCCTCTCGTCTTTTGAGAAAACGTCCTTTTGAAAGTTTTGAACAGTTTTTGATTGGAAAAACCTCTTTCTGTTTCTCCAAAAATTTTACCCGTCAAGGGGATTTTATGATGTACCATGCATGTTCTTATTCATGTTCAGACAACCTCCTGTTTTAAAACATGAATGCCAATGAAGTTTGAATTCTATGTCTTTTCTAGACATTAGATTCTGAAAGCTTTTCTTTTTTATTTAACATCTTCAATGGATTGGGGAAAGGGATACTTACCTGTCCCCCGTGGCTGGAGATCCCTGAAAATGCAGAGAAAACATGTTATTGTACGTTCACGAATTTTTCAAAAATTTAGAACGATACATCTTACCCTTGGTCATGTATTCCAACGGGTAATACATGGGATGTGAAAACCTGTTTCGCCTTGATGGCGAGCCCCTGTCAAAGACGGGAATTATGTGTCAGTTTGCGTTCCAAAATTCGAGGCAAATTAGAACGATACAACCTTGTTCTTGCTTTGTGTTTCCATTTGAACACAAACGCGCGGCTTGCAGAATCTGGCCCTCTATCTTGTGGCCTTGATCCCTCCGTTTGGTTGGCGATAAATCCTTCTCGAGGATTTGCCATAGAGGAGATCCATTTGTGATTTTGGACGCATTCCAACGCCGCTCTTCATAGTTCCTTTTATTCAAGAAAAATGAAATTTTTATCAGAATGCATGTCAAAGCATGAAGTATGGAAGCGATACTTTTTACCATCCACTAGGTCTTATGATCAAAGACCATCTCCTGGAATCCTGACTTCTAAGGCCAATGATTTAATTCGCCTCCCTGTTAGCACGCTCTTTTCATTTGAGGCTTTCGGCGCCAACGACTTCCTGCAAAATGAGTAAAAACTCATGTTAGGCATGTGATCTTCGAAAACCAAATTGGAACGATACAAGGTTACCGTTCACCCAAATTCGTGTCTTGGGGTTTGATTCTGATGCGGACGACTCTGTTATGGCGTCCATTGACTTTGCCAGAGAAGAAACGTCCGGCGTACAAATGATTCACTTGCCCCAGTTAGGCATGGTTTTGCTGTTTGTCATCTCTGGATTCGATGACCTCGGTTTGATGCGCTTTCATGGGGGATCATGAGAGTTTGCCCCCGGCTTGGCTCCTCAAAGTAAATGGGGGGGAACCTGCTCCCATTGATTTTTGCAGATTCTGATCATCCATCTCGATCGTCAGAGTCCTTGATCAATTTTATCTGTATCAAGACAGTCTGATATTCTTGGGATTCGTCATGTGGCGGTTTGGTGATTCTCTCGATCACAGTCACCGTTTGAGGTATTTGATGTTCCCTGTTTGTTATTTGAAAGCATTATACCCTGTGTCCCCTGCTCTTGATCATCATATGAGAGGAAAAAGAAAGGAAGCATTATTCACATATCAAGAAAATAATCATTTTGGAACGATACGCCCTTTTACACTTGATTTGCATTCCGTTTTGATGTTGCATATTGATATGAACAACATTTATCGAATTCCTCCATCCGTGCTTGAAGGTATTTGCAATGCCTACAGTTCATTTGCCCCAGCTGGGCGACGTCTGTTTTGTCATTTGAATGCATGAGCTTTTGGGTGCATTGTCTCTTTTATCACCTGAGATAAAAGAAAATGGAGAAAAATTTATCCCCAGATCTGATTGAAAATCAATTAAGAACGATACGTCCTTTTACCAAACGAGTGGCTCCGCGGCCAAATGTATTTTACACTGAAGAGACGAATTCCACTATGCTCCACGGGTTTGGGGAATTTGCCTCTATTTTCGATAGAAATGAGCCCTATCGAGATGTATACAATACAAATAGATCCCTAATACAATCAATCTAAGGGACGAGATAGAGAGGACCTCAGCAAAATTAGTCTTATTCAAGGGAACTAAAAATGCCAAACCAATCAGAGGAATGTGGTCCGAACACTTGGAGATGCCCCAGTTCCAGTCTTCGAGATGTGACTCCAGGATCACCGATTTTTTTTAGGTGGTTTTAGATATATCAGCCATCCAAAGACATGCACATGACACAAGTGAGGATAAAACTTCTGAAAATCAAAGGATTTGGCACCTAAGGTCAAGGTTCCCACCTCGAGTTCTAGAAAGAGCATATTCCATTGCACAACTATCGTTGCATTGGGGCTCGATCCATAGTTCAAAATGAGCGGAATTGAAAAGTGGATTACCCCGTATTTTTCCTCACGAAGATTCCATTTTCAATTCCTTCTATTGTTTTCCTATAGGCGGCGCCCGGGGTTTTAGGCGCGGTTGTGTGTGTCCATTGTGTCGTGATCATCTCAATGTAAGTCATGCACAACAGTTTATCAATCAGCGCTTCAAATCATCCACACAACATACATTCCTACGCCAACCTGCATAAGATAATGTTAATCACAGACTACACCCCTTATTTCTCCAATCTGCAAAAACATATAACACATATCGTAAGCGGACTTACCTCACCTTCACGAGCGCCTGCATGGTTAGAAAAATCACTCAGCGTTTTAATTACGGCCTAAGTCCACTTGGGGTCTAGAACCATAGGTTCTAGAATAAATTCCCCAGCGGAGTCGCCAGCTGTCGCGACCCGTCCGAAAGCGGACGCGGCTAATGGATTACCGATCGCGGGCCTTCCCCAGCATAAGTGTGCAGATCGCGGGCTTTGGATCGGCGCGGGCCCTCCCAAGCCCATACCAAATCGCGGCAGGAGTATTATTCAAAGGATTCGGAGATAAGAGCCGATCGATTTCGACCTTAGTGTGGTCGTGTGGCATGTGCAACTTGTGCATGCATTTGGAGTCGCCACCGGTCTTTATTGGAGGGTAGACCGAAAACCTTACTGACCGATTGGGAGAGATTGATCAGTTCTGCGGAACCAGAGATTTTGGGTTCGGGGACTTGGTTACGCTGGTGTCATTACCAACGCCCTTTCGGTACCTAACGCGAGTGATTTTCCTGGATTTTTTGGAATTTGTTTTTGGAAGACGGTTTGCCGGAAGGGCAAAACCGTCATTTCTGGAAAGATCGGGGGTCAAAAGACCCGAAACAGGTCCTGGCCAGTTGAATGTGGCCATTTCCTATTTTCTGGAATTTTTTAGAATTTTTCTGAATTTTCCGAATTTTTTTGAATTTTTTTATGATTTTCCATTTTTTTATTGATTTTTCAAATTTTTATTATTTTCTGATTTTTTATTTATTTAAAATTATTTTCGGGCCGGGTCAGACCCGGCCCGCGCCTCGCGGGCGCCCGGCCCGACCGTACGGGTCGAAACCGGCTTAAAACGACGCCGTTTCTGATTTTTTTGAGAATTTTTTAATTTTTTATTCATTTTCTATAATTATCCGAAAATCCCTTGATCGGACGGTCCTCCTTGTGCCACGTGGCCTCCTCTGGCGCATCCGATCGTCGGTCAGATCGGACGCTCCTCAGAGTGCCACTTGGCGCGATGCCAACCGTCTGATCAAAGTATTTTATTATTTTCGGAAATCATTTATTAATTTTGAAAATTATTTTTTATTTTTTCAAAATTCCCAGATCGCGACACGTGTCGCGATCGGGGCCATCCATTTTTTATTTGACAAACTAAGGACCGGTCCCACAGAGCTGACGTGGCTGCCGACGTGGCATGCCACGTCAGCATTGACCGGTCAACTGAGACAAGGCTACCGGAGAAGACCACCGGCACTTCGCCGGAACAGTAATTATTCCGGCGAAGTCGCCGAAATCCTCACCGGAAAACACGAACAGCACCCGATCCTTCACGATTTTTGGTCCATCCTTTACTATTCGCTTCCTCAACACTTCAACACCAAAATACAGTCCAGACGCGACGAAAATAATGCCGGAGACAGGCCGGGCCGGACATCCACAGTCCCGGCGCCGGCGATCCATTTGCTAACACATTTTTTTTTACGTCAAACTTGATTCTAAACCTCCGGACCACATTCAAAGAGAGTTTAGGGACTTTACCTGAGGTCCATGGGGTCCTGCTATCCTCGGCCAGCGATCCCAAGCTCCGGGTTCCGGCGAGGTCCTTAGGGAATTCGTCAAACAGATGGCTGGCATACTCAGACAGTCGTCAAAATGACTTCGTCGAAGCTAGACGAAGGATGCCGAGCCAAAGTGGATATTGATTAATCCCACGCGAGTCTTTGGGAAGATCGGGTACCTCCGGCTTTGGTCCGACTCGATCGAAATCGAGCCGGACGGGCGAGTCCTGTTCAAAGGCAGAAAAAACAGAGTAAAAGCAGGGGAGGGGGACTGACCTGGTTCGCCGGGGCTATGACGGTGGCTCGTCGATGTGGCGGCGGTTCGACCCCGTTCCCCGCTCCTTCATCTCTCTATTTCACTCTCTATCCCCTACTCTCTCGCCTGTGCATTCCCCCTCTTTTCTTTTTACTTCTTTATTCTTCCACTCAACTTTCTTTATTCTTCCACTACACTTCACTATCCATCATCCGTGGCCAAAATGACATCTCCAACGTCCACCACTAAAACATAAAATAAAATAAAATAAAAATAAGAACCACACGTACATTCCCCTCCATTGTGTGAACAATTTAATCAAATTTCAACGTAGGGAAATCAAATCGGATGTCGAGACTTCAAAATTACAAAAATTGCAAATTAAAAGACATAATATGATTTTTTTTTTATTCGGGTATATGTTTGTGAAGGAACATAGTGACCCAAGCCGTATTTTCAAGATTTAAGGTGACACACTTGAAGAGGAAATTAAAACAAAATTATTGAATATTTTTGTGTATTTTTCTGACCACGAATGGTATTTTTCTGATTTTTTGGGTATTTTTAATAATTAAATAAATTCAAAAAATATTATAAAATACCAAAAAAAAAATTTGTTCAAAATTGGTCCCCGAGGCTAGGCCAAGGCTTCCAAAGTTGATTTTGTAATTTTATGACTTTTTTTGATATTTTTAATTAATTTTAAAGAATAAAAATCACAATAATATATGGTCAAAAATCAGGTGTCAACATGCATAAAATTAAAATATTATGATCACGAGCATCCCGGATGTAATCGAACTCCCAGGAAATGACCCATGCCATCCAAAAGTTTGCACAAAACATAAGAAATGGTGGAAATTCCTTTTCACTTGGTCTTGGTTTAAAATTTTGTTTGAAATATTGGTAGGAGTTCCTTATGTCTGGAGGAAGAATCTCCTGTATAGGACCAAAAGCATCCCACCATTTGATAAACCAGAAATTTCAAACGGGCTATCAAAAAAGAATAGCCAAGTGTGGCTATGATTTGGATTTTGTCGAAACAGAACGTTCCACTAGGCCTGTTGGTAGTCGAAGTACGTGAATGACATACGGAAATTTGATACTTCGGTGAGTCGTTGATCGACTTTGACTGAAGTATAAGGACTTTTGCTCCACTCAGAAGGGTGAATGACCCTTAAGATTCTTGCAGTGGAGTAATTTGGAATGCTCGGTTGAGCCTTATCAATAAAGTGTTTGAACTTTACTGAGCCTGTTTGAACCAAAATTTTTTCATAAAATTCAATTGGTTTTAAAATGTCATGTGGGGTATAAATCAATTTTTCCTAAACATGGCATTGGCAAAATCATAAGGATCTTGGTGAAAAAAGTCGTTTTCCACAGTTATGATTTTGTTAAAATAATCTTTCATCAAAAACTTTGATTTTGATTTTCGAGAGGCTGGCTGTTCCGCAAGAACTACCTCGCGAGAAATGTTTAGAGGTGCATGAGATTTTACCTCCTCCGGGACCACAATGTCTTTGATTAAGGACTTTTTTAGATCCTGCAAAACACTTTTTGGCAAAATTGCAATTAGTTTTGAAACTGAAATTTTTTGTGGTGGTTGACTTGGTGAGGCTTCATGAGGGGCTGCTGCTTGGGATGGTGAAGGTGACTGGGCAGCTTGAAGCCAACTGCATATTGGGGTTAACTTTGAGGGTTCTTTGGAGGAGGTTTCCAAAGAGGCCTTTGATTTTCCTTTTTTAGGTGGCATGGTGATGGAGGTTTTCCCTGTAAAAATTCTCTTGTAAGAAAATCAGGCAATGAGTTTGAATCACCATGTATAAATTCAATATCAAAATCAAAAACAGAAAGGATTGTCTGTCAACGTGCAAAAATTTATTTTGATGCAATATTGAGGACATCCTTTTGCAGAATGTCTTTGGTTGACTTGCAATCGATCCTTAATAAGAACTTTAGATTTAAAAGATCATTTTGGAATTTAGAAACATCCAGAACAATTGCCAGAATTTCCTTCTTAATAGTGGAATAATTTTTCTATGTATCATTCCAATGTTTAGAGATAAATTGGACAATCTGCTCTTTTTCTTCAGCTTTTTGTTTCAAGATGCCACCATATCCAATGTCAGAAGCATCTGTTTCAACAATTTTGAAAGCATTAGGATTAGCCAAACTTAAACAGGGAATTTCCTTGACAAGAGATTTAATCTTACGAACAGCATCCGTCTGAAGATTTGTCCAAGGAATAGGGTTCTTCTTTAACCTTTGGTGTAAAGGTTTGCAGATTAAATTTATGTCAGGAATAAAATCAATTATGTAATTAACACTTCCTAAAAATCTTTGGAGTTGGGTTTTATCCTTTATGACATCAGGAAATTTATCCGCGAATTGAATCGACCTTTCAATTGGGATTATTGTTCCATGATGGATAAAATGACCCAGAAATCTGATTTTTGTTTGGAACAGAAAAATCTTTGTTGGGGATAAAGCTAAGCCATTTTTCTTAGCAATATTTAAAGAATGATTTACGTGTTTAAAGTGAGGTTCTACATTAGGAGAGAAAACCAACACATCATTAATATAAACAATGATGAAGTCAGAATATGGGTTGAAGATATCATTCATGATTTTTTGATATTCTGAGGGTGCATTTTTTAAACCAAAAGGCATAACATTCCATTCATATTGACCAAAAGGGACTGTGAATGCAGTCCGGTAACTGTGCTCTTCTGTAATTTGTATTTGCCAAAACCCATATTTCATGTCAAATTTAGAAAATATCTTTGAGTCATAAAGTCTGTTCAAAAGATCTTTCTTGTTTGGAATTGGATAACGAATCCACTTTAAAGCTTTGTTTAAAGGTTTATAATTCATAACAAGTCGAGGAGTTCCTCGTTCTAATTCTGCATTTTTTATGACATAGAAAGCAGAACAAGACTAAGGGGATTGACTTTTGCGAATCATTTTCTTTTTAATGAGATCTTCAATTTCCTATTTTCACATTTTCAAAAGGTCAGAATTCATTTGAGAATGTCTTGCTTTGGTGGGGATATTTTTCTCATCAAAATCAGGTTCATATGGGAGTGAAACGATATGTTTTTTCCTATCCCAAAAGGCATTAGGAAACAAGGAACAGATTTCATTTTTGATTTTTTGTTATAAAAGAGTGATTTTTTGTTTAACAGAAGGTTGAACGATCTGTTGTTCTATTTTCTGAAAAGCAAGTTCTTCTTTTAGGAACAAAAGATGGTTCTCTTTTCCTTTTATCAAGAAATTAATTTCTTTGATTGCAAATTCTTATAAAAGGTTCAAGTTTCTAGTTTGCGGTCTTGAGACAAAATGGAACATAAATTTTTTACCAAAAATATTTGTTTCAGTACAATCATTATTGACCGAAAAAGGCTGGATCGGATTTATGAAAAGGGTTCCGAGAATGACATTTCTCTTTAAGTCTTTCACCAAAAGAAATGACGTTTTTAATGAAACACCATCTTTGATCACGAAAGCCTCAGGGAGTTTGTATTTAATCTTCAATTGATCACCAGAAGCAGATCTTATAGATTCAGTAGTTTTTTCAAAAAACTGTGTGGCAACCAGTCCTTCTCGAATGCAGTTTAAATCTGCACCGATGTCGAAAAGGGCGGTAGTTTCCAAGATAGGTCCATCATTTATTTTGATCGAGACATTGATGATCCATTTTCTACTATTACTTCAGTCAAAAGTTGTAGAAAATTAGAAGGATCAGAATCAATCAAATTTGATGAATCATTGTTGGAAACACTTAGATCGGAAGAGGAATGGTTGGGAATATCGCTCTTCCCTTTGAGCATAGGAAGATTAGGAATGTGATTGAGTATTTGTTTCTTAAGTTCAAGAAATTCCTTTTGTTGATCAATCTGGTTGATTTTCAAGATGCGAATTTCTTTTTTGATTTCATTAATCTCAAGCTGAAGATCATTAGAGTTTGTTGGTCTAGAAATGGGTTTAGACTTTTTCTCCCTATTTAAAATTTCGGTGAGATTATAAACATTACCAAAATGAGAATGGATTGGAGATGAACTGGAATTTTGAATACGTTGAATCAAAACTTCAGGATTAGAGCTTGAATCAATTGAATCCAAAATTTCTTGTTCTTCTTTAGTCAAAACATTAACTTCTTTTGAAGAATCAGAGTCAGATGAAGTGTCAACTTCATTTACTTGAAGACCTTCTTCTACTTGTTCTTCATCAGTTGAAGGACAAACAGAAGAATCTAAATTAGTGTCTATCATTAATTGATTTAACTGATCGAGAACGTCTTCTTCTAAGTCAAGTTCATTGATCTTTTTGTTTAATTTACAAAATATTTTTGTGTGACCTTTCTTGCCACAATTAAAACAAGTGAATTTACTGAATCCTTTTTTGATTCAAAAGGTTTAGAATTTTTCTTTTGTTGACACCTAATTTTGGCGATCCCGTATTTATTATTATTATTATTACTATTATTATTATTATTGTCTAATTAGTTAAATATGCATCTTTCCTTGTTTTATTGCAAAATAGAAAAGAAAAAAATGTTATAAAATGAAAAATTACAAAAATCGGATCGGATTGGTTCCATCCCCGCCCTCATGAATATGCTCGGCCCACGCCTTCATCCTCTCGCAAGAAGAAGGCCCACACGGCATGGGCTCATCCCATTTTCTTTTTCATCGCGGGCTCATCACCCATTCAGGCCCAACTTTCCCTTTATTTTATGTTTCCACATGGGCTCAAAGCATAGGCCCACTTTCCCTTTTATTTTCTCCTTTCGCCAGCCCACTTTCTTTTTGGCCAAGGCCATCGTGCACGTCACACAGATGCACACTGTGCACGTCTCTCTCTCTCACTCACCAGTCACCATCTTTACTCAGGTGATGATTCATTTAGAGGACTGATTCACGTGCTCTTCACCAACGGACGTCTACATCACGAGTAATGAACTCCCGTCCAAAAGTTGGGAGGGAAAGGAGAAGAACTGGAGGAGTCGGCGAGGTGGGGGGAGAGAGGGGGCGATACACCACCTCTGGTGAGGTCGTTCGACGAAGCTGGAGGCCGACGATCCCTCGTGATCACTACATCTCACGTTGCAGCTGTCTTGGTGCTTAGTGATCGCCCTGTTCTGCGTTTTTTATTTCCTCCATGTCCCGTTACTAGCAGGTGGAGGTTGATCGGCGTGGACAGCTTGTATGGAAGGCCAACTCAGACATGCGGCCTTTTGGTCTCGTCTCTGTAGGATGCGCCGTGGGGGAAGTTTGTGCAGGATAGAAGAGGCGGCTCCAAGGGCTTTCCTCGACCAGGGGAGCTCCAGCGGCGAGAGAGAGAGAAAGACCGAAAAAGAACGGAGCTCGGATTCGCGCAAAGGGAACTAGCTGATGGTTCGTGACGGCTGGCGGTCGAGTTTCAGACGAGAGGAGGGCGGCCGTTGATCTTCGGAAACTCGCCGACGACTCCGCGCGTAAAGGTTGGCCCCCTCTCTCTCGCTTGTTTGCCTCGTTCTGGTTCCGAAGCTCTCCGGTCCGGGAGCATCGATTGAGGACCGACGGGCCTTGGTTTTCTTTGTTGCCTTGGCCACTACGGATCTTATTGTTGAAGAGTAGCGGCGGTAGTCTCGACCCTCTGCCGAACCTGTTGTTGTCGATCGTCAGTTTTCCGGAAGATCATGGCAGGGTGTTGCAGTTCGTTTGGTGAGCGGGGCCCGGCTAGTGGTGACTCGAGCGAGTCCCGGAGGTGCGGCGACGAGGCAAGCACGAACCAGTGATAGGGGGGGTCGAGCGGCCCCAGCGTTTGAGGCAAGAAGGTCCTGCCGGCGCGACCTGGCAGCAGCATGACGAGCGAGTCTCGGCGGTGCGGTGGCCGACGGAGCGAAGGCTGTCGATCGGCTAGAGTCGTTCCTCGGGATTCATCGGCTGTTGGCGTCGGAAGTGCAGCGTCGTCGTCGGGTGTCGCAGAGATAGGAGGGCGTCAAAGGAGGAAGACGATGAACACTTTGTATTAGGGCTGCTCCCACGTTTCTTTCCTTTAGGCCGTGGAGTGGGCTGGTGTGTGAAGAAAGAAAGGTAATTGGGCCGGGCGATTGGGCTCTTGCAGAATAGAACATAAAAAAAACTTCTGGACTTTGGTGATTGAGTGGGCCGAATGTTGATCTGGGCCTATGCCATGCGAGCGAGGCCCGGCTCCGGTTCTCTATCCCGGACCGGATTAGGTCTGACAACCTGATCCAGGCCCGGGTCCGAGAACCCAGACCCGGACCCGGTTACTTTTATTTAATAAATAATAATAATAATAATAATAATAATAATAAGAATAATAAATTCCAAAAATCAGATAAATGTCTTAAAATGTCAAAAAAATAATAAATAGATAGGAAATGCTTCTATTTGTTTATTTTGTTTAATTAGGCTTTTATATGCTTGATTACCGACTGCTTGCCATGTTCAACTCGCATGACTTAGTTCTAACTTCGCATGCGAATGTCTGTGTAATTTATTCCGTAACATATTTCTCGGTAGATAATTTAGCACAGTAATTAGGGTTTAATTCGAAACACGTTTTATCCTTTAATTGACCGAATTTCGCTGATTATCTACTTTGAGTGAATGCATATAATTCCAATGTGGCGACTGACGATGATGCCCATGGAAATGGAAGCTCATTGGGGCTTGGTGATTGAAGACCGACGTCCAATCCAATCCATTTTTTAATATTCGATCCACGTGTCGGAGTTACTTTCTTTAAATATCGCCATTATAGATTTGGATTGCATGTGCTTATTCCAGTCCTTTTTGGCATATTTACCTGATTGAGTGTTTATAACACTGTCTTTTGAAAAATTGCCTGTTAATCGCTTTTCCTATTGCTAGGTCAAGGGTAAATAGGTAATTGCACGAAATGACAGAAAAACATTATGCATGATCATTTAGTACTGGTTAGAGACCTAGTAAGTTTAAAATGATCTGCAGAATGTGTGGTCACCTTAGGGAATATTAACTGGTTAGGTACCGAAAGGGCGCTAATTATCTAGTTAGCGTAATCAAGTCCCCGAATTCAGAATCTCTAGTTGCGTAGGAATCGAGATAAGACTCACGTGTCTCGATTGGTTTCTAACCGACCCCAATAGGCTAGTGGCGACTCTTAATAGCATCTTAGCTTGCTAATCAGTAAAACGAAATCCAAAGTCACGCGAGGTAGGACTTTGGAGAGTCTGCGCCATTGACCGATGGCAATACTTCTAAATCCGTCGGATCCTCTAGGGAGGTTTCAGGCAGGTCGCGACATCTTTTTTGAAAACTTCTTTTCAGGTTTCGAAATTTCGTTCTTTCTATAAAAATGTTTCTTCTTTTTCTTGTAGGGTTTTTTCAACAGGACAAGAACTAGAGCATTTTTTGGAAGAACCAAAAGAATAAGAAGGATCGTATTGACGACAAAAATCTCCTAATCCTCTGTGAGTAAGAGACTTTTCCTTCTTCAATTATTTTTGGAGTTTGATGTTATTGCACATCTGAGTACCAACCTTGTACACATGCGCAATAAGTTCTCCATAAGACAATGAATCAAAAGGAATATTTTCACCAAATTGTTCACGGATTTTATCACGAACTTGATTTCCTATGATAATAGGAAGACCTGCTAAAAACTTTTCTTTCCAAAAGGGTTGATTGCAATCAGGACGCATTAAAACTCTTTAAAAAAAAACATCTTTGTATTCGTGGAACTCACCAAGGGATTTACACTTGAGATTTGAAAGAAGATCTTGGTTGTGGTCGCGAATAACAGAAGGATCTCCAATGAAATGTTGGGAGATAGAGTACAAAAGAGTCGAAACAGCGTTTTGGACAACTTGACCATAGTCATCAAAGACAGTCCGTCCGTTGTCATCAACTTTGACAGCATTGAGAATTTGGTCTCTTTGAGCTTGAGTGAGATAATTATCCCACCAACCTTTCAAAGTACCAGAAAAATCTGCAACAATTAAATAAGCTACTTGCTGATCGATCGTATCATGAAGAGTCTTATAGGTTGTTGCACACATGACCATTTGACTTAAAACTTGGAGTAGGTTTTGCTCAGAAATTCCATATATGTTCCATTCATAGATAGATTCGGTAGAATATTTATTTTGGAATCAATTTGACATTTCTTTAGAAATGAGATCAGATGGAGTTGCACGAGAATAATACAATTTTTTTCCACGAAATTCGATTAACCTCAGTAATGTCAAATTTCTCAAGAACAGAAACCTGATTCTCTTGGATTGGAGAATTGATTTTCAAATGTTTAGAAACTTTGGGAGTATCAAGAACAGGTTGTTTGATGACTTTTTCTTTTAAAAGTCTTTGATTTTTAAGATGAAGAGCCTCGTGAAATTCTTTACTAAAATTTTTAGGCATTTCAAAAATTTTAAACAGTGGTTGCTTCAGAACTTTAGAAGGAGTAGAAACTTGCTGAATAGAATGAGTAGAAGAGGATGGAACAGAATGGATTGAGGCTTGATTGAGGGAAGATTCAATCCTATCTAATTGAACACCTATTGTATGAAGATGTTGATTAGAAAAATTATTCTGTTCAATTATCTTTTTGAACTCATCATTTTCATGTTCAGAAGGTAAATTAAAGGGTGCTGCGGGTACTTCTTTTTCACCAAAAGCAATTTTGATTTTTCTTAAAGGAGGATGGCTTGATTCCACCACTTGGTCATTATCAACCTTCCATCTAAAAACTTTTTCCAAATTAAAGATTTCTCTTTTCTTTAGGAAATAATCTTCGAACCATTCAAAGAAAAACATATGACAACTAATTTCATCCAAAAATTCATAAAATTGGTCTTTGATTTGTTTAGCACATGACATGAAATTTTCAAAAAATTATTTTCTGATTTCAGCATTATTATAAGAATTGAATTCTTTACTCAAAAAATCTATGTTTGGGACGAAATCTTTTTCTAAGGCGCCAAGTTCCCTATCTTCAATATCGTCTTCCATTTGAGACTGAGTGGGTTCAGGAGAGTCAGGTTGTTGATAGAATGGTCTGGCAATACCTGAACTTGTATCAAGACCTAAAATATTTAAAGGAGGTGCACTTGGAGTTGTATGTCCTTGTGCAGGAATGGCGTCAGAAACATTGGTACTACCTGAGCTGCTCACTGGCATAGTGATGACAGGCGGTAGATTTGGACGAAGATCTACTGACCTTCGGGAAGAAGACCCATGAAAAGAAGGTCTTGCAGATATGAAGGAGTTAGCATCAAAAGATCTCCTAGGGAATTGTATGGTAACCTTTCCCTCAGGATGTTGGATTATATTAGTTGGTGTATCATTCTTGATGGTAACTTGAGGAATGGGATTGTCAATTTCCCACTGCTCGGGAAGAACAACATCGTCCCAACTAATAGACTTTGGAATAATTGAACAAGAACGAGAAATATCATGTTGCAATAAAAGGGTTTTTCCTTTTGGGGCTTCATTTAAGGATCGAGCATCAAAAGTTGAACTCATTGCTTTGTAATGAACTTTGTAGATGAGGGAGAGTGGAATGGACCCTTCATCTAACTTGTAATTGGGGGTTTTGATTTGTAAAATCAAGGATTTCATTATCTTTGGGTCCTTCAAAGATACTGAAAAATTTGGATAGCAATCAAAGTGGATTGGACCATTGCAAAGACTTGTTTCAATAGTTGCTAGAATTGAATCCTCATAAACAAGGATCCTAGCATCTCTTAAAACCAAAAAGATTGAAGTATTAAGACCTTTCTTTCAAGAGTGGTTTGACACCAACTTGAATCATACCAAAATGAAGGTAATTATACTTCAAGGCATGTTTTTTGAGAGAATCACGACTTAAAAGAAGAATGACAGAATATGAGTCAGAAAGAGGAATGTCACGTTCCTCAGTAGCGATTATGTAATCATTAGACTTGAACAACTTTCTAAATTTGGATTCTGCATAAATTTGGTCGTACTTAACCTTAGGAATTTTCCAATTTTTTAAAGATTTGTTAAAATCTTCAATTGTAATTTCTTCTCTATTTAGGGGATCTGTAATCTGAGACAACTCAGATACAGAACTACTGGAGGTTGAATTGGTTCTTCTAAAAAGATCCATTGTGGATAAAATTGTTTTAAAATTGTTCAATTTTGATCTCTGCTACCGCACACCATGGTCTTACGCTACCTCTGCCAGGTTCTAGCGGCTCCAAATGAGATCCACCTTAGAACAATTAGAAAACACAGTTTATTCACAACTTCTCAAGATAGAACAACGAATTCCCACCCCTACTGGCTCTGATATCAAAGGGGTCTTTGGATCGCTTATCCGAGAAGTATATATATTGGCGAGTATCTCGAGAATACTCGTTAAGCAACCTATTTTACTTGAAATAATTCAATTTTCAAAACGAGACGGAGCATGGCACGTAAAGGTGTCAAACGGGTGGGTCGGATCGGGTTTGGGTCGAGTTGAATATGATTTGACTTATATTGATCCATTTAACCCGTTTTGACCTATTTCCATATAATATAAATTTTATGACCTATACCCGACTCAACCCGACTCGATCTGTATTATTTAAATATTTATATATTTAACCTAATCACGAAATATTTGTTTCATGAAAATTTAAAAAATGTAAAAAGTGTTTTGCCGACCGCTCTCCGTTGTCACCGTGGTGTCGCGACCCGTCCGAAAAAAAAACGGACGCGGCTAATGGATTACCGATCGCGGGCTTTGGATCGGCGCGAGCCCTCCCAGGCCCATACCAAATCGCGGCGGGGGTATTTCTTTGAGGGATTCGACGATAAAAGTCGATCGCTTTCGACCTTAGTGTGGTCGTGGTGGCATGTGCAAATTGTGCATGCATTTGGAGTCGCCACCAGTCTTTCTTGGAGGGTAGACCGGAAACCTTACTGACCGATTGGGAGAGATCGATCAATTCTGCGGAATCAGAGATTTTGGGTTCGGGGACTTGGTTACGTCGGTGTCATTACCAACGCCCTTTCGGTACCTAACGCGAGTGATTTTCCTAACTAAGAGTTCATGCAGGCGCGATTTTGGGTGAGATATGTATGAGTCAGGGTTTCATGCAGATTGGAAGACTAGTCCTATCAAATCACAGTCAATATAATAAAAACGCAAGTCAAGTGCATAAATAAGTCATGTCAATGCATATCAATTTCAATCATTGGCCTCCTAGTATAGCCATAAGGGCTTAAGGAAGATGTGATTTAGGGCTAGGGGTGAAATGGAAAGATTCTGGGACAATTAGCCCGAAGGGCAAAAATGTCATTTTTGGAAGGTTTGGATACCGAATTACCCAAAATATTCCATGGCCAGTTGATTGTGGCCATTTCCCATTTTTGAGAATTTTTTGGAATTTCTTGATTTTTCTTCAAATTTTGGAAGACGATTCGCCCGAAGGGCGAAATCGTCATTTTAAAGAAGGTTCGAGGTTCAAAACACCCGGGATGAGACTTGGCCAGTTGTTTGTGACCATTTCCTATTTTTCGGGATTTTCCTGGATTTTTAGAAATTTTTTGGAAGACGGTTTGTCGGAAGGGCAAAACCGTCATTTCTGAAAAGATCGGGGGTCCAAAGACCCGAAACAGGTCGTGGCCAGTTGAATGTGGCTATTTCCTATTTTCTGGAATTTTTTAGAATTTTTTCTGAATTTTCCGAATTTTTTTGAATTTTTATGATTTTTCTATTTTTTTTATTTTTTGAATTTTTTATTATTTTCTGAATTTTTTAAATATTTAAAAATATTTTCCGGGCCGGGTCAGACCCGGCCCGCGCCTCTCGGGCGCCCGGCCCGACCCTAGGGGTCGAAACCGGCCTAAAACGACGCCGTTTTATATTTTTTAAACATTTTTCCATTTTTTAACAATTTTTTTGATTTTTTATCTATTTTATTTAATTATCCGAAAATTCCCCGGATCGGACGGTCCACGTCGTGCCACGTGGCTTCGTCTCGTGCGTCCGATCAAAGACTAGATCGGACGTCCCTCAGTGAGCCACGTGGCCACATCGTAGCCATTGGATCAAAAATCAATTATTTTCCTTTTTTAGAAAAACCTTTGGATCGAACGCTCCACGTTGTGCCACGTGGCTACTCCTGGTGCGTCCGATCTTGGACAAGATCGGACGATCCACAGAAAGCCACTTGGCACATTCTCTGCCGTCAGATTGATTTGAATTAATTATCCGAAAATTATTATTTTATTTTGCAAAATTCCAGGATCGCGACACGTGTCGCGATCGTGGCCGTCCGTTTGTTTTATTTAAAAAAAACCGGACCGGACCCCACCCGGCTGACGTGGCTGCCTACGTGGCCGTTGACCGTTGACCGGTCGGAGGGTCGCCGGAGAAGACGATGAACAGTGAAAATGCCGGCGGGGAATAGTGAAAATTCCGGCGAGGTCGCCGGAAAATTGCGAAACGGGCCCGAAACTTGGTATTTTTCGCCCGTTCTTGTGGCATTCGACTCCTTAGACTCTCGGCATCAATATACAACGAAAAACGCAGCCATGAATACACTAAAAACCGGCGAACCGGACCGGCTCCGGCGAAGAATTCGCGAAAAAATTTTATTTGTTTAAACTCGATTCTAGGCATTCACATGGCATCTAAAGGAGTTTTAGGGACTTACCTGAGGTCCCTCGATGGTCGGCGACCTCCGGCTTCGCCGGCGTGAGCTCTCAGTTCGGCCCGAGCACATCGAACTCCGGCCATCGCTCCCGGCATGGTTCCAATGCAAAATAAACACGGAAATGAGCTTATAACAAATTCTAATGAAGCTTAAAGGCGGTTTTCGCGCAAATAGAGCTCGGGGATAGCTCGGCCGAGAGCCAAAATGTCAAGCCCTCATTCAGGCATTTCGTCGAACACATGGCGTGCGTATGAGAAACGGTGATCGGAGGAGAATACCGACCTATCCGGAGCTCGCCGACGACGGTTGAGATTCCGGCGAAGCTTAGTGTGGCCTCTTGAAGGCCGAGGACGCCCGCTCTTCCTCGGTTTTTCGCCAAAAAAAAACCTCTCTCTCTCTCTCGGTCCCTTTTGCTTAAAACCCGAGCGCCCCGCACGTTCCTCGTGGCCGACCGGCCCCTTTTCGATGCCAATGCTTCTGCCAAAACCGAATATGCCCTGCAAATTCGCTTCCCATGCTCGGTTGTCCATTTTCCTTTAGAAAAATCGCGCCCCGCACGTTCCCACGTTCCCCTTTTTTTTTTGTTTCCTCCCACGGCTTGCTGCACATTCTGTGCAAGCCTTGCAGACCCGGGTCGGGCCGGGTCGGGTCGGGTCGGACCCGACCGGCCCGGTTCGGCCAAATCGCCCAAATCGCCAAATTGACCCCCTAAATGACATCTTTTCATGAAATTGATGGCAAAATCGGATTCCTTGACATGTTTTCCATCAAATATGGGTATTTTCGTGAATCAATTTATTGAAATTCTGTGAAAACCCCAAATTGTCCCTAGGATCCGAAATTCAATTTCGCCAAATCGAAGGCCTAGACGATCGAATTAGCCAAAATTGAGCCCACCAATGGATTCAGCATGATGAAAACTGTTGGGTAGAGGTGTTTAATTTTAATGGGTGTGCCCGTGTGAAATTTAATTTCAAAAATTGTGAAACCGGGGACTAAATTGAAAGATTTTTATGCAATTAAGCCCTTTTGGCTAAAATTGATCAAATTGGAGGGCAAATTGACCCAATTGCATTTCAATACTTTGGAGTCCAATGTCATAGCTTATAAAAACCGAGAATTGAAAATTAAAAGACTCGAAAATGATTTTTTAGGCCCGGTTCGGGATTAGGTTTGTGAAGGAACCCCATGAACCAAGCCACATTTCCATAATAAAAAGTGAAAATATTAAATATAGAATTAAAATAAAATTTCTGAATATTTTTGTGTAATTTTCTGACCACGGATGGTATTTTTTCTATTTTTTGGGTATTTTTATAATTAAATAAATTCCAAAAAATATTTAAAAATTCAAAAAATATTTTTTGTACAAAATTGGTTCCTAAGGCTAGGCTAAGGCTTCCAAAGTTGATTTTGCAAGGTTTTGACCTTTTTTGCTATTTTTAATTATTTTTAGAAATAAAAACTAAAATAAAAGATGGTCAAAAATCAGGTGTCAACACGTGGCCCACCTGCCACGGCCATCCACCTGCCCCCACCTGCCATCGGGGCTCGCCCATCACCGGCGCCACTGCCCACAGCTGTCGCCACTGCACACCGCCGCCGCTGCTCGCCCGCCCGCCACTGTGGCTCACCCGTCACCGGCGCCACCGCCCACTCATACGCGCCACACTCAGTCTATTTCATGCCCTCTTTCTACTCAGAAGTCTATCACACCCACTCCTCCGAACGCCTCAGATTGGAATATCCCATGGTACTGGAGTTTGCCATTGCCAATGCTCTCACAATCCAAATCAGGACTCGCAGGCTTGCAAGGTCCTAATCTATTATATATCGCAAGTCGGTGGTCAATGATTGAGTAGAGGGGGATGGGACGATGATGCGGATGAGGTCACGATCTACGCAATCAATATGGATAAAGTTGTTATTTGCGTAATATTACATGATATTACGTTATCTTTATTTTTTTTAGGCAGTTTTGTAATTTTTGAATTTTGCTATTTAGAATTTTAGTAGGGTTAGGATTAGGGTTAGCACCTTATAAAATGGTTTCTTAGGGTTTTTAGACTAGAGAATATTCGGAATATACTTTTGATACTGAAAATTCGAGATTTCTTTCTCCAAGCAAGGATTTGCTTGTTTCTATCCCTGAACGATGTGCGTCAGACGAGCTGCATCATGCGGCTCAAACCCTTCTCGAAAGTCTCGCCTGGAGGTGATGACAAAAGAGAGAGAGTGGGGCTTGGGGCAGTGAGCTATGATGGCGGGCAAGTGGTGAGACGCGGTTTACAAGTGAATAAAAGAGGTCTTACAACCTATTTGTTTCATATAGGTCACGGGTCGAATGTGGGTTAAATTAAAATCCATATTTGAATAGGCTTTATAAGTTTAGACCCATATTTGACCCAAATAAATAAAAGTGGGTAAAAGACCCATAGCGACACCTTTAATGGCACGAAAAGCGGACCGTTTCCTTAAATTGATTGCTTGACAAGTGCGCGCGCTCTTTAACCAAATCCTCATGAGAATGCATAAGCAGTCTTGGTCTTCCGGGCGTGGGGGCGCTGTACATTGACCGTGCTCCCTCTTTTATTCTCCTGGGAAAGGAGCCGAGATGGTAATCGTTTTCATTAGAGATTGCCTTTCGCAGATTTCCAATTTTGACTTTGCTAACCTCAGACGCTGACTTTCTTAATCCGAGAAGATATTCTTAGTAAAAGCACCAATGTTGTACGCAATCCCAAAAGAATCCACGTGAATCTCTATGAACGTAGTGAGAATTCCCTTTTATATGTTCGTCTTTTTGGGCGCCGTCCCATTTGCTTATCCGTGAGCGCACGTGCTAGTGATTTCAGGAAATGTATATATACACACACATGCCACATTGAACAATTAGAGCTAAAGTAATTAATGGACGATAGTATTGAGTTAGCCTTTTTTTTTTTTTTTTTCATCTGATCCGGGTAGAGACCATAGGTCTCGAGCGATCCATCCGGTCCTGACATAAGAAGTCCAATAATGGAAACAATACCGAAAGTGAAATTGATTATAGAAACATAAATTTAATTAGTCGATTGACTTTGAATCAGTTCCTCCTCAACAAATATAACTCCCCGATCTAAACTTTTAAGTGAAGCTAAATCCAATAAAACATGCTAATTGGCTCAACCTCTAAATTCTCGGGTCCCCCCATTTCGAAAATATTAGACTTGAATGTGCAATTTTAAAAATATATCGAACCAGATCCATAAAGTAAGTTGAACCGGATTAATCAGCCTGTCTCCGGGAAACCGTTTGAAAAAGCATGCCGGACGACTTTTTTTTTTTTTCCTTACTTTGTCTCTCTCGTCTTCCCCGTTCTTCTTCTTCTTCTTCCGACAAGATGAACAGGGGAAAGTGGTGGCCTCAGTGACCAAAGTCGCACGCGAGAACAACAAGCTCAAGGATGCCGCTGGCGGCGAAGACCTGGCCATGGAGGGAGGAGAGGGACCGCCTGGTGGCGAGGACGCGGTAGTACCTGGCGGCGAAGGCCCGGCCATGGCATGGCCGATGCCACCCTATGAGCACCCAGTGACGACGACCACTTGCTACCGTCGTCCGTCGCTCCTTGCAAACGGAGTTGAGAAATCAAGTACTGCAGCGCAGGATTCGTGTGGAAATTGGACGAATCAGCTTGATTGATAAAAAGAGAAAAGACATGCGCGTCTGCCATTCCATGCCCATTCGTTGTCTTCGTTTGTCGCGTCTTCCGGCATCGACCCGCTTCACCATCCTTGGTGACGGCGGCAGTCCACGGGATCGCCAAATTCGCCTTGAATAACCTTAGATCTTATTCTGCTCCGTTCTGCCCTATTTTCGCGACGCTGAACCGAGATCCGGGTAGACTAGGTTGGCTGTCGAGAGAGCTGAGCATGTGGCCATCGTGACCAAGGTTGAGTGAGACAGAGTCCCTTCCCGGTGTCAGCTTTCAAGCGGCGCGGACCCGTCGGCTGGGAGGGTCATATTGCGAGTTAAAGCTATGGAGAAGATCTGGCCATCATCTACCACGAGCAATTAATGGAACGCGCGATCTCCTCGTCTTTTGCTCGGATTTGCAGTCTAAGATCAAACAACGCTACGCCTTCGACATCATGGAGCGCATCATCTGTACGTCACGCCGCGTCGAGGATCCTACTTCGTAGTATGGTTGGATACCTCTCCGTGGCCTTCTCGGGAAAGCACTCTCGTCGAGACTCGCTCTTTCGCATGGCCTTCGCATCCTGCAATGTTAGGCCTTTGACATCCTTGCACGAAGAAGAATATGTGGCTCTTTCTTGTTTTTTTTTTTTTTTTGGTGGAAAAGCTCTTCTTTCTTGTTCACCCTGTTCATTATGCCGAACAAAGAAGAAGGTAAAAAGACAAAATAATAATAGTATATACACACACATCTTTGGACGAAAATGCATTGCGACTTTATTTGAAATAAGGTTCATTTTGAAGTATTTATCTTTTAAGTCTTTATTTGGAATTTTCATAAATGACTGAGATTAATACAAACGTTTTAACTATGTGTCTTATCGGTTCACCACGAATAAAAAAGCCATATCTTTTCTCAAAACTCTGTGAAAATGACATTCAAAATCAAGGAAACTGCTAGCCTGACAGTATGACAGTACTGTTTATTTCTGACCACACGATCTCTCAATCAATGATTGATTTATGCAAAACACGCGGTAATGGTGTGTGGATTTACGATTGATATTATATCGTTTCTAATGGCTAGTTGCTTCAAAATCTAAGGCACGTGCAATTGTTGCTAAAAAGCTTTCCATATCTGGCCAGAGCAGGTCACCTTCTCAGTATCTTCCCTCCATCTCAACTTAATGTGTGTGAGACATTAAGGTTTTTCACCTTTTCTAGATTTGTACCGCCGTCCATGACCAATCATTAAGTAAAACAATTTGTAAAACGTGGGAAATTGATGACCCTTTGAAAAAAAATGAAAAGCAAAACGACCCCGGATAAGTGTTTGACTTTCCCAAATGGCGAAGTAACGCTTCAATCCGCACATCAACGGAGACAATACAGATGCTTGTGACGCAAGGCTTGCGATGGCTACGATGTGAGAATCCCAGAAACCGCTTTTGTAACGACAAAAACGAACCCAAGAGGAGCCCACGACATGTCGTAGGTTGTCCAGAAGTCTTCAAGAACTGCAATTTCGTGCCTAGTGCTGGAGGGAAGAGACAAATCAAAGCCCTCGAAGCTGCGTGCTTTGACTTTGACCTAACCAAACACTTGCGAAATGGTAAACAAATACAAAGTCCATCTGGTCGTTCTAGACTGCTTGAATCTGTTGCTCGAACACCGTCGATAACGGTCAATCACAAGCAATCTCCAATCAACTGTCAATCCCCTCTCTCCGTACGAACTTCCATGCATATGACCTGATCTTCTCTCTCTCTCTTTCTCTCTCTCTTCCGCTATATATATAAGAGCTCACCATCATCGGATTGCTTACAGAAGCTCGTGTTTTAGCCAACAGCGTCTCCCAAGCAACCATCTTTAACTCCGGAAGCGAAAATCCCATGACAAATCAGAAAGGTCAGGAGGGAATAAAGGTTGTGATCATCAACACTCAGTACGTCCAGACCGACCCCAAGAGCTTCAAGTCGGTCGTGCAGAAGCTGACCGGGAAGGATTCGGAAGTGCCTGGCTCGTCGGACGCCAAGAGCTGCGCGGCAGGGACGGGAGGAGCTCGATCGGGCGTGGGGGATTTCTGCAGCATGTCGAGGAATCTGTCCTTCAAGTACGACCTGGACAGGATGCTTAAGGAGATGCCGCCCGCGAATGAGTTCAACAATCTGTGGAGTAATTGATTCGATTTTTTGTGTACCGCAATTTTTTTTTTTGTTTCTTGAGATATTGTTTTGTTCATTGGAGCAATGTTCGAATCATAGAACTATCAGCTTATGAAATTGATTCATATAAAGATGCAGCAAACCTTAAGTGGGCGTTTCAGCTCCTAACCCTACTCTGGTTTTGTTGCAGCATCCTGTAAATCCATGTTATAAGCTAGTATTTATACCTCAGATTATACACTATTTGGGGGCGTGCCTATATATGTACATACATATTCTTTAAAGGTGTATCATTATCGATGTATTCATACGGATATATACACGTATCATTTGTAATATTTAAGTTCACACTTCTCGAACTATTAATCAAGCGAAACGCGAAAATCGTGTGAATTCGCCGTGTTTGCACTTTATTTGTACTCGACATTCGCATTCTTTCAGTGTTGCGTCCGTCCCCCGCCCGTGGGTGTGAGGGGAGACTTAATCGCCTGAACTTGCTTAATGAAACTGAATTGGTAACGCTTCATGAGATTCGTATGTCGCCGGGATCTTTAAAGAAGACAGATTCCGACGGATTCTGGCCGCGACGGCGTCGCGTTCTGACTAATGTACTGCACCATCCATCCATACATATATGAGAGCGCCGCGTCTGTATTTCGAAGGATTTTTTTTTTTTTTTTTTTTTTTTTGTGTATGTTATCCACGACAAGTCCCCGATCTTTATTAGCTTGAGTTTTAGTCGGATCGACAACGGGGCGAATCACAAGAGCGAGAAAAAGACGACCGGCGCGGTGCGTTCTGATTCGCGTCACCGTAAAGATCTCGCGACCGGACGCACGCGCACCGTTTCTGCTCTTCTTGGGAGCGAACGCTGGTCCCGGGCCAACGAGCAACTGCAGAAAAAAGAAGAAGGGCGTGGGCCCAATCCGTCTTTCACTCGGGTCGGGCAGGCCGAACAGCCTTTATCTTTGAAAATCGGTTTGTTCTACTTCTACGCATCCTCCGAGGCTGAAGTTTCCGTACCCTTCCCTGCTCCTCCAGAAAAATTCAGTAAGATGAAGCAATTACAACCGTCCGATCGATGTCAACACTGAAATTGTTGACAAATCTTCCAGCTCCATCCAACGGCGATGTCAACAATTTCAACTGCGCATTCGCCGTTGGATAGAAGATTTGTGTCCTTGGGACTTGGAGTTAATTTTGGGACTTGGTTGGGTGGGTGATTGATTCTGTGTACTTTGATTTAGTTGTAAGAGGTTTATCTCGTCGAAAGTCCAAACATCGAATTACTCGTTTCGGCGAGCACAGCGCAATCCCCTCGGTTGGGCCCAACACAACCGATTGGCTGTACGACGACGCATTTGTTAATTATTCTGATGAGATCAGATTGCTATTAATTTTAATCACTTTTGCGATTACCATAACATGGCTGACACTGGAGGAGTGTATATATATATTGGGGGGGGGGGGGGGGGGGGGACAGGAGTCATGTGATCAAGATATTTGGTCAACAAATTTAACGGCCTGATATTGTCGTCCCTTCTTGTGCTTCATTTGTGTGTCGCCAAGGCAGCTCCTTGCTTTGTGGGAATCCTCGCTCGCCGAGCGTGAACGGCACGCGCGTGATTAAGCACGAGGAAAAGAGCAGCCCAAATCAGGGACTGGGATCGACAAAAAGCGCGCGAGCGGCACGCGGGTGATGAGCGCGTGGTTGGGGGGGGGGGGGGGGGGGGGGGAAGACTTTTGCTGTGAGATAATGATGATTCTTTCCTCGTCTGCTACTCTACCGCCCCACCCCTGTTCGTTCGTGCCTTGCGTCTCTCTCTCATCTTCTGTTCCTTTGCGTTCTGGTTAATACGCGCGTTACGTGTTTTTTTCTCTTTTCTTTTTCCCTTTTTTTTTTTTTTAAAAAATTCCTTTTACGTGTGGAAAAGAGATCGCACTCAGCCGAAAGAAGAAACCAAACAAAACCAAACATCACGCAATACATACATACATACATACATGTCCGAACGAGGACTCCCCCCTCCAAACAAATATATATTGTTGACAAACTTCACAAAAAAGAAGAAGAAGAAGAGGTTTTACAATGACCAACAACATAAAATGTAAAGGGTAAGAAAAGATTAAAAATGCTGCATTTTCGCGAATATAATTCCTTCGATTTTCTATGAATCACTCTATTTTCGGATCGACGATGGAGAAGACGGGACGAAGAGAAGTTGATAAAGATGTTGGTTATGTATCTAAAATTAACTGTTTGTTCGGATGTGATTAATTTAAGTAAACAGCCGACATCTTTCTGTCATCTCATCTCCCCACATATCTAAAAATCTTGCTGTCCTTTCCTATTTTATGGAGACTCGAATAACCCGAAATAATGAAAAAGAAAGCAGCTAAAATGTACGACACAATATCCACTTAGTAAAAACTAATTTATTAGAAACTTCACGTAATTGCAAAACCCGAACAGTCCACCCTACCCTCTCTCTCTCTCTCTCTCTATCTCCCTTTCTGGAAGAGGAAGTCCCCGATTGTGTGCGGTGGGAGTCTCTGGGTTCCTCTTCTCGCTAAAGCAGGAAAGAAACTCTCTCGATCTCCCTTCCATTCCCATTTCATTCCCCCCTCGAATCTCTCTTCTCGACAATCTCTCGCTCGCCGCCGTTTTCCCGGACCATTCTCCAAGGAGTCGCCGGCAGGGTGCGTGCGCTTCTTTGTTCCTCCGGAATTGCGCTTCTTCCGTTGATTTGTGCCGGAGCACCTTCTCTTGCCATCCCAATTCCGTTCGCTCCCGGTTTCGGGGGGGCTCAATTCCCGAGATTGGTATCTCGTCCTTCCTGGTGTCGAATTTCTCATTCTGGTCTGGCTTTTCGCTTCCTTAGGTTGTGGGAATGTCCTTTCGGCTGCGGAGTCTACCCCCAGTTGTACTGGAATTTGCTGGTTCCCCGGTAAGCCAACTGCTTTTTGGTTTCAAGAATTGAGGGTTTCTTTATCACCATGTGTCCGGATTTTGGGGGTCTTTTCCTCCTCTCTGTTTTTTTCCGCCCCCGGTGTTCGTTGTTGTTTCCGTCTTTTATCGTAATTTAGCTAGCGCTTTCATTTTCAGGGTTGCTGTAATATTTTCCTGCGGCAAGATGTCCCCGGTCGTGCTGAAACCAGAGCTTCGCCATGCGAAATGCATTGGTAGTTAGGGTTTTTGTATTGTTGCGAGCCTATTTGCTTGATAACGGTGTTGTGGCTAGGCAATTTCAATGTGTGGATATGTCGCCCGCGTGTGTTTTTCCCCTCGAGAAAGAACTGATAAGTAGGAATGGAGGCGGTATGTAGAATTCCTTGTGGTGGTGTTCTTGTTGCTGGTGTTGTCCTTTTATGCTCGTGGTTGATTTTGGATTTAAGAACTTGGCCAACAAACGTAAAAGAGGGAAGAAGATTTCCCGCCTTTTTGCCTGCTAAAAGTGAAGAGGTTGTCCCATACAAGTATTGCATGGGTAATAAACTGGGAAGGAGGAGACAGGTAGTGGATGAGAAATATACAAAGCCTCAAGGGCTGTACCATCACAAAGATGTGGACATTAAGAGGCTCAGGAAACTCATTCTTGAATCCAAGCTTGCTCCTTGCTATCCGGGGTGACGAAGAAAGCACGTGCGATCTCGAAGAATGCCCAATTTGCTTCTTGGTCAGTCTTCTCCCATTCTCCTGATGCATTGCTGTTGATAAATTCAGCAATTTTAGCTTCTTTTCGCCTCTGTTTGCTTTGTGTGATAATGAAGACTTGGCATTGGGAGTGACCTCCATGCACGTTTTTTTTATGTGAAGTGAGAAGAAATTCTATATGTCAGCCTTTCTTTGTCTTGCCTCAATGTCTTATTGATCGTTGCGAGTGATGAGGCAAATGCTTTCTTTGGAGATAATTGTTTGTACTCCAGAGACCTGTTGGCAGACACTAATTATGTGTTTCATATTGTTCTGTTTTGTGCAGTATTACCCTAGCCTTAACCGATCCAGATGTTGCACAAAAGGCATTTGTACAGGTAAATGTCCTGGTAACTGTTGCATTTTGCCTCGAATTATTGAGAGCTGATACTGATGTGATTCCTCTTCTGTGCACCAGAGTGTTTTCTGCAAATGAAGGTTCCTAATTCAACTCGCCCTACACCGTATCCTTCGATATTAACCACCTCACCAGCTAATTATTTCGTTGATTGTCTATGAATCTGTCCATATGATCTTTTTCAATTCTCGTTCTCCCGATGTTTCTTCTTAATGATGTAAGGTGCCCATTTTGCAAAACCTCAAATTATGCAGTGGAATATCGAGGTGTGAAAACAAAGGAGGAAAAGGGCATTGAGCAAATTGTAAGATATGCTTCTCATGGTTTGGCTGCATTTTTTACTGTAAGCATGGGGACTCATATAAAGATAGTAATTAGTTGCGGTCCCTTATGTAGGAAGAACAGCGTGTAATAGAAGCAAAGATCAGGATGCGACAAAAGGAACTCCAGGATGAGGAAGTGCGGATGCAGAAGAGACAAGATTTAAGTTCGTCTAGCAGAACTATGGGAGAGGTTGATCATGGCTCAATTGGAGGTACATTTTCATTGGAACTTTAGCTCTTATTTTAATGTCTTGCATTTGCTTCTGAGAGTGTTGCTAAATGTCTATTTTGTTTGCAGTTCTGTCTAGTAGATCTCCTGTAGATGAAGAAGAAATTGTTTCTGCTGATCAGTCTTGTTTCTACTTCGATAAGTAGACAACCTCCCCCACCTAAGGACAAACAGGTAAGGGTTTTTTAACTCCTTATTCTATTTCCTGATGTTATTTCAAGGCACGCAAAAGAATCTTGTGTTGAAAATGACATCAGAGGGGTTTCTGTAATAAGTAGACCTTATTGGACAAATTGCTAGGGATCTTAGTGGGAAGGGCCTCTACATTGTTTTCCTCCCCGGAAGTTGATACTAATTGATGGTAGCTGTTAATTTATTCTATCTGTAATGGCTTCTCTTACAAGTACATGAATCTATGCCCCTGTTCCTCCCATCCCAAGTAAAAGAAGTACAGAAAGTATGTCGAATGAAAGGATGAGAATTGAGGAAAAAACAAATGTTTGGAGCCTGAAGTGGGCTTCTCGGTTGTTATCGTGCAGCTGTATTTGATCTTGGTAAAACCTGCAATGACGTGGTCATTAGACTACACCCCTTGGAAAATACCAAGCCTGAGAATTGCTACTATCATATTTGTATTTAAAAATTGAGGTACACGATCTAAAAGAAATAAAATTCATAATTGTCAGCTAAATGAGTACAAGCGTATTGCTTGCATCAACCCTGGTTCTTTTTTCCTTTGGGTGTAAAGATATGAGTTGGTTGTTATTGAAGAACAATTACTGCTCTATCATTCCACAACACTTCTGTACATCTTGAGTTGCCTTGTTGTGAAAGTTAAACTTAAGTGCTGGGCTCTGACTGGTTGGCATGCATTTGCATCATAAGACAACGTGGTATATAGGAAGTACATATTTTTAAGGATCTTACTTTAAAATAACTCTTCATTTTGTATATCATATCATTTTGGCAGTCAAATCTGTATGCTCACTGTATCATTAACAGGGATGATGAATTTGATCTGGATCTCGAGGACATAATGGTTATGGAAGCAATCTGGCTTTCCATTCAGGTGAACTTTTATAGCATTGATTTGTTGATATTGTGATTCTGTAGTTAGCCATGGAAATTAAGCTAAAGCGTGAATAAAATTGCTCTGGTTTGGCTTTTCAGACATGGTATACCATCTTGCCACTCGGAAATGTATATTTCTAAAAGCAGATGTTAAGATCGAGATGCTTTGCATTGTTCATTATTATGCTTTATGATGTTTTTTTTTCCCCTTGGATTTATATCCCCAAATGAGGTTGCTCTCTGGATAATCTGCGTTCTAGGGTAGTATCTTAATGTAGTTATGCAGAAAATTCACTTCATTTCCTAATACATACAGTCCTGTCAGTGTCCTTTAAGAGACTAGATCTTATTTTGCTGTAGTTAGTAGTTCTACTATTTATTGTTCTGGGGTCTGGCAAGGCATTGGAGCAATTTGAGCAATCTTGTTGCGCAACTACTGGTGTTTTCTGAGTGTGGATAAAGATGATAAAATCTGAAAAGTGTTTGGATGCACGACGAAAATGCGGAACCTATATGGACTTGTGGTTGCTTCACTTCATGGTTTCTAGTCTTTTTGGATTTATTTGATTTTGTTTCTCAAATAAGATACTAGTATGCCATGGGAAAGCGATGGTTTCTTTCTTGAGTCCTAGTTTGTCGCTACTGAAGTATGGAGGACCTATGTTGCGCAATGGGAAAGTGAGTGTAACTCGCATTAAATGGGCCCTGTTATTAGGGCACACACTACGTCAATAACAGTGGGGGACCATACGTAGAAATGATCGATGTGTATTGTCAACTTGTAATATTGCTTTCTCTATGGTTTTTGATGACTTGATTGTCCAGAGCACACACTCTTAACATAAGATTTGGCTATAGTGGCTGGGAATAAAAAATAATGCGACTTATGGTTGCTTTTTAGCATGAAATTATTGCTGTAAATCTGGTGTATCTTTGAATCGACTGGTGATTTTTTGTGATTTCTAAGCACCTTGAAATCTGCAAACCATTGTCTTCTATCATTCACGGCATCTTGGTGCTTAGAGTAATCGAATTATTCCAGCTGATGCATTATTCTGCTAAAATCAGGAGAATGGCAAGCCTATAAGCGTTGCTCAAAGTGACGCTGCTCCTTCTGAACCGTATGTGTCGGAAGACCACTATGTTTCCCAAGCCACTGCTCCATTGGTGGGCTCTGCATCATCTCCATCTGGTGGACTTGCCTGTGCGATAGCTGCCCTTGCTGAGCGGCAACAGACAAGTGGAGAATCCTCCTTGAGCCACAACACTACTATGTCAACATACAATGTGCTTCCAAATTGTGGTCAGTTTTACCAAACTGCAGTACAAGATTCAGACAGTTATGCTGTCCCAGAGGGCGGAACAGAACTTGCACATGGGGGAGGGATTCCCATGGCAAGTGATGATGGTGAATGGAACATGGACCGTGGGTCTGAAGTTGCTGAAGCGGGGACCAGCTATGCAAGTTCTGATTCACCAGAAGATGCAGGTGGGATTTCTGCTTTACCACAACCGAATGAAATTGATGCCGGCTTTCAAAATCTTCCCGCTCCTATCGTTCCAGAGAGTTTCGAGGAGCAAATGATGCTGGCAATGGCAGTTTCTCTGGCTGAGGCTCGGGCCGTGTCCAGTGGACCTGGGGTTACATGGCAGTAGTTCTTTCATTTTTAGAATAGATGGTTGTTGGTAGTTGATGTTTTTTGGACAGGCGTTGCTGGTCATGGCTATTTTTCAGCCGAGTCTCTCTGAGGAGGAGGCCACAAGGAGATGCTTGCTACTTGCTGAAGTTGAAAGGTATTGAACTCTCATCTCTTCCATTCTCAGTATACAGATGTAAAAGGAGAACCGATTATTCTAGTTAAATGAAAGCTTGCCAGTTATGCTTGTTGTAATGATCGGGTTTCCCAATATGAACATGGTAGATAATCCTCGTGATCCTGTGCCAACGGGGTTGAATCACTTGTGTCTTATCAGTGATTTGAATATGTTACTGAAAAGTATCACGACGAGTGCTACTTATTATTTGTTAGCACTATGGTTACAAATCGGAGCTATGATATGCCAAGACCTGTGGAGAGCACCGTAATGCAAATCTGCCCTTAGGATGGGCAGGAATTGGTTTTTTTTTTTTTTTTAAGAGTTCCGACATTTCGCCACACATTGCTAATGGTGTTGTACCATTACTCTTATTCTCGAATGAAAGGATTTCAAATTCAATGATGAGCCCAAAAGGTGAGGAGAGACTTGCATTCAACATGATGGGCAAGAACTTCTCCAACAAAAATATAAAATAAAATTGATGGGCAAGAAGCATGGAGCTCAGGCCCTTCTGGTCAAGTGGCTTCGGTTTTCTGATTTGCAGAGAACATCCTCATCGGGCAAAGTGAAGATGTGGAAGCCAGTTTTTTTGTTCATTGTGATCTGATCTTGATGGAGTATATGACTAGAAATCGAGCTTATGATCGAGACTTAACTCAAAAGCAAGATCTTAGCCATTGTCTAACTTGATCAACTCTTTTTGTTCTGGAGGATTAGTCATTCTAATCATTTTCGTTAGCTAGTCAAACCTGTCGTTGAGGTTGCGGAAAGAGAGAGACGCTCCCACAAGAGACCGGCAGGAAAGGAAGGAATGACCTGGATGAGAACAACGCTCGCAACGCAGAGAATGGACATAGAGGACCGCAGTTAAGACGATGCATGTGGTTGGTCTACAAAAAAAATTGGGGGGGACGGTTTTGTCACGTGACGGTATCAAAAGAAAAGGAAGGGGGGAGGGGAGAGTAATGGCGCGGGATTGAACGGTTGCCATCGGATCGTGAACCCAAATCAACTGCTTCCATCTATTGTGGGACAAGCACTCGTTATTGGGCGTGGCCCAGTTATGAGCTCAGCGGTGTAGTAGTTGGAAGGGCCTTCTACTACTTCAATGTTCACCTCTCTCTCTCTCTCTCTCTCTCTCTCTCTCTCTCTCTCTCTCATGGCATGTCCTAACCTAATCTAAGAAAATCCGAGGCTGTCGTTACCGTCTTCCCTTCACCGCCGTACGCTGTCAAATTGACCAGCAGCCCGTTCGTCTCATGAGTAAGAAGAACCCTCGTGACCATAATCTTCTCAAGAACAAAGTACATCTGCATGATCAAAGCTCTCGATGTTCTTGATCCCCCCCTGTAGTCAGGGACTGCCAGAAACTACTGAAAATCGTTAGTCGCTAATCATTGGATTGAGTAATTTTTCATATGTGGAGTTCGTTGTATGTATGTGAGGATAATCGCACCAAATTAAACTCGGATAACGGCATTTGGTTATGCGATACTTTAAGTGCACATGAGGCTACATTTATAATTATGCTTTACAAGGAAAAGATCTTTCTCGATTCAAACACTAATCTAATACAATATAAAAAGGGCGTGATGGTACTCAATATCCATCGGTGCCCAATTTTTTTTTTCATTGTCGTTTCAAAAGGAAATTTGAACTTGCATTAAGCGCCAGACTAAAACACAGAAGCGTGCACTGTCTGATGATGGGGTAAATTTGAAAGGGTCGTTTCAAAAGACAATCTGCTGCTTAGCAGAGGAGGTCCACATACATTATCGGCGTTCGCCAGATCTTAATAAAGAGAAGGTTGGGGGGACACAAATAGCAGGTACACGATAATAAGGCGTGTAAGCATGTGCTTGAGTTCATTATCAGCAATTATTAGCGAAACAGAGCCCAGGAACCGCAACCTCTCGTCCACAGAATACTTTATTGGTTATTATTATTATAATCCGCAAGGACGCGACATGTTTTGGAATCATGCGGTGTCTTCTTGTACTTCCAGGGCAACTATTGAACAGTGGAGTCAAACACGAGATCACTTTTGAGGCTGACTCGCACTATGGACAAACCTAGCTGCATTCAATACTACATACTCAGTGCCCAATTAACATGGTCATCAAGAACGGGAAAGGCATCGTCATGATTCAACTTAAAAGCCATTATCTTGTTCAGCTACTACTGTTTCTTTATTTTAGCCTTTTGCGGATGTAACCATGGCCAACTGCCTTGATCCTATTCACATCACCAGGCATCCATCAACCTCCCACGGTTTGAAACTCATCTGAACTCATCTATTAGATAAATTCAAACTACCCCTTGTAATCTTCTCTTTGTTTCTTCTGCTGTGGTTGGATGAGCAGTCGCAATTCTCAACAGCTTCTTTGCCCATTGATGATGACGTCATGGTACTTGTGTTGGTGTTTCCACTTGGCCATATATGGTACTTTGAGAACTGGGCTTGTTCCGTTGTTTACACTCAACGGGAGTCTCCTGCTTGAATTTTCAATTGAGACCGGACAGTGTCATCTTCTTCTTGTTTTTAAACGTAATGCTCAATCATACTTTTCTTTTCACGCAGTCATCGAACTCTTCATGGATTGAAATGGAGCAGGAATTTCATTTAGACACGGGTCCATGTCCGTCTCCTACAAAGAAAGTTGTTCTTTTTTAGTTCTCCATGACGTTGTTTTTTGCAAGATGATTTATGGTGTAAGAAAGCGAAGGTGTGAACTTTAAGAAAGAGTTCGTCCCACAGTTTGTACAGTTGTGATAAATTTGCCCCTAAATTATTATTTTTATCACAAAAAATCATAAACTGGTATACATGTGACAGATTTACTATAAATTAATTTTTTTGATCATGAAAAATCACAAACTAGTATATAATCGTGACAAATTTACCTTCCGTTAAATTGTGTTAATACCACGAAAATTTTTAAATTGATATACATGTGACAAACAGATGGTAAAAATCTCAAACTAGTACATCCGTCAATTACCACGTGTCATAAACATAACATTTTAACGATTAAATTTAATGAAAACTAACGGATGATAAATTTGTTACAGATGTATCGATTTAGGGTAAAATTGTTACAAGTTGACCAGCTTGAGACATAAGTATATCAGTTCGGGATTTTATGTGGTATTAAAAAAAAAAAGAAATAACTTTGAAAAAGAGCAACAGGGAGTCAGGGACGAGTGAAAAGTGTCAAAGAGGCCGGTGGGATTTTCAAGATTCATTTCGTTGTTATTTATTATTAGACCTTTCTTTGAAATTACCCCCCCTCTCTCTTCTCCCTCTCTCTTCAGCTTTAATTCAAAACTTCAAAAAGAGCTCTTTGTGGCTCAAACAGCAAGATGTGCTTTGCTAGAACAATTATTTACCGCCACCTGACCCTATATTTGCAGCCTAAACTCACTCTCTCTCTCTCTCTCTCTCTCTCTCTCTCTCTTCGTTCCTCTTTTTTCCAGACTGCATTTGTCGGAGAGGCATCCATTATCATGGTGTCCTTTTAGGTTTCGCTGGTATCAGACCATAAAGGAAAGCCCTTTCCTTTCGCCCTCAGCGATCTCGCTTCTTCGCACATCAAAGGTAACCTCTTTTTCATTGCTGTTCGTTTTATCAGCCGCATTCTTTTCTTTCTTGACAAGTTGCGCTGTGTTCAGCTTGATCTGTTCGTGCGCTTGGTATCGCTTCTGATATCACGGTCATTCCAAAAAATGCTGCCTTTTGGGGTCGCACTGAGAATATGCTGTTTTCACTCTAAACGCATGCATGCATTGAGCCACAGGGTAGTGATTTTTCGAGCTGCATTCTCGTTTAAACTTCATGATTTGAGGGTCATACGACTCTGAGAAGCTAAGCTTAGTCCGCTCTTCTGGAAGTGTTTGCATTTATGGCGAGGGAAATGCATGCGACAATCTTCTTTTTCTTCTCTTTTTTTGGGTGTTGTTCTGGGGTTCTGAGTATGGATAATCTGATTTGATCAAATACCCATTTCTGGATTAACCTTTGTGAGTTTTAGATCTACCTTAGGTAGTTGTCGAGGCTATTTGGTCCTTCTAAAATATCCACTAAATCAATAACGAATTTCAAATTTGACTGCCCGTGGAAATTTTCTCTCTCTAGCGAAAAACGCGAGTGGTGGCGCGTCTGATCACCTTTTGAGCATAAAGAGTTTCTTTTATCACGGCGTGCTTTGGTACATCATTCATTTGCTTGCCTTTTTTCTTGGAAAGTTGGGTCAATTTATGGACAAAAAGGGTGGTAATTGCTTTGGTGATGGTAAAAGCCAATAAGATGTTCGGAGAAAGAGGCAAAACAAGTGAATGCCTTTTACACCTTCCCATAAAGGCCAAGTGCATCATCTCCTAGAAACCCAATGCAGGAATCAAAAGGCCTTCTTTAGTCATTTACCTAGAGCTTTTTTCTTTAACGATTTGTACGAAATATAAGAATCTTCAATCTCGGTACCCCCAGCAAATTGCTATCCTACTGGCTTTATCTCGGCTCATGAGATGGTTTCATTCAGTAGAGTGGGGAAATTTATTCCAGATCACTTCTTGCTAGGCTCTGCAGTGAAGTTTCTCGGTCAGAATGCTTTTCGACTTTAGGAGCAGGCATTAGCTTCAAGGTCCACTTCCCTCTCGGTGTGTGTGGAGAATCTTTCAAATTTTACATTGAGGAAAATCTTCTGCATTGCTATCTGTATTGTTGTCCTGTTTTATCCTGTTTGAGAATCAAACTCAGTAGCAGGGAAAGAAGTTCGATGGTTAAAGCTGTAAAGAAAAAGAGGTAACTGAGTTAAGGTGACTGAGTCTAGGGCTTCGGATTAGATACCCCAGTAGTCCTAGCAGTAAAAATGGTGGATAGGATGACTAACACATTTCTGCTTTGGTTTTCTGACGAAATGGCTAGACATCTCTCCTGCAATCCTGTCCTGTGATGCTAATGCTGTCGTTAGCAAGTGGAGATTTTGTTTTTCTCTACATCTTGCCCTCTGTTGTTCACATATTTCTGTTGGATTTCAACTGCTTATTTTGACCAAGGCTCTACATGTGACTTCCTGCTGATTCCATTATTGTTTTTCAGGTCAAGTGTTTCTTTTTGACCAATCATTTTTCTAATCCTTGCCCGAAGCTTCTTAAGTAGAAAAAAATGCCAAGACCAAGGTGAGCAAGAAAATCTTATATCTTTATGCAGATACTGATTTTGAAGTATTTTGTCATGATGGCATTTATATTAAAATGAGCATGTACGTAATTCTAGATTCACTCGATAATAGCTTGATCCACACGGCTGCTGTAAAATGCACCAAACTCTGCTCCTTTTATCCACACGTTCACTGTGGGCACTAGGTTATATGTTGATTATGCCCATAAATTCCAAAGCTTGTTTGTTTATATTTTTACTTACCACTTTTCCCCTTTTTTGCAGCTTTCACAATTTAGCTTATGTTTAATGCAGAACACTTGAAAAATTTTCAAGGCATAAATATACTGATGTTCAGATTTCTATGACTTTTGTTACTTCAAAATACTTTTTCCAATGGTACGGAGTTTCGTTTCTTTAAAGTGAAGACTCTCCAAGTCAAACTACAAAATCCATTTTCACATGCAATCCAAATCCCTGCTCATATATATTTGTGCAGTTTTGCTTAGTTATAATTCGGTAGTTCATTGGTATTTAAACGCGACTTAACAGATTTTATGTGACAGCGACGCACATAATTATGTGCCCAAATGAAAGTTAACAATGATTTGATCAGAAAAAAGGATTGTACATCAATATCCATAGAATGAAGACGAACGAGTACATTCTCTCTCAATCAGTCCACCGTATGGTTATAAATGTGATGTAGCATAGTCTCCAGCTATCTACTAACTTGAATTCATAGGAAGTCCGTTTCGCGTGTTTCAGCTTCTGCTTACTCAACATGAGATTGTTCAACTGTTTTACAAGATACTCATGCTTTTTATCACGACAGCAGGGGGTCAGAAGTGCCTCAGAGGCAGTCTCCCAGAGGCTCACTTCAGCTCAGAACTTCAAGTTCTGATTCTGATAACTCACACCATCGCCCTCTCCCTGACCGAAGCCCTAAGCTAGGAGATCGCCGTTCTCCACGAGGTGCCCAATCTGATTCTGTTAATCAAAAGAAGCTTGGAACTCGCATTGCAGATCTGGAATCTCAGCTTGGCCAAGCTCAAGAAGAGCTTAAGCATCTGAAAGAGCAATTGGCCTCAGCTGAGGCTGCAAAGAAAGTAGCTCAAGAAAAGCTTGAGAAGAAAATGAAGACAAAGCTTGTACCAGACTCGGCCAACATCCCTGAAAAGCGTCATGCAAAAGAAGTTCAAGAATCGAACAAGACAAAGAGCAACCCTTTAAATGATGTTCCTGATGACATCCAGCAGGAGACTGATGTTTTTGAAGTACCAGTTGAGAAGGTTGCTTTGGAGACTCAAGTAGAGGTCAACCAACTGAACATTGAAATAGAGAAGGAAACAAAAGCAATTGACTTACCAGCAGAGCCACCAGTGTTTGTGGAGCCAACCTCGCACCTGCTTCAGCTGGCTGAGAAGGAGGATGAGATAAATTTGCTTAAAGGTAAGTTACTAGAAAAGGAGAAGGAACTTGAAGTAGCTGACCAACAAACCGAAAACCTGAAAAAGCAACTCAACGAGGCAACAATGACGATATCTTCTGCTCAGAGCAAAGAAGAAGAGATGGCCTCAAAGCTGAGCCAGCTAGAAGAGGAACTTAAAGCGAGCAAAGAAAACAACATCCAATTAAAGGAGAAATTAGAAGCTGTGGAAGGAGGTAAAGAAGAACTAGAAGTGGAGATGAAGAAGCTGAGGGTACAGACCGAGCAGTGGAGGAAAGCAGCAGATGCGGCAGCTGCTGTTCTTGCTGGTGATGTTGAATTGAATGGGAGAGTTCCTGGAAGATGTGGTTCGATGGATAAGCATTTCGGAGGTGTTTTTGAGGTGCCTCATGCGGGTTACGCTGGTTTTGTGGGGTCACCAGGAAATATTGATGATGTAGACGATGGCTTTGGTGGCGGAAAACGAAAGAACTCTGGTATCAGAATGTTCGGAGATTTGTGGAAGAAGAAGGGCCAAAAGTGATCCATCATCTCTGTGCTCCATTAGCCTTATATGGTTTTGGTGTCATTAATGGTCGGAAACGAGGAAAATTGGGTTTGGAAGTGCTAGTGCTTTTTGTTCTCTTCTGCTAGGATGAGTGACATACTTCATGCATGTATATCTCTGGTATCGAATCTAAATCTAAACTAGCATGGCACTGCTCGATTTATTTGAGAGTTGTGGTATCTGTTTTGATTATTTGTTTAGTTTCTAAGGTGCAGCTTTTATCCACTGGCAGATATCCTTGTCTGCAAGTTCAGATTCCTGCCGACTTGAGAAGGTAAATAGAGACTTTAGAGTGCATAGAGTGGGCAAAGTTAGTATGCAGTTTTCATCTTAAGGAAATTCGAAGAAGTTTAACAAGACTTTGGAATCTTGGGTGTCAACATAAGCAACTGGCTCCAGATGAAAACTACTAAACAATCCTCAGCGCACAAGCTCGTGTTTTGACGAAATCACGACCTAAGTAATACTCTCATAATGCCATGTTGTTCTGGTATTCTGTCGGTTTGATTCTAAGAAACCAATCTCTCGTTATGAATGATTGTTATTCCCACAGACTAAGGCGGCAATTACTCCAGGCGAGTATGTTTCTAAATAATCGTAGTTTACTGGCCGTGCAGTGCCTTCAGTCAGAACATTCCCAGCGAGCACAAAAAGCTTTCTACTAATACAGAGACAAAATACATTAAATCATTTGCAGTTTTGCACCTAATCTCATAATTCAATCGTCCTCGTCGCTACTTCCATAGCTTTGGCACAATGATTGTAGCCCAATGCTCAGACCACCGTTCTTATCCGCTTCTTTCTTAGTCTCTTCAATTTTTGCTGAAGCACTAATGCTGGAAGTTGGAGCAGCTTTCTTTACCACAGCAATTCGCACAGAGGAAGAATTGAACGACAATTTTCTCTCACTCTGCTCTCTCGAACCAACAAAATCTCCTGATAACATAACAAACAAATGGATCAAATAAACCACATACTTGGATGCTTTGCAAACACTACAGATCCTCATGCAACGACCAAGAAATATTCATTTCTAATGGAAAACAGAAATAACACACAGGATCGTAACTAGAAAACTTGCAGAAACAACCACCATCAGATGGCAAAAGTTACTTTCTAAAAATCAATGCACTTTAATACAATCCAAATCACTTGCAGGAGAAGGGAAGTGCCAAACCTTTCTATTCCAAAATATCCATTCAGATAGACAGTAGTATCATAAATCCCAACCAAGGAGAGCTAAGTAATTGAAGAAAACATGTTCGAAAAATGTGACATACCTCTGGCATTCGAGACGTCGCTGGAAGTAGCTTTTGTCAAGGAATTTGTTGGCTTGTCCAGGAAGTCCTCAAACAATTTTCTCTTCTGCATTTCAAATCAAACAAGCATATAAGAAAGCTTCTCTCTAGGCCCCAACAACAAAAGACAATTCCATATAAATCAACAACTCATGCTCACCTCGAATCCAATAAACCTTAAAAAATAAACCAGATCAAATTCCTAATGCATATACAACTAATGCAAGCAAAGCAAGACATTCATAAACTCAATCCATACTGAATCAGGGATTGATGATCACAAAAATCAGAGCATTCACGATAGAGTATCTTCTAAAGAGCTCAAACTTTTTTATCTATCCAAGAATTACTCGTTTATTGAAGTCACACATACATCTAATAAACCAATATGCGAGCCCATTATTAAGCCAATAAGAGTTCAGCCAGAACTGATGCATAATGCACTGATTCAATATCCAAGAGAGTTCTCCACATATTCCCATGCAACCGACAAGGAAGCAAATATACCGACAATTCGACCATTACTAACCTTGAGAGTTTCGTTCACTGATTCGTCGTTACCAGCAGAAGGTGGAGACAGATCTTCCTCATCCTCAGAATCTTCGACTTCAATCCTACGGACAAAATCTTTGGATGTCTACAAGAAAAAGTTAAATGAGAATTAGTCCACTGAAACATAGAGAGATGAAACAGAAGTAAAATACTCAGAAATCAAATACTTAAGGAAGGTTAATACTAACATGGAATACTATGGATTTAATAAGCGCTTCATCTTCTTCCTCCAATTTCTTTTCCTGTCAATCAAACAAACAAACAATGCGATAGGAATTCGACCACAAAATGGAGAAAATTCTCAAATGGAGTAAAAGGTCTGACAATGAAAACATAGAGGCAACCGAAATGAAGTAGAAGAAGAACAAAGAGGTCAAGAATGATGATGTGAATTCTAAGCAGAAACAGTGCCCCTATATGCTCGATGCAAGAGCTCATTAGAGGACCTCTGACACTCTGCCACCATATTCGAAAGAACAAATGCTGATTTAAAGTAGATGGGAAACAGCCAATACCTTTGCAGCAGACGTCCGTTGTAAGGCCTCTAGCATTGCATCTACGCTCACAGTTGCATGTCGAGACTGAAAAAACATTAGCTCTCCAGTTAGTATCGCAAGAACACGAAAGTTAAGCAGCAGAAGACAGGAAATCAATGTCCATGGAAATATGTCATCCGCCAATTTGGTGCTAAATCAATTGGGATAGATATTCATGGATTGTACAAATCCATACTTAAACAACAAAGAAAAAAGTTGAAAGGACTTACTCTCATGGATTTCATCTCATCAAGCGCGGCAAGAATATCCATCTCTCTCTTAGAATCCAATGTCCTATTCTCCAAAGACTTCATGGCATCGCCCATCTCTTCAGCCTCCCTCTTTCTCTTCTCATTCTCCACCACCTGCCCAAAAAGCATAAGTCAAGTTCAATTCTTTCCAAAGTCCAACAAACTCTAAGAAACCAAACAATGGGAAAGGCACAACCTCATCCTGCTCACGCCAGGGCTCAAAATTTCTCGTCGCCCCTGACTCCACGACGTAATCCGAATTCTGCGGATCGGTCTTCATCGCGAGCTCAGCAGAGCATTTGGTGCACTTGAAGTAAAATCTGAATATCTGGATCCCCAAATACGTCTGCGAAAACAGAAGAACACCCAGGAAAGAAAAAAGTCAACCCCACGATACAAAAATGAAAAAGAAAAAGAAAAGCTTCACGGCTTCGTAAAAAGGGAAACAGAACTGAAGTGCACTGACCTCGCCGATCACGTCCTCCTTCCGGGAATTAAACTTGGTCCCCTTGTAAATGTAATTCCCGCAGGTGTTGCATCGGATGCTCATCGGAAGCATCATCCGAACCTTGATCTGCTGATTTTTGGGCCTCCGTGCCCTAGGAAGCTTCGAAGGGTCGAAATCTGGCGGGTAATACTTGTTCAACACCTTCCGTTCTCCCATCTTCTTCTTCTTCTTCTTCTTCTCCTCCTCCTCTCAACTCCAAACCAAGACAACGAACGCGGGCGATGAAAGATCTCTCTCTCTCTCTCAAGACGATCGATGTCGCTGAGGTTCTGAAGAACCCGGGCGAAATTGATAGGAGATGCAGAGTCCGAGTTTTACTCAGAGAATTACAACCGACCCGGAAACATGGATATGGGCTTTGTGTGCGGTTGGGCCTCTTCATTCTATTTAAGAGCGGACATAAACACGTTTTCAGGGATTTTATGCTTTAAATTAGGAAGAAATTTTCCGACAGAAAAAAAAGAAAAAGAAAAAGAAAAAAGGGAGCAAAAAAATAAAATAAAAAGGAAAATAAAAAAGCAGTAAATGATTATTAACAACTTGTTATCATGGGCCTCACGATCCGAAGATCCATGAGGCCCCAGGGACCAAGCATCTGGGAGGCTCGACCCACCCTCGAGCTTCACATTCCGGGCCCGTAAGTTCCTCAAATAAACCGGGTAAAATTTAATCAAGCGGGACTCTACGTGAGGAGTGACGGACGGATATCTATCACACATGATGCCATGCCAGGTAGGATGAGATTCACGCATGTGCCGTGCCGTGCCGTGCCGTGCCGACACGGGCAATGACGATTAATCGGTTGCGTGCCACGTCATTACGGTCGCATAGTGTACGAGTCGCATAGAATACTTTACACCAATCTTAAGCTCACATAGGCACATAGTTTGAATAGATTTTTGTCTTCATGATAGGGCTCAGGCATGATGTGTTTTTACGAGGGTCGCCTCACGTGTTTTGTCGATGACCGTGCTACATTTGTCTACAAAAAGAACGAAAATAACTTCTATTAATTTTCCAAAGCCGGGTGAATGTGGACCGACTTTGGCAACGAGGTCTTAATTAGGGTGCTTCTGTTCGACTTTTGAGAAAAGTCTTTGGCTAAATAGTAATACAAACGATTTTAGCCTAAAGAATTTTGAGAAAATGCAAGGCTGTTTAGTAATTGTAATTTAAAAGAACTTTGAGAAAATGCAAGAATGTTTAGTGACCATATGGGAAGTTTCAGCATTTTGGTTAAAACAATCTGCACAAATAAGAACCTCAAAGTTTCTTTCCTTTTATTATTATTATTATTAACATTGAATTCACACAATACACAGCATGAAGAGAAAAACATTAAAAACACATGCAGCTTGAGTTGAGACGGGGGGGCGGTGTTTGCTGCATCCAAAGTCATATAATTATATCTACGCTACAAACATTATATTATACCCCGACAAATAAAGATCATCTAAGTTTCCACACAAATTCAAATTTTCAAGCCCAAAGGGTAACTGTGCATACGACTCACTGGAGTACGATGTATCGTGCCCATGAAAGAGATCCGGCACATGCCTCCCTAGGCGAAGGACAGGCACGCGAGGGAAACAACCTTCCGGGAGACCTAGCTGGCTATTGCTCCGGTCTCTCAGTCTGTCCGAATCGACGTCAGGCGTGGCCGCCTCATCCTTGTAAATGTAGTTCCCACAGGTGCTGCACCGGATGCTCATCGGAAGCATCGTCCGAATCTTCTGATTTTTGGGTGAACCCTACCCAGCTTCTTAGGGTCAAAAATCTGGCGGGTAGCATTTGACCAACCCCCCTCCTCCCCCTCTGTAACTCCGAACCAGTCTAAGGCTGCGTATGGTAACATTTCTATTTCTGGGAGCATTTTTTTGAATAAAAATATTTTTTTGTGTTTCTATTCCCGGCTACGATTTTTGTTGCAAAAACGCGTTTGGTAAGTTAAAAAAAATATTTTTTTTTCCGCTGACGGCGGCCGGCGATCGATGGCGGGCGACGCCTGGTGACCGGGTGTGGTGGTCGCGTCGGCGACGATAGATAGTGGTTTCAAAAGTGTTCCAAAACCCAAAAGCAAGTTTTTTTTTTCAAAAGTGTTCCATGGCATAGAAGTGTTCCGCGGAACACTTTTGGAACATTTTTGCACCATATGCATTTCTGTTCCAAAAGTGTTCCCGGAACACTTTTGAAACGGAAACACTTTCCTTGGCTACGATCCATACAGGCCCTAAATTACCGGAACTAATTTAAAAGTTGAAGCCGTGAAACGGACAACTAAATTGCGGAAATAGAAAACAATCCTCATGCCGAAAATTTATTCATCAAAATAACAAAATCAACTAGTTAATCCAATTCCAATGGGATTCTTTCTTTGTTAATTTCTTATCCAATTATCTAACAACACCGACGACATCTATTCTGACCTTTAATAACTAACGAAATCTAATCTAAACTAAAGATTACCTAAAGACATCAGAGTCTTTTCTAAACCAAAAAATCTTGGGATCTATTTAAATTTAATTAATAAAAAACCGAAAATTGTCTACAAACCCTAAAAATTACGAAAATCAGCTAAAAAGATCCTAATAATCACAAATATTGAAAATAACAAGTCAAGGTCAATCAAATCCAGGAAAATTCAACCAACAAGATTTCGCTTTTCCCCTAATTAATCTATACGCATGCATGAGCAACTAAGGGTACAGATCAAATCTTTGACCAAAAGATGCGTTCTTTATGCAAATGCGCTTCTAATCTAATATGGTTATGATGAGAACGTGTGGGAATAACCGAGTCCAGAACCGAAAGGTACTGTCTCAACGAGAATTATCAAATCTTTGATCACGGCAATCACGACAACACTACTGAGAGATCATACCTTAATCGAATTGCACCCAAGGATCGCCTAGGGGACACCAGAGAGAGCAGGATGCCGGCCGAGGGACGGTGGATGCCAAGATGGCGGAAGCTAAGACGAGAGCCGCTGGTAGGGGGACGATAGCGCTTGCCAGCGGCGATGCTTTGAGGATGGCCACGGGTTGGAGGGCGGACTGACGGTGTTGTGGATGCGGAGGTGGAGTGAGGACTGCCGGCGTAACGTTCGTCACCTGAAAATTTCTGTCTCTTTCAGCCGTGAAAATTGAAATCCACCAAACCCCTCGCCTTTTCTTTCCTATTCTGGACAAGGGTCACTTTCCTGGTTTAGAACAGCACGTGCGCATCGCACGCGTGATTCGGCCGGGCAAGTGGGCTCACCTAATTTCATAAGGGCCTACCTCTTGTGGGCCTGGTCCTTGAAAAGTCGAACGGGTTCGGGCCCATCTCTCTCGCCTGAATTCAAGTCCACTTAGCGTATTGGGCCGACTCCAATGCAATTCATGACCGGGACCAATTTAAATGGCATTCATTTGAAAGGGACGCTTTATTGCTTAGTAAAAAATGATCATGATGCCCGAATGCAATGCAAATGCAAAATTATGCGATGTCGATATTATTGTTTACTGGTCAAGTTTGGTCCGTAATTTATACGCGGTAAATGACAAGACCAAAAAAAAAAAAAAATCACGTGTTAACAGTATTTATGTGACGAATAATACATTGCGTGTCACCGATCAATCGAAAGTGAGATGCATTCGCCCATGGCACCAATAAGATAAGATTCACGGCACACGCGAACGTGGGCGAAGGCGATTTATCGATCAAGCCACGTCATCAGTGTCATATAATTGTATTATGCTTTGATTTTTGTGTGTTGGCGTGTGCAGAAGGTTACAAACTAGAGAGTACATATTGAATGACACTCTACTGAGCGTAGTTCACGTATCTAAACGACCACAAACTACTTAATCGCATTTACGAGAGCTTGACGAACTTAGAGAAGAGGCCAACGGGGTCTTCATCTTGGGTGGCCAGATACTCTACAAATTCTAAGGAAATTTGTGGATAAAACTTCTCATCGGTTCCTCCCGATCGGCTTGAATCGAGCAGTTGCCGTCGTTCGAAAGCGACGGTCAATATACTACATCCACCACGACGCTGTTGTTGTTATCAAAGGGGAGGAGTCGTATCGTGATAGCCCTTTTCCAATTTGACCAAGTTGAGGTTAGCATCTAAGAATGTGAAGAAGATGAGAGAAGAGAGAGCCATCATCAAGGACTGTGACGGTAGCTGGAGAGAGCGAAAGAAGTTTCTTGAAGTCCCCCTCCTTTTGACATAGATACTCGTCGGGCTTGACGCTGACCATTTCTCGTAGAGAGTGGTCCTGGTCCCTCCATAACAGGAGAGATCTTAATAATGGTTTCCTCGATCATGCTATGTGCCCGCCCCGAGGCCTTCGTCTGGAGCGCGATGTTCTGTTCTTTAGTGTGATTTCTGAGGTCCTAGGTTTTGACTGGACCAGCGACCAGGACATCCTTTTCCCGGATGATGCTGCTGCTGATGATATTTTTATGTTCAAACAAAGAAAACATGGAGGAAGGTACCTCGACATGTGAACGTGATCCCTTTTGCCTCTCCCTTGAAACAAATCATGAATCATCAAGTCAAACAATCATATAAATTCTGCAATTTCAAGTTGTAGGTACCGCATTCGTATGTTGTCCGATTTTTTTTTTTTTTTTTGCCTCCTCGTTTCGAGTCATCATGTCGTGCGAATTTTTCGACTTCCCAATCTGAGGCCGGCTTTCTCTACAATTAAAGAACTCTAGACCAGTTTTGTGCTTCCCCACGAGCATGGCGCTGAAAGGATATATTTTTCTCATTATTCTGACATGCACATGTATATTATTTAAGAATTTGACAACCGAGAATTCACTAACTCGTGACAAGAGAGATTTTTTTGAATTTAATGGTGATGATGGACAGCCGGCTGTAATGGTGGTTCAGCCGGCGGTAGGATGGAAAGGAAGATTTTCAATAGTTTTCAAGCATCTTGCGACATGGCCCTATTTGGTTCAGCATCTTACAAATGGGCTTTGAGTAAATGCAATTACCTTTGGGTTAAATGCTTTTCTTTTCTTTTTCAAAATGCAAGTAGTATTTGGTAAAGTATTTTTTAAAAACACATTAGAATGCAACTTTTACATAAATGTCGTTTGGTAAAAAATACACCTTGTAAAGTATTTTCACTTTAAAAAAAAAAAAAAAAGTGGCGGTCGACAGGCGATGGCGGCGGCGATTGGCGGGCTGCGATGACAGTTGGTGGAGGTCATTGGTGATCGGCAGGGCAGAGGTGGTCGGCGATCGGCGGGAGGTGAGGGGCGACGATCTATGGCTGCCGTCGATGATGGTTTGCAATCGGCGGGCGGCGAAGGCGGTAGGAGGCCGCAATAGTCGTCGACAGTGGTCGCCGATCGGCGGCAGGGATTGGTAGGCGGCGATCGGAGGCGGTCGAAGGTGGGCGGTGAGCGGGGTGGCAGAAATTGGAGATGATAAAGTTGAAAGAAAAAAATTAGTTGCATTTGAGATGCAACTTCCCAAAGTATCTCCAGAGATACTTTGGGCTAAAGGCCTTTGGAGAGCATTTGAAATGCAATTGCATCTCCTCAAAATGAGCCAAAAAATAAACCAAATACTATTTGCGTTTGGCCAAGGGACTTTAGTACTTCAATACTCATCCTCAATGTTGAATCAAACAGGGAATATTTCCTTTGACTTGACTTGGTGACTGATAATCAATTTAACAAGACAAGACACTTTTGATAATGGAATTTATTGGTTAAAGCCGGACGAATGAATGAATGAACAAACCTTTTCCAAAATTTGACCAAAAGAGAAACCTTTTCCAATTTCCTCTGTGTGTGCCTGTTTTTTTTTTTTTTTTTGGTCGAATTTCCTGTGTGTTTGAAAGGTGAAATTATGAGTCTCTGACTGTAACTTCATTGACAAATACATATTACAAACATGCCAAGTACAGGTAGCGGCAGACCATGGATACTTCTGATATTTGACGAGAAAGAGTAATTTACATCGTTCGAAACAAGGAGGTAAAGCCAACCAAAAACAAAAAAACAAAAACAAAAAGATTACAGAGAGACAAGTAAAAGTAAAGAGGAAGAAAACGAAGATGAAAGTGACTCTCCTAAAAACCCATTCTGCTTGACATCTGGCGCTCCAAGCCGCGATCACCATCAAGAAGCGGCCACCCTCTGGAAATGCTCGAGCCTGTCGTCGGCCAACCTCGTGTTGTAGGCAGCCTTCTTGTACTCGAACCATGTGAACTCCTTGTACAGGCTCTCCTTGCCCTTCATGAGGCACGGCAATGGCGCTATCCTCTCGCTCAAAGGTGGTCCTCCGAAGTATATCATCGACACTCTGGACTTCGAGCTGTTCGCCAGAACTCTGTGCCTCACGCTTCTGAATCGCCCGTTGGTCATCACCTGCAAAAATAATAATAATAATAATAAATAAATCAGCCCCACCCCTCGCGTCAGTGTTACATTGACAGGTCGAAAGTCCCCCTTTCGCGAACAGAGATGGAAAAGCTGTTTTAGATTCTTTTTTCCCCCCCAAGTGGCGAAAACTGTCGAAAGGCCTCTCTGAGTTGCGAAGATCTTAATACTAGGCTCAAAAGTACAGATGGTGTTCAATGCAAAAGCGACCGCAAATAATTGGTGATCATTGTTCGGGCTACTGTTGCTTTCCTCGTAGAGGGACTGTCGGGCGATGTAACAGAGATCTTGACATTGTGAGGATGACTTTAGCGGTGACGCATCCTCTGTTACACACATTTTTTTAAGGGAACAGTGAGTTTAACACGTTGATGCGGAAAGGAATCTCTACCCTCTTCCTTCTTCAATTCTTTTTCTACTTTTTATTCTTTCTCAATGGATTGTCCTTTCGACTCATTAGAGAAATGATTATTCAAGAGGTGTACCTGTAAGGAGTCACCAACATTGATGAAGAATGAATTTTGGTCAGGCGGAACAGAGACCCAAGTCCCATCTTTCATGGATATTTGGAGCCCGGACGTGTTGTTCGATCTGAGAACGGATATGATTTGTGGGTCAGTGTGTTCGCCGAATCCAATCATGTTCCTATCATCAAAGGTTTCGAGCTGTGGGCATGGAGGATAGTGGTTGAGCCTGAAAAAAGAGTCGCTCTGTTCATCCATCAAAAGTTTGCTGAAAATATTCCTCTGTTGAATCCTCAATCCGTCGGCCATCGACTCAAGAATCTCGCACGCCATGTCCCTCACCGCTGATATGTAATCACCCAAAGCGGAGCTGCAAAATGAGGAGATTTCAAGAAAGTTTTTTTAAGTCCTCGTCGTCATAAAAGTTCGATTCTTATGAACAAAGCACATCAAGCTCCAGATGCATGGTGTTGTGAATTCATACCGGAATCTTTCTGGGCTTTCGTTAAAAACCGATGTGTGCTTGTGGTAGTTGAAGCTGGGATTGGTCGTCAGGAGGAGGTACTCGACCCAACCCACATCGCCGTTCCGACCAATCTTCTTGTTGCCATAGCCGAACGGGTCAGGAGGACCTGCCTTCTCTTTCTCGTGGAGAGGCAAAGAGAAGAACTTGACGGCTTCTTCTTCCAACCTGGAGACGAAATCCAAAGGGACGCCATGGTTGACGACCTTAAAGAAGCCGAACTCCTCGCAGGCCTTGATGATGAGGCTCTTGGAGTCCGGCTTCGAGAGGTCGATGAGAGGGATTTGGGAAGAAGATAATGCGTTGCTGTTCCCAACGTAGGAGAACTGTTCGATCGCTGGTTTGGACAGGACAACCATTGCAGCAGCGGTGATGTGTGTAGTTCTGCTTCTTGTTTCCGAAGCGGCAAACGAAAACTAATGGACTAGCGAGAGAATCAAGAGAGGGAGAGAGTTGTCTGAAGATGGCAAGAGCATGGTTTCCGAGTCCCCGTTCGGGGTTATTTATAGTAGCGGTGGGGGAGAGCGAGAGATCGTTTCGAAATTTTCTTCTCGAGCGTTGCGCAGTCTCTCTGCTGAAGAAAAGTGTCGGCTCCACGTAAGTGCTAACTCGGAAGAATAATCGATTAAATGTCCGAAGAAGAATAAATTATGATGCCAAGAAATCTCACGTCGACAGGCTGATGAAGAAGAATAAGTTAGTGGATATTACTGGGTGCTGTGTGTACTAGGACAACCTATGCACGCAACGATTCCTTGAGGTCCAAAGATTCTAAAAGTGAAGCTTTTGAAAATCTAATTGGATTTGGTCCCTGCATATTTTAGCATTTATGGAGCGATTCAAAGTCAAATTTCAGCACCTTAAGGAATAAAGAAGGGAAAGAAAAAGGAAGCAGCGAAAAGTCAAAGCGGCGGTTGCTCCGCATGCGTGCTTTATTCGGCGCATCGACGGTTAGCCCGTTGTTCTCGATATAATATAGCACCAGACCTATCAAGAACCGGTTCACGAAATTAAGCTCACCAGAACTATAAAGCGACTATTGCTTAAGGTGGATCGTATTCCAGAATCAATCATAGCCCGATCAATCAGTTACCCATGTAAATCAGTCGTAATACAAATAGACGAGGATATATGTTTAATCACGTTCAGATATTTCGACACCCACATAAAATAAAAAAGAAAATGAGAGGGAAAAAAAACAAGGGGGGAGGGGAAGGAAAAGGATTGGGTTTGACTGATAGATTACCAAAGCAAAGCAAAGCGGACCCTCGAGTGTGAGAGGCTAGAAAGGAAAGCGGGAGCGGGAAGCAAGGCATAAGCCCCGGTCAAAGACTTGCTCTTTGGGTCATAATTTTTGGGGATTTTATTCTCCCTCCATTAATATAAAGATGAAATGGGACGATGGGCTACGGTTCGTTTCGTCAAAAAGGAAGGCGTCACATCCCCGAAATTCCATTCCCCCGCCCCGGCGGAAGACATCAAGAAGCAACGGGGTTCCTCCTAATTTCTGTGTGCCACCACATGGAGGAAGTACCCCGTGCCCATAATTGTCCACCCACCTACATGACTCACAAAGAAACACGTGACTCAGAAGTTTGGCATGCAAAAGATCCGCCCATTCTGAGATCTCTCTCTCTCTCTCTCTCTCTCTCTCTCTCTCTCTCTCCGCTCGCGATTCTCCCTAAACAGAACCGCTTCGCGTCTTGATCGGACCGACGGGATTTAACGGCGTTTTTCCCGATTTTGTATACCTTAAGAGATTATTCAAATTGGTATTTTTTTTCCAATGGTGGTGGTGCCGACCGGGGCGAAAGGAAAGGGGCGAGAGGGAAAAAAAAATGAACAGGTGGAGAGAAAAATGCAAGAAGAGTAAGTGATGGTGGTGGGTAGGGGCGCAGCAGCAAGGAGCAGGACCGATGGTGGGTGCGTCCACCACCACCACACCCTCCCCTCCCCTCCCCTCCCATCTCCCTCGTCCAGTCCAGAAGTCCCGAGAGGCCCTTCCTGCTGATGTCGGGGGCTCGTCCCGCACGTGCTGTCACCTCCCCCTCCACATCATGTCATCATCTTCTTTTGGGATTTTCCCCATGACGTGGCCTCCTCCCTCCCCCTCCCTCGTATGAACGCCAACTTAAACAGATTTCATCTCAATTTTGAGATATAAAACTTCGGAGGTATTCTTCGAAATGAAGAGAAAAAAAAAATCAATTTATAGATAGTGGTGAAAAAGATAAACTTTACGTCAACCTGATTAGCATGTATTTCGCACGATATTTGTTAATCAGTTTGCTGATTGGGTAACCCTGATTTAATAAGCATTGTGCTGTCACCTCCTCCTCCATATCATATTTTTTTTGGGGGGGATTTTTCCCATGACGTGGCCTCCTCTCTCCCCCTCCCTCGTATCAAAACCCGTGGGAAAAAAAAAAAGTGATCTTTTTTTAGTAACTTGGTACATTTGAGCTCACTCGGTTTCGGCCGTTTAATCTTTAGTGAGTCTTTCCGACCAAAAAAACAAAAAAAAAAAAAAAAAAATCTTTAGCGAGTCCCACGTGGCGTCCATGTCCGTTTAATGCTCCGGATGCATTGCCACGCTTTGCTCCGCCGCAATGCGCGCTCTTTTTAAGCGATTTCGCCGTCACGGCACCTCAAAGCATTACCCCGTTATGACTTGTGAGCCCCCGCCTCAAACCGACCCGATGCAGCTCACGTGCCCTTATGGTCGACATATTCGATTGGTGGTCCAGTTCATTTCTCTCTCTCTCTCTCTCGATTTTTTTTTTTTTTTTAGATTTCCTAAAAGTAGAGTTTACTTGCTCCGACCCATCAACTCATTCTTTCAAATAGCAATTATATTCAGAAAATTATCCAAACAGTCGCAATTCTGTTATACCCATCCCGATTCAATCATAAACATTTCGATTTAGCCAACGCAGTCCTAAACTCTTGGCGATTTTTCATCAGTCTATTTAACATATTTAGTGTTAGGATTCGGCGAGAAAGAGACAGATCGTGATATAAGATTTTTTTTTTTTTTTTTATCATTGTTCATCCTTAAATGCAGAGGACTTCACTTAATTAGAACCCCACGCCTCTTGTTACGTCACTCAATCACAAGTGAAAAAAGAGTATACATAACAGTAGCTATTCATAGGCTCAAGCTCAATCTACCAATGAAAAAATATGGGCCCACATGCTTTGCTTTCCTGTCGATGGAAATATGAACCACTTCCCAACATTTAATTCAGAAATCGCTGCCGTGGATGTCGAGTCAGAGCCAATCGTCCCACGTAATACGATCGATGGTTGATGTGTAAGAAACGAATCGAAATGACGTAGTTTTGCAATTTTTTTTTTTTTAAGAATACTGAATATTTTTTTTCCTCGTCACTGTTTGCCTTTTTCCCTTGTGTCTTCTATCTCATTTCCACTTCATTGCCGAGATGGCCACTACCCTTGCCTACATCGCTTTCCATAAAGAATGTGTCGCTCTTGCCTGCCATGTTCGATTTTTTCCGGGTCGGAGGAGGAAAATATCAGGAAGTTATTCGGCTAGGACAATGGAAATCCATACTAGATTCATCCTTAGGATGCACAAGCGTGTGGTGGTTGCTCGGTTTCCTAGTGTAATCCCCGGCCCTAGGCAAAGGCCGAAAAATCTGCGTGAACGACATATGTGGAGACCTTACAAAAGTATCATGCAGGCAGCCGACTCATTAAGCTTAGATCTTGTCAAATGCCTCTCGAGATTAGTCGAACATTAAAAACTCCACACGGTGGATTCCACTCTTTCGATAACATCGGAAGCATACGCACGTGAGCGAAGCGCTGCAATGATCGCACGAGAGTAGACTAATCGAAATGTATGTCGGCCAGAACGTCAGGTGCGAGGCACGTGTCGAGATTGGATACTTTTCTTTTTTTGTAAGATGCGCCGGAAATTAGAAATGGCTTTGGGGTTGTGAAGGGCAACTGCTGGCATTCAATGGACAGGTAGGGGCCAAGCGAAGGGCTACAGCTTTTGCTCTCCTCTTCTGTCAAATCTCCATCCATCTGCTCTTCTCTTTCTTCTCAATTTTTTTTTTTTTTTTGGGGGGTGAAGCCATGGATGGATCCGAATGAATCTCGCGTCGTGTCCCTCTTCTTATCCAGACCTCTGGCTCTACCCCATCTCCTACATCGTTGGAAAGCTATTTCGCTATTATTTGATGTGGTCACTCCTCAGTCCTCGACAGACTAATCTTACGGAAATTGACGATCCCATCAAGTGGAGCAGTGCGCAATTTTATGGCACAACAGTAGGATTGCGCCACTTTCTCGAAGAGAAACCACTAAAATCCTATTTTGAATATAATATACAACTCATGCTGACATAAAGTACAAAAAATCGAAAGGAATCAACTGTTATTTCTTTTTTCTTTCGACTGTTTATAATGCTATAAGCACTATTATATATTGAGAAGAGAACCAACCCTAATTTACCCATCAATCAGGAAATCCTATTTTGAATATAATATACAACTCATGTTAACAGAAAGTACCAAAAAAGTTGATTTTTTTTTTTTTGCGTTCGTATTAATTCAATCCCAAACAAAATAGTTGGACCTATTTAGGTATAAACATTTTGTATATGTGTCAATTCAGTCTATTCGCTTACTTTTGATCGGAGATAGCTGGCATGATCGGGAGCCAATTATATGAGTCTATAAATGAAATCACGAGGAGCCGACAAGTGGCGATGATTCGGCTCGCCTAGATTATTCTCCCCCCCCCCACCCCCCCCCAAAAAAAAAAAAAAGAGCGTAGTGAATTTTCCTGACGTCGAGATACCCGAGCGATGGAAATGTCCAAAGGGATTCAAGACGCGAATCTCAGTGCCCCCCTGTCCTGTGCTCCCGAAAATGATGAGCAACTTAATAAAACCCAACGACATGGGAGGGGAGGGGAGGAAAGGATGGTCTCCCACTATTATCGTCCCGAAAGCGACACGTGTGAAGCCGTTTTATTTTATTTTATTTTATTACGTACTTCAGCTAGCTAGCTCGCTCGCTCGCTCGCTCGCTGGTGCGTGCTAATATGATGTCTTCTTCTTCTTTTTTTATTTTCCGTTCCGACAGAACAAGAAGATCCATTCCTGCAGTAGGAGCAGTAACGTGCGAGCACCAAAGTCTCAACGTACGTAGCCATCCCGTGATCTGGTTCCAACAAATAATTTCCTCAAAAAGTCAAGCTGATTACGATTTTAAATATGACCAGAGAGAGGGGGACCCACTCGTTTCCTTTTCTTTCTTTTTTATTTTTTTTTTGGATAAAAAAATTGGAAAAATGGGCGAAAAAGGCTTTTATTAATTAAAACGATTTTTTTTGGGGGGGGTGGGGAGGAAGGAGGAGCGAAAGGTTGGTTTGACTGATGCGATTGGATGGGTTATTCAGGTTACGCGTGAAGGGAGGTGAGGCCCCCGGACCCCCACCCTTTTCAAGGGTCGTCGTAGGAGTGCGCAAACATCCTTTCACCCAAGCCTCCCGTGCCTTTCCGTCCTCGCTCGTTGTCTTCCCCGCGTTAATTATCGGTTCCACCCTCGTGCATTATTAGGGCACGGCTAGATTTTCAGACGGACCACGGGAGGGAGGCTACTAGTCTTACGTCAAGCTTAGGATCCGTTTGTTTGTTTGAACCAAAACCGTTTCCCGAAAAAAAAAAAAAAAAAAAGCTGATTCTCGGTGTTTGGAAAACATGAAGGCTACGACGAGTTTAGATCGGAGGACAGCGACTTCTTCTCGTCTTGACAAGGAAAGAAATCGCTCTCCCTGAAACTATCAAACGATGGAGAATTATTCATCTTTTCTTTAGAATGGTTTCCGCGAAAAATATTCAACTATATCACGATGTTTTCGGCGAGACAAATGCCCCTTTTGGAGTATGCTCGTTCGGATAAAAGGAGTTTTTTTTTTTTTTTCGCGAATTAGCTTTTTTGGAGTTTCACGCGTATGATTTTGCCGAAGATGGTTGCTCAACGGAAAACACACTTGCGTCAAAGAAAATATGCATTGCTTAAAGTTATGAAAATTAATTCCCTTTCTTGAAAAGGAGAAATCATTTTCCTAAAAATTGATTTTCGGGAAAGCATTTTCCTTTTATCATGGAGTATTTCGCGAGACAAACCCACCGAGTACTATAATAACCACCGGAATTTGAGAAAAGTAAGAAATAAAAACCCACCTCCGACTGATCCTCAAAGCTGAAGCCGCGATGTAAACCACGAAGACGTCCATAAGAAGTTGCTTTGAGAATGCACGTGTGAGAGGTGTGTGTGTGTGTGTGTGTGTGCGTGTTTGGGTTCATAATCGCTCCTTTGTGACGTCGAGCGTGTCCGAGGGATGCTGCGAATCGAACTAGATGATGTCCGCGTTACCACATGCTCTAGCAGATATTTTTCTGGAGAAACGCCCGAGTTTCTCGGCAACAATCATCAAGCTGCAGAATTTCCCCAAGGGAAACAGGAAAAACAGCCAAGAGAATCATCGCCCGATCCATGTTTTTTAGGGGTTGGAGTTGGAGACGTAAAACCCAAAAGGCAAAACTTACCATTGCCAAAGTACTTTGCATTGAGCCATGTTTTTCTTTTAAGGATCGTGCGAGAAGAGCAACGAGACTAGAAAGGGACGTCGTCAATTTCGCACTCCCATCTCTCTCTCTCTCTCTCTCTCTCTCTCTCTCTTATCCATCTCTCACGCACGGACACCACCAAAGTTGGCGCATTATTGACCGGAGATTTTCGTGTCTACAAGACTTAGCATGCTCGATCCTGAGATATCTCTTAGCTTCACATCTACTTCCCTGCATGCGAGAAATGATTGCATATTTGTATAGTTCTTTGATCTGCGCATTTGATTGACAGGGTTGATCATTTTTCGGGAGATTTGCAGTCGCCTATCGGAAATACTGTGTGGGGGGTGTGATTCATACTCTCAATCGACAGGAATACACGAAGATCGAGCGTGGGCAGGGGTTCGGGGACAGCGACTCTGATTACCGTTGTTGTAATTATTAGGATTAATGGCTCAACTTTTTTGGCGTGTTCCTACGTGACTCTTCGTTCCGCTGCAGTTTCGGTCTTTAATACTGTACTCATGTGAGCATAATCGACATGACTGTCGAGTTCGCATCCTTTCGATTTTTCACCGCTGTTTTTCAGGTCTATAAATAGACATGTCTCCCTAGTCTAGAATTCGTAGAATTCGAACTATTCAAAATGCTCCTCTGGTTCTCTCATAATCGTTCTCTAAGTGTGTCGATCTCGAGAAGTATTCGATAGAGTATTATTCATACAATGCTGATACAAACAAGTTTAATGTGTTGTACCTTGAGAGGCATAGTTCGTGGAGCTGCTTTGCACCATTAGCATGAACTAAGGCTGCGTTTGGTCGTCCGGATTTCTAGTCAGGATAGGACTGGATAGGATAGGATAAGAAATCATGGGATATCACCATATCCTATCTTGTGTTTGGTGACTACGGATTTAAAGTCGGATATTTTGATATCCAGTCATATCCATTGTTTGGTAAAAATCGGATATCACTTGAAATGATAGATTGTGCCGTTGAAATAATATATTTTTTTCTGTTTTCAAAGATGCAATTTCATTTGTCGATGGGTTTACGAGTGCACTAATTTTTCCTGTTTTCAAACTTGAGTCAGAATCTAATAAAAATTCGAAAATGCACACGAGGACAAAAGCGACGCTAGACAGCACCACCCATAGTGATGCAAGGGAAGTACTCTCATTTTCTGCCAATGCAATGGCCAAAACTAGGAGTACCCAAGCGCACGTATCGTCAATAAGAGCAAACGACATCGCAACCCGTCCTAATTCCGTGTTAATTCGTTTGAGCTCGGCAATAATCTGAGCGAGTACTGGAAACGCAACCACAACGTAATCACCCAAATCGAACACGCCGACCCATCTCTCGGCTAGAAATCGCGGGTCACCTCACCCACACTCCATTCGCACACGCATTCCGTCATTTTTTTTTCTCTGTTTCAGTCTCTCCACCGCAATCGACTCAAACTCAGCTATCATTCAACCCTAAGCCCGACATCCATTACACGATTTAGTAGGAATGTCACGTCCCGACCCCGGCGGTACGCCAACATCCCACTCAGCCGTCAATCGTAATAAGATAACCCAGGATCCAACGGCCTAACTCTCGAAATGCGATATGAAAAGCACATGCGAAAGCGAAAACAAAACCTCAGACATAAAATAAACACAAGGCAACATAGGATAAAAACGGACATGCATTGTCTTACAAATAAAAGGGTCTATTACAACAAAAGGAAGTAGGGTTCAGAGGAAGGCACTATAAGACCAAAAAGATGAACTTCAAAAAGAAAGCTATAGACTAGACTGACTCGTCTTCATCTTCCTCCCTTTCCTTCTTCGTCATCCTCGAGACCTTCTTCAAGGCTTTGGGTCTAAAAATGTTGGTCCCACGACGGGGTGAGATAATAATATCAGCAAGTGAAACCCAACCTAAACTAAACCACTAGTCCCACCAGATAACACAAAATGCAGATAATGCAGGGGATTCAGCAGGCAATGGCATATGGCAATTCAGCATCATTTCTCACAGAATAATTTGGCATATCAAATCATTAACGAACACACCACATGCTATAGGACCCAAGCTTCACACTTTAGCCCAAAACAAACTTATTGTCTTCAATGTGACAATCATTTAATCATCGCCAGGGCCCACGGCCGCGATGTATCGCCAATGACTAAATTGCCCCTCAGATTTTCTGCAGCCTCCTTGGGGAAGAAGAAAATGTCAAATGACTAAAATGCCCTTCTTAAATCATTAATGCAAGGTTAACTCTCCAAGGGCAAAATGGTCTTTTCACACCTTTCGTCCGAAAATTCATTTTCTCTATTCTGAATGGCCATTGGCAGGAAGACGTCGAATCCTTTTTCAAATTTTGAAATTCTTCATTTCCAATTGCCATTTTTGAGCTTCCATTTCGTGATCAATCGTCCGTCAATCGTAACTTCAGTTTATCTCAAACTAACGGGCGGCTTTTGCAGACGTTACGTGTATCGACTCTGTGACCCTCGTCACACTTAGGACAACTCAGGATAAGACTACTTTGGTTGTCATGTAATTGCAAGGGTTCATTACTAGTTCCGACGGTCTCGATCGTCATTGTCCGATGTAGGAAAACGTCGCAAATTATACATTGGTTTTATGGCATCACCCGCGTCCCAATCGTATAACGCTAGCAATGAATTCCTTAATCGTTATTCGATCGGCCTTTATTGGTTCTAAATGTTCCCTCGACAATCCTTATGGTCAAAGCGTCATTCACTTTTCAAGTTTCCAAGGTCTACGTACACTGTCATGCGTTAGCCTTTCCCTTCTGGTTAGTCTACTCAAGATTGATCAGTTTCGAGCGAAATAAAACTGAAATACATCGATAGATTCTTCTCATTCCATAATCTCAAAATGACAGGAAATTCAGAATGTTACAAGGAGGATTAAAACTTGACTTACCTTGGGAAGTGGCAGCGGCTGCGTTGCACGTGGACTGGGCGAACGGTGGCGAAGGGCGTCGAGGTCGACTGGACGGCGACGATTGAACAGAAAAAAAAAAAACACACTAAGTTGCAAGGCGTTCTTTGTGAAGAAGAAGAAGAAGAAGTCGTCGAGCTCTTTGATAAAAAGGAGATGCAAATCTTTTGTTCAAGCGATGCCGTGAAGGAAACGTAGGAGTCTATTCAGGAGAGGGCAGGGTTTTACATTTTATATAATAGAAATCCTATCCGGGTCTATCCCACCCCCCTCCCTAGGATATTTTTATCCGGGCTATATCCCTTCTATATCCGACTATATCCTATCTTGGATGGCTGCCAAACACAGGATATGATAAAATATATCATACCCTGAGTTTTATCCGGACTGCCAAACGCAGCCTAATCGTCTTAAGAAAATTCAGTTAGCCGTACATATCCTCTTTATCTCTTATTGTTGTTTACACTTGTGTTGAAGTTATTGATCCTTCAGTGCCGATCATACGTCACCGATACTTCGTTTCCAATCATATGTTACAGAGTTGCCAATTCTCGATGCATGGTTAACAGCCAATTGCCTATCAACTAGAATTTTATTACAATAAAGTAAGAGTGTATTGAATTGTAATTCAACACTTTTATTTGTAAAGATTGTACATTGGCTTGATTAGTATTAAATATTGTTATTGCCTTCTCTATGTGATCATTAAGCAGCGTTACGTATTTCCCCCGATACATGGATGCGTCCATAATTTTTTCTCTCATAATCGAGAGCTGACAGAGAGGTGGGAGGTGCTAATGATAGTAGAATCATCTGCTGGACGTAGCCTCAGTTTAAAGGTAAATCGGAATAAATTTTGTGTCTAGACTTGATTTTGTGTGCCTAACCCTAACAGACAGGGCCCCCCGAAGACGAGAGCCGCCTTTCCTTCTATCTCTAAATAGAGAAAACTTCCTCCAAGCAATCTTTTAATTGACGGGAGTGGAATCCATAGTTTGTAACCCATCAATTAGAGACGTGATTGGAGGAGACACACCCTTCGACAAGGGAAGCGGGAAAATAGGATCTCAAAAACCAAGCTTTACCTTTTTTCGAAACGAGTGGCTTAGCCGCGAAGGGGTCGTCTGCCCTTCCCTTAGAAGGGTAGGCCATGCCTTTTGAATCCGGACCATCCGTGTTATGCATGGATGGCACAGATTATTACTAAAAAAATAAAAAAATAAAAAACTCAAAAAGCTACCATCTAAAAATAGGAGATTTGGGTCGTCCGTTTAAAAATGGATGACTCAGATAGCAAGAGCAGGTGCCTGCCTTTCTAAGAGAATGGTAGACGAACCGGATCCGGCTTAGCCGGGCCGGGAAAAACTTTGCCTTTCGCGATTTTTTTTTTTTTTTTTTTTAGGTTTAGTAGAATAGGAGAGTCTATATAAGCTTTAACACTCTTCGAAAGTGCTCAAATCGTACCGCGGATTTGCTTTCTCTGCCGGACCACCCTCGCTTCGGTAGAGGTAGGGGTCTAACCCTGACCCCCGCCAACCTCTACTCCAATTCAAATCGGATGGATTGGCCGGCCATTCAACCAAGCCAAAGGATGTGTCTTTTGCACAGATACTATTTATCTGGAATGGCAAATGACTCGCGCAGCGAAAGTTTGAATCAGTGCGGTCCCGTATCCCTCTCCCTTTCGTCATACGTTCAATCCGGGTTCGAGTTCGAGGTCTGAGTTCCATGGTCCCTTCACTGGCCGGCCAACAGGAGAAGCAAACGAAGGCCATGGATACGTGTCCACCCCGGGACGACGATCCTGACGAGTGACGACTTCGCTCGCTGGAGGCGAGAGGATTGGAGGAGATGCGTAGGGTCGAGCAATCATCTGCTAACTGTCTCGTCAAGAGGAAAACACCCCCACCACACACAATAATGGAGCGTCAAACCCAGTCCCCACCACTTGAAAAAATTATCACCGTAGGACTGCAACTTAACAACGAGACACCTCCCTCCCTCCCTCTCCATTTCATAGTTATGTTGCCAAGAAACGAAAAGATTCCTTTGCTGCTGCTGCAAAGTTACGTGACCCAGATTGAATTGGAGGTCCCGACCATGTCGCTCGCTCCGAGGCCCTCCCTCAATAAGAGATTGGGTTGTCTTATTGCGAGATCAAACGAGTCATATCTCGTGCCACGTCGCTGTACTTTTGAACAGTTTCATTATTGAGACCAGGAGCTAAAAAGGGTTTTGAATTTGGGATACAATATCCCATGTTTGTTCCCCCCCCCAAAAAAAAAAAAAAATTGGTAAGAGTCTCCAACGACTGGAATATAAATTTATCCTAAATCTTTCTTTGCGACACTAAAAATCCATAACTTGTACCTTTGCGGCACATTTACCTCGAGACTTAGTATATGTGCGACGCATTCATCTTGGGGTGCGTACATCACGTGCCTATAAATTTGGGATTTTTGGTATCACAAAAGGATAATTTGGGTTTAATGTGGCACACGGGATAACAAGCTAAGGGTTTTTTTGGGTCAAAAACACAACCTCGATGATTATCTTTTAAGATGAATTTAGTACTAAAAATAGAAAAGCAGGCTCCCCCCCCAATCTCCTCTTTTCTTCTTTAATAACATGTCTAGGTCCTCGGCATGGACTTTCCCCCCACGCTTTGTTGGTGGGCAAGTTCCAACACTTGAAAACATGCCCAAGTGAAAGGGATTGAAGCGATAAGCATTAGGCTACGTTCATATTATAAGGGTGGCTAAACACGGCCTGAAGAATATACATTAGGAAGTCCCGGCAATTATTGGCATTGGAAGATCACATGGAACCGAACATGAGTTAATTATTAACAAAGAGAACCTAACACGAGGGTTGAGCTAGGGCTACAATTTACGAGAATCTTTTTTTTATATTTTCCCGAAGCCCGGTTTTCAAAAGATTCTACTGCGGGCCGTCGTTTCCAAGTAGCCTTCGATCGATTACGTATTCATCAATATTCGTTTGATTGCTCTGGGGTTATCATATCATGGTTCAAGAGTTTAAATAAAATGGTGGGTTTTCTTATTCCTTTTCGACCGTAAAACCTTAGTAATTTTCGATCCAGTTTGCCGATGCGAAGCCATGAAGCGTTCGACTCGGGAGGAGGTTCCGATCCGGACGCGCCATGTCGAACGAGCGAGCCATGTTATCTCTGTCACCGACCGTGGAATATGAGATTCCGCACTGATCACGTGCGAAATTCAGAGCAATGTGAACTTAAGAACAATAGGCGTCCCGTCATCCAAAGGGCAATTCGAAGGCCACGTCACGGTAATTTCGTCAAAGGAAGCGTGAGGCGGAGAGATGGGGAACGCAGCAGGAGATCCAGACATCATCCTCGGTTGTTGTCCTGTCGTTGCGCGTCGTCGATCGGTCAAAGCCGATGCTGATGAATGATAACGACGGACTCAAATTTCCCCTCTCCTCTTCTTTTTTCGGGGCCAAGACCGTGGTGGGAAACAAAGAGATAGAAACAGGCGATTGTCAAGAAAATGGCCGCGTGAGCACGTTTCGGGGGGAAGGGGGGGGGGGGGGGGGGGGGGGGTCCTCCGCCCTTTTCGAGACAAAGCCTGCGCCCGGCGATGATTTTTTTTCATATTTATCTCCTCGGGATGAACTCGGCCCCTTCTCTACCTTATCCCCAACAACACATTTAGAATGATGTCCCCCACGTCCTTTCACCTTCATTTGGGAAGATCTAATGGCCAAAGGTTAATGATTTCCTAGTTTAACCCATTTTCATCCCTTCGTTCTTCATATTTGTAGCAACAGAGTTTTCCGAATTTATCGAGGCACGGAAGAACATGCCCCTCGAACCTATTTCGATTTCGGAAAACGTCGTAGCGTGAACACATGCGGTCGGATGTCTGCGTATGTGACTTCCAAAGGGTCGGGAACAAATTTTTTTTTATTTTTATTTTTTGAAGGGACCGATTGTCGCGATCGCGTTGAAACGTAACTCGCCGGTCACGGAGTTTCAATTATCGATCCTATAATGTTCAAGAAACCCCCATGCCACACCTCTTATTTATTTATTTATTTATTTATTCTTGGCTCTCCAAGTCAAATGACAAAATTAATTTAAGTGAGTTTGGGCTGCAGCCGTCCTAATATGCCATAAGATTGTCTGTCCCCCAACATGTTGCAGCTTTTCGACTAATAAAAACATATTCCCTGGCCGTCTAATCTCGTAATGCCACGACTCCCTTCTGATGGAAAAAACTGTATGACAAGCCGGTGGCCAACCTTGACTGTGGTTACTTGACTTCAGGCGATGCCTTGCTTGCGAGACCCAAGCGTTGCCTATGGATGCCAGACCCCGGGTGGCCGTCACGCGGGGGTCATGAGGCCAAGCAGCGGTCGTCGCCTTGGGTCGGGTTATACAAGAGACCTTTGCCCGGGTCCTGCGAGGGTGGTGGTGGTTTGCCGGTAGCTAAGGCCTTTGCCGGCAAATAAGGGTTTACGAGGACATTTTCGAAATTATGAAAGTCGATGAAGCCAAAGTTAGAAGATAAAAATCTTTTTTACATTTTGAGAATGCTACTATCCAAAAGGGGGTCCGAATCGCCTAACCTCCGGTTAGGAGGTTAGGTAGATCCCCACCCTCCATTAATACCCCAAAACATTTCCCCCCTATTAATAGAGGGTGGGGATTCCCGGGGTGAGGATCTACCTAACCTCCTAACCGGAGGTTAGGGGATTCGGATCCTCCAAAAGGTACTCTGAATTGGATCCGGATCTCCTGACCATGGGGCAGGAAGGTCAGGGGGAATCCGGGTCCTCCCCCCTTTTAATAGAGGGGGAAAGTTAAAAAAAAAAAAAAAAAAAAAAAAAAACATGGAGCGTAGTGATTGGATGACCGGCCTGCCCCATGGGCAGGCGATCCAATTCCCTCTGGATTTGCTTTGGGGCTAAAGGAGGCCATTTATGAGAAGTTTCCCAAAAAACGAACTAAAGGAAAATTGTATTGGTCCGAGAGACTTTAGAGTCCCGGAGCCCATTCCAAATGCAGAGCCAAAAAGGTTAAAATTCACATGTACATAACCAAATGTGGATGATGAATATGCTATGTGTCCTTAGGTTATCGGCAGTTGGGATCTCGATCATTCGTTTGCCATACTTATCGATAACTTTTCGAGTGCATGACCTCGAGGCTTCGTACCGAACCTCCATCCCGGAGATGTTAGCGAATGGTTTCTGTAGTCCTCTGTTTGAACTCGAAGAGACAACCCTCTAGACAGGGACTCTTCACCCTCTTGAGAACGAGAAGTCCTCTATGTTAATTCTTTTGGCCAGAACTTTCTTCCTCGAGTTAAGCTGAACATGCAAGGGTAGAGAGAGAGAGAGAGATGATTTCCTACCCAGAGGAGGAAAAGGAGGAAAAGGCGTATGATTAAGCACAGAGTCGAATGGGGAAAACTTCATAGGCTGGCCTTATCCAACCACCTTATCCAACCACAGATCACTGTATCGGCAGCTTTTATCTCTTCACTGCACAAAGTCGGACAACCGACGTTGTGACTCCATGTGTGTGCAGGAATGCCAGAATCAGTCTCTGCATGGAACCTGTACGTGAAAAAAAATAAAAGGGGGTACGCTGGAAATTGCTTTCAAATTTGACCCGTGTCCTTGGAGGTCCTCTGTGCGGTACTTGACCAGCTCAACCTCTTATTTCTTATGGGGACAAAGGCCTTGAGCTAGCCCACAAATGGCCTTCCTTTGGGGGGGAAAAATCTCACCAATGCTAAATACGTGTCTTCTTGTGATCGAGATAACATCATATGTTGAATGGACTAGAAGATGTGCTTCTCCCATCATAATTCCATGCAAGTGAGGAGAGTCACCTGCAATTGCAAGACATGAACTTGGTAGCTGGCAGAAACAGTAGAAGAGTGTGCCATGAGACTGTATGGAAGAAAAGGGGGGGGCCATTGACCTCCCTTGTTATGTTTACAAGTTAGAAAAGAATGAGGCCTGTAAATCATGTCTATGATGTTGGAAACAGGCAACAAATACTTTACCCTCTCCCTATGTTGACACCAGCATCTGAGTTGTTTTCTGCTAATACACCTTCATCCAGTTTATTGATTAGTTTTCCTCCGCTCGTGAATCTTGACTACTAGAAGTCAATGCCCAGAGAAAGCTTCGATAGATTTGCTCTAGTTTAGCTCTGTTTCAGTGTTCATGCATCCCGTACAAAGAAACAGATCTAGCAAAGCAAGGATAGCGACGACTCGCTCGTGTCACTGCATCACTGCTTCCGTATGGTAGAGTTCCGACTCACTGACAATGTGAAATGAGCCACATTCTGCTTTGCAGATGACACTGAAAATGAAGAGCAGCTTCCATGCCAACGAAAAGGAAGGCATTTCTAACCTTGCTTTCCCTCTGTGATGTGGTCATTCAGATACAGAACAATGTCAAGACTGCAGTAAATTTTAGCACACTCGTCGTAATGCTATAATCGTGTTAGGTGCCCTTCATGATCGCAACGAGTATGAAATTTGAAAATGAGAGCACGCCGATCAGCGCATTCAACAGATAAAGAAATAGGTAAGTCGGCTACACCCCATTATACTCCCGTCGCATTCCTGAATTGGTTCTATTCAACAATTATTATTTTTATTTATTATTTTGATATTATATATATAAATTTCGTGACTCATTGAAACAGTACGACTGTTCAAGGATATAAGACACTCTTACATATTTTATAAGGTCTATATCTGTTCGGACATAACTACCAAACCAACACCCTTGTAACCTTTTGAAGTATTTGTGTCTGTTCGAAAATCACTACCGATTCATACATGAAAATGTGTGATTGGATGTACAGTTTGGAACATGAAGAGATATGTATGAACTATCCATTATTGGGCACGAAAAGTTGCAATCTTTCGTACAAAAATTGTTTTGGGACGATGAAAAAAATGTGATCAAATAAAATGTTTTGGACTAGAAGAGTTGCATGAGAATTAATTACTTGGAGAAATATTAGGATTGCTATCTAATATTCTCGCTTGAGACTTTGTTGTATGCTAGCTAGAGGACTCCTTACCGGTAACATTAACAATGTTGTGGGGCAAATAATTCCTTAAAGAGAGTGCTATTATGCCTCAAAGTCTGATTCATTTGTTCTTCCCGTTCGACGGTATATTTTACCAACATCCCCCGAGAGCTGTGGAGCACGCCGCTGCGGCAGCAATTGCAATCCTAAACTGCCCCAAAACCAAAAAATAATAGCAACCACGTAACCAATCCATCCTCCAGCGTTTGAGCCCCAAACTGATGTCCCCTCCATCCAACACATGAAGCGACTACAACAAACAGATAAATCAAGAACTTTGTGAAGGTCGCTCTTTGGAGTCTCGCCAACAATGTAATAGCTATGAGCATAAAAATGAACAGCTTACTGAAGGACAACACACTAGACAAGGCATCCATGCTAGAGAAGAATGCCACAACAGCAATAAAGCTCGATGATCAACAGAGTGGCATGAATAGGAGTGCCGTTTTTCGGGTGAACAAGAGCGAACCAGGGCGGGGATCATATGAGCCCTGGCAATCCGTAGTCGTATACCGAGCTTCACGTACGGGAAGAGCCTCACGTAGGTAGCCGTAGCTCCTATATTCGCACGACCATTGCACATAATACCAGATACTTGCACGACCGTTGCACAGAAACCTGATGGGAACTAAACCACGGGCAGCAATAGATGTGATACAACAAAACTTCGTAAGAAAATAGCTAGAGACGACCATGATTGTGGACACCTACGTCGTTGCACACAGAATTCGCCGTGGACGCGCGACAAAAGCGCAACAAATATACGAACAATTTCGAACCAATTATTTTCCTTCCGATCCCATCCACTAGTTATAACTTATAAGTTCCCTCCGTGTATAAGTTTCGTCACCAGCTCTCAATTGTTTTTCCTTTTCCAAATACGGACCCAAACCAAAAACTTATGTGCACTGATGTTTTATTTCATTTTTCTGGTACTTTTAACAGCTAAAAAAACATGGTTTCCACACTGTCGTCGAATCTCGTTCATTTCTTCTAATCAATAGAGGTGTCTCTTAATTAGAAAAGTGAAAGTCACTGTGGCTCATAAAAATGAAATCAACTCGAGCGCCCCCCCCCCCCCCCCCCCCCCCCCCTCCCCCCTTTGGATCCGGATCCCCTGCCTTGGTTTTCCCAAGGTAGGAGAATCCCCACCCTTGATATAGGGGGGGAGAGCATATCAAGGGTGGGGATGGGGTTAAGTCAACTACCTTTAAGACAGGTGATCCCCACCTCCCCTTTTACGATAAGTTTCTACTTTCTTTTTATGCAGATCTTCGTCATAATATTTTGTATGAACATGCCATTCATATCGACATTACGATATTCCTATATGTACATTTTCAACAGCTCTTTTTCCTTTTCACCTATGTATATAGTGAGGATTAAAGAGAAAGTTTTAAATGAATGCATGAAGTTTGAGCTATGTTCTCAAAAGAGGTTCTGGAGTAAAAGAAAAAAAAATGACTCGGGCGTTCGCCGGCCAGCCGAATGTTTCCAAGCCTGGAGGCACGTGCGACCCCAGTTAGGGTCATTTTCGTCCCGGGCTGTTTTTTTTTTTTTCCCCTCCTTTTTTCTCTCTTTTTATTTCTAATGTTTCAATTATCTTTTCTAGAGATTTTGGAAATTATCGGTAGTCCCTGGGAAATTTGGAGAAAAAAATGAAAATTGTGTTCAGATAATTTTGGACGATTGATCTGTTTTTTTTTTTTTTTTTTTTTTTTTGCGGGGGGGCACTTAAATTAAATTGACGTTACTTAAAAGATGGAAGTATTGCATGGTCAACAACCAACAGCGGTTGCCAGCACAAACGGGCTTCTTCAATGGAGTTCATTCTTTTATTTCCACATGCCTTAGTCACAGTTAGAAAAGAAAAAGGCCTGCGTCAAGCATGTACATGATGTCGGAAACAGGCCACAAACATTCTACCCTCTCTGTATGTTCGCACCATCATCTGAGTTGTCTTGTGTTTCATCCTGTTCATCGATTAGTTTTCCTTTGCTCGCTGAACCTCGACTACTAGAAGTGGAAGCCCAGAGAAAAGCTTCAATAGATTTGCTTTTGCTTAGCTCTGTCCATGCATCACTTGCAAAGAAACGGGCCTAACAAAGTGAGGATTGTGACGACTCTGCTCGTGTCACGGCATCACTTCTTTCGCGTGGTAGAGTTCCGGCTCGCTGACAATCTGAAATGAACCACATTCTGCTTTGCAGACGACACTGAAAATGAAAAGCAGCTTCCATGCCAACCAAAAGAAGGCATTCCTCTAACGTTGCTTCCTTTCGTGATGCGGTCATTCAGATACACAGAACAATGTCAACTGCAGTAAATTAGTACACCCATCGTAACGCCGTAATGATCGTGTTAAGTGCCCTCATGATCATGACAAACATGAAACTGAGAGGATGCCGATCAGCACATTCAGATACCCAGTAAATTGACGCCGCCGGAGGTGCGGCTCAACAGTACGGGCAAGAGAGGTGTGCACTGGAAGCCAGACCTAACAGTATGTTTTCGAAAGCAAAAGAAAAAACTGACCGAAAAAAAAGCACAATGACAAGTTTCATTTTGACAGCATTCCCCTATTTAACATTGCTCAACAAAGTTCTCAGAACCAAAAAGAACCAAAAAGAACAGCAGATTCAATCAAAATCATTCAATGAATGTCTAAAAAAGCAGTGAGCACCCAGCTGACCAGAGTTTTCAAAAGCCACAAGAGGCATTAGCTAATGATGGAATTAAGTAACCAATGGCGACGGACGCATCTTCCAGATGATCCTTAAAGTAACAGAATGTTCAAGAGAAGAAAAGGCAAATATAATCTACTTCACAGAATGAATGAGCGATAATTTCTAAAGTAGCATGAATATATCCAGCACTAGCAAAGATGATGTGTTGTGGCTGAAGATGAAAAATTCTTTCAGATGAACTGTGCTAATCTCGTAAGGAAAATACAATATCCAGCAAAGTCACCATCTGCAGATCTGCAGATCCTGTAAAAGTATCCAACCCAACAGCAACGATTTTGAAACTGGAAGGTGAATACTAGTGTCCAGTGTCCAAGGCTATACCAAAACCATCCCCTATGACAAGCCATGATCCACATTCTCCTTCCCATCTTCGACTTTTGATTCCTGTGCTATATGGTGAGCCACGTCATAAGTTGCGTGAAGCCCAACCAAGAGATAGTAGAAGAGTATCATTACCGCAGTGCATATGAAGAACCTCCAGAATGCTTCAGAGCCCAGCGAACCAATCAAAAATACATTCATCCCTATTGACAACGATGGCAAATATGGAACCAGGGGAACCCCCCAGAGCTGTGGAGCACGCCGCTGTGGCAGCAATTGCATTCCTAAAGTGCCCAAAAACCAAAAAATAACAGCAACCATGTAACCAATCCATCCTCCAGTGTTTGATCACCAAACGGCTGTCCCTCCAATGCAAGAAGCGACTATAACAAACAGGTAAACCAAGAACTTGTGAAGGTCACTCTTTGGAGTCTCACCTTTGACATAATACCGTCTCACCAGCAATGCAACGGCCATGAGCATAAAAATGAACAGCGTACTGAAGGACAACACACTAGACAAGACATCCAAGCTAGAGAAGAATGCCGCAACAGCACTAAGTACGGTGATCAATAGAGTGGCATTAATAGGAGTGCCGGTTTTCGGGTGAACAAGAGCAAACCAGGGCGGGATCATATGAGCCCTGGCAATCTGAGTCATATACCGAGCTTGCCCGAGAGCCCCAACCAGCAAACTGGTGGTCATTCCCTTAGGGCACAAATGCTGACGACATACTTAGCCCACTTCATGCCGATCCTTGAGAAAGCGACAGAGTAAGCCGCATTGCGGTCTATTTCGGTGTACTTCTGCATCAAGGTTAGTACCAGAGCCATCAAACAGTAAATCACGGTGATCACAATCATCGAGCCGGCCAAACTGATTGGGATGTCCCTGGACGGTTTCTTGGTCTCTTCAGCCATGGTCGCGACCATGTCAAACCCTGTGTAAGACCAGTACACGACTTAAATTAAATTGACGTTACTTAAAAGATGGAACTATTGCATGGTCAACAACCAACAGCGGTTGCCAGCACAAACGGGCTTCTTCAATGGAGTTCATTCTCTTATTTCCACATGCCTTAGTCACAGTTAGAAAAGAAAAAGGCCTGCGTCAAGCATGTACATGATGTCGGAAACAAGCCACAAACATTCTACCCTCTCTGTATGTTCACACCATCATCTGAATTGTCTTGTGTTTCATCCTGTTCATCGATTAGTTTTCCTTTGCTCGCTGAACCTCGACTACTAGAAGTCGAAGCCCAGAGAAAAGCTTCAATAGATTTGCTTTTGTTTAGCTCTGTCCATGCATCACTTGCAAAGAAACGGACATAACAAAGTGAGGATTGTGACGACTCTGCTCGTGTCACTGCATCACTTCTTTCGCGTGGTAGAGTTCCGGCTCGCTGACAATCTGAAATGAACCACATTCTGCTTTGCAGATGACACTTGAAATGAAAAGCAGCTTCCATGCCAACCAAACGAAGGCATTCCTCTAACGTTGCTTCCTTTCGTGATGCGGTCATTCAGATACACAGAACAATGTCAACTGCAGTAAATTAGTACACCCGTCGTAACGCCGTAATGATCGTGTTAAGTGCCCTCATGATCTTGACAAACATGAAACTGAGAGGATGCCGATCAGCACATTCAGATACCCAGTAAATTGACGCCGCCGGAGGTGCGGCTCAACAGTACGGGCAAGAGAGGTGTGCACTGGAAGCCAGACCTAACAATATGTTTCCGAAAGCAAAAGAAAAAACTGACCGAAAAAAAAAGCACAATGACAAGTTTCATTTTGACAGCATTCCCCTATTTAACATTGCTCAACAAAGTTCTCAGAACTTTCTTCAGCATTTCTCATGGTATAGCCCCACTTTCAGAACCAAAAAGAACAGCAGATTCAATCAAAATCATTCAATGAATGTCTAAAAAAGCAGTGAGCACCCAGCTGACCAGAGTTTTCAAAAGCCACAGGAGGCATTAGCTAATGATGGAATTAAGTAACCAATGGCGACGGACGCGTCTTCCGGATGATCCTTAAAGTAACAGAATGTTCAAGAGAAGAAAAGGCAAATATAATCTACTTCACAGAATGAATGAGCGATAATTTCTAAAGTAGCATGTATATATCCAGCACTAGCAAAGATGATGTGTTGTGGCTGAAGGTGAAAAATTCTTTCAGATGAACTGTGCTAATCTCGTAAGGAAAATACAATATCCGGCAAAGTCACCATCTGCAGATCTGCAGATCCTGTAAAAGTATCCAACCCAACAGCAACGATTTCGAAACTGGAAGGTGAATACTAGTGTCCAGTGTCCAAGGCTATACCAAAACCATCCCCTATGACAAGCCATGATCCACATTCTCCTTCCCATCTTCGACTTTTGATTCCTGTGCTATATGGTGAGCCACGTCATAAGTTGCGTGAAGCCCAACCAAGAGATAGTAGAGTATCATTACCGCAGTGCATATGAAGAACCTCCAGAATGCTTCAGAGCCCAGCGAACCAATCAAAAATATATTCATCCCTATTGACAACGATGGCAAATATGGAACCAGGGGAACCCCCCAGAGCTGTGGAGCACGCCGCTGTGGCAGCAATTGCATTCCTAAAGTGCCCAAAAACCAAAAAATAACAGCAACCATGTAACCAATCCATCCTCCAGTGTTTGATCCCCAAACTGCTGTCCCTCCAATGCAAGAAGCGACTATAACAAACAGGTAAACCAAGAACTTGTGAAGGTCACTCTTTGGAGTCTCACCTTTGACATAATACCGTCTCACCAGCAATGCAACGGCCGTGAGCATAAAAATGAACAGCGTACTGAAGGACAACACACTAGACAAGACATCCAAGCTAGAGAAGAATGCCGCAACAGCACTAAGTACGGTGATCAATAGAGTGGCATTAATAGGAGTGCCGGTTTTCGGGTGAACAAGAGCAAACCAGGGCGGGATCATATGAGCCCTGGCAATCTGAGTCATATACCGAGCTTGCCCGAGAGCCCCAACCAGCAAACTGGTGGTCATTACCTTAAGGGCACAAATGCTGACGACATACTTAGCCCACTTCATGCCGATCCTCGAGAAAGCGACAGAGTAAGCCGCATAGCGGTCTATTTCGGTGTACTTCTGCATCATGGTTAGTACCAGAGCCATCAAACAGTAAATCACGGTGATCACAATCATCGAGCCAGCCAAACTGATTGGGATGTCCCTGGACGGTTTCTTGGTCTCTTCAGCCATGGTCGCGACCATGTCAAACCCTGTGTAAGACCAGTACACGACTTAAATTAAATTGACGTTACTTAAAAGATGGAACTATTGCATGGTCAACAACCAACAGCGGTTGCCAGCACAAACGGGCTTCTTCAATGGAGTTCCTTCTCTTATTTCCACATGCCTTAGTCACAGTTAGAAAAGAAAAAGGCCTGCGTCAAGCATGTACATGATGTCGGAAACAAGCCACAAACATTCTACCCTCTCTGTATGTTCGCACCATCATCTGAGTTGTCTTGTGTTTCATCCTGTTCATCGATTAGTTTTCCTTTGCTCGCTGAACCTCGACTACTAGAAGTCGAAGCCAAAAGCTTCAATAGATTTTCTTTTGTTTAGCTCTGTCCATGCATCACTTGCAAAGAAACGGACCTAACAAAGTGAGGATTGTGACGACTCTGCTCGTGTCACTGCATCACTTCTTTCGCGTGGTAGAGTTCCGGCTCGCTGACAATCTGAAATGAACCACATTCTGCTTTGCAGATGACACTGAAAATGAAAAGCAGCTTCCATGCCAACCAAAAGAAGGCATTCCTCTAACGTTGCTTCCTTTCGTGATGCGGTCATTCAGATACACAGAACAATGTCAACTGCAGTAAATTAGTACACCCGTCGTAACGCCGTAATGATCGTGTTAAGTGCCCTCATGATCTTGACAAACATGAAACTGAGAGGATGCCGATCAGCACATTCAGATACCCAGTAAATTGACGCCGCCGGAGGTGCGGCTCAACAGTACGGGCAAGAGAGGTGTGCACTGGAAGCCAGACCTAACAATATGTTTCCGAAAGCAAAAGAAAAAACTGACCGAAAAAAAAGCACAATGACAAGTTTCATTTTGACAGCATTCCCCTATTTAACATTGCTCAACAAAGTTCTCAGAACTTTCTTCAGCATTTCTCATGGTATAGCCCCACTTTCAGAACCAAAAAGAACAGCAGATTCAATCAAAATCATTCAATGAATGTCTAAAAAAGCAGTGAGCACCCAGCTGACCAGAGTTTTCAAAAGCCACAGGAGGCATTAGCTAATGATGGAATTAAGTAACCAATGGCGACAGACGTGTCTTCCGGATGATCCTTAAAGTAACAGAATGTTCAAGAGAAGAAAAGGCAAATATAATCTACTTCACAGAATGAATGAGCGATAATTTCTAAAGTAGCATGTATATATCCAGCACTAGCAAAGATGATGTGTTGTGGCTGAAGGTGAAAAATTCTTTCAGATGAACTGTGCTAATCTCGTAAGGAAAATACAATATCCAGCAAAGTCACCATCTGCAGATCTGCAGATCCTGTAAAAGTATCCAACCCAACAGCAACGATTTCGAAACTGGAAGGTGAATACTAGTGTCCAGTGTCCAAGGCTATACCAAAACCATCCCCTATGACAAGCCATGATCCACATTCTCCTTCCCATCTTCGACTTTTGATTCCTGTGCTATATGGTGAGCCACGTCATAAGTTGCGTGAAGCCCAACCAAGAGATAGTAGAGTATCATTACCGCAGTGCATATGAAGAACCTCCAGAATGCTTCAGAGCCCAGCGAACCAATCAAAAATATATTCATCCCTATTGACAACGATGGCAAATATGGAACCAGGGGAACCCCCCAGAGCTGTGGAGCACGCCGCTGTGGCAGCAATTGCATTCCTAAAGTGCCCAAAAACCAAAAAATAACAGCAACCATGTAACCAATCCATCCTCCAGTGTTTGATCCCCAAACTGCTGTCCCTCCAATGCAAGAAGCGACTATAACAAACAGGTAAACCAAGAACTTGTGAAGGTCACTCTTTGGAGTCTCACCTTTGACATAATACCGTCTCACCAGCAATGCAACGGCCATGAGCATAAAAATGAACAGAGTACTGAAGGACAACACACTAGACAAGACATCCAAGCTAGAGAAGAATGCCGCAACAGCACTAAGTACGGTGATCAATAGAGTGGCATTAATAGGAGTGCCGGTTTTCGGGTGAACAAGAGCAAACCAGGGCGGGATCATATGAGCCCTGGCAATCTGAGTCATATACCGAGCTTGCCCGAGAGCCCCAACCAGCAAACTGGTGGTCATTCCCTTAAGGGCACAAATGCTGACGACATACTTAGCCCACTTCATGCCGATCCTCGAGAAAGCGACAGAGTAAGCCGCATTGCGGTCTATTTCGGTGTACTTCTGCATCATGGTCAGTACCAGAGCCATCAAACAGTAAATCACGGTGATCACAATCATCGAGCCGGCCAAACCGATTGGGATGTCCCTGGACGGTTTCTTGGTCTCTTCAGCCATGGTCGCGACCATGTCAAACCCTGTGTAAGACCAGTACACGATAGCTGCGGCCGCGAAAACCCCAGTCGCCCCATGAGGGAAGAAGGGGACTAAATTCGACACATGCCCATGAGAGAACCCAAGTGCTATAATAAGCACTATGACCCCCGCACTAACCACAGAACTGATCCAATTCAAGCAAGAAGCCTGCTTTGTCCCGGCCATCGCAATGCTATTGGCCACCACAAGCACCACAACAGCCAAAGGGTCCAGAAGGCTAAACCCCTCGGCCAAACCGTTGACATGGAATCTTAGGAAATCAGGGTCGTTCTTGATCATGCTGGCGAAATACGAAGTCCAAGAACGACCCAAGCCAGCCGCGCCCACAATGGCCTCTAAGAGAATATTAGGGTGCGCATGGTAACACTTCTGGAAGAGAATTTCTGCTTCAGAAGTCATTATGGAGCAGAAATCCGTTTGGTAAAGACATTTCAGAAGTGCTTCTGAAGCTGAAAGCCGTTTGGTAAAAATATTGAGAATTTCTACTTCTGGAAGAGATTTCTACTTCTGGAAGAGATTTCTACTTCTGGTTGGATTTTTTGCCAACTTTGAGAAGCTAAAAATTATAGCTTCTCAAAAAGAAATCATTTCTTCAACTACAACGGTCTTCACCGACCAACGTCCGCCGCCTGTCGCCGTCGGTCGCCGGCCGCCGCCGCCTGTCGCCGTCGGTCACCGGCCGCCGCCGCCTGTCGCCGTCGGTCACCGGCCGCCGCCGCCGGTCGCCGCCGCCGCCGGTCGCCGCCGCCGCCGGATCAAAAGTAAAAATTTCAGAAGTAGAAATCAACTTCTGATGGAAAAGTTGAAAAATCAACTTCTGCTTCTGATTGAGAAATTGAAAAATCAACTTCAGCTTCAGAAATAATTTCTGAAGTAGAAGTGTTGCCATGCGCACCCTTACCGGCCGCGATGAAAGCAATGAAATCGCCTAGTTCAATACGCAAGAAGGAGAACGACCCACCTGCGACGGGGATTTCGACGGCGAACTCCGTGTAGCAGAATGCGGAGAGCAATGCAGAGAGGCCGGAGATGGCGTAGGAGAGCACGATGGCGGGGCCGGCGTGGTCGCGGGCCTCCTGGCCGGTGATGACGAAGATGCCCGACCCGACAACGGAGCCGAAGCAGAGCCACGTGAGGTCCCACCAGTTGAGGCAGCGCTTCATGTCATTCTCGCTCTCCTTCTTGAGCTCGACGAGCTCTTTGGTCTGAGTCGACCGGTCGAGGATGCGATCTCTGAGGCGAGGGCAGGTCTGGGAGAGGGCCTTCTTGTAGGAGGCGAAGTTGACGAAGGATTCCTCGGGGAAAAAGTCTTGCTTGCTCCATCGCCAGTAGCTCCTATGCTCTCGGTCCTGCGCATCCATGGCGGCGATGCGCGGGAAGGTTGTGGCGGGGTGCTTGGAGAGGATTCAGGCACAGGGGAGGACAAGATGGGGCTAAAATCGAATTGGGAATGGAGAATTCTTTGATTATTAATTCTTACGTTCTTCTTCTAGCGAAAGCTTGGATTCTGTAGAATCCCAGAAAATCTGGGGATGTGACACCCGCGTGTGGGGAGGGGAGAAAATATTGGGTAACGCTCAACGGGGCATGGCTGCGAGAACGGAGTGAATCTGGACACCGCCTTCTTTCTTTAAAGGTGGTTTTTGACCAGATTCACTCCAATGCAACAGACGAAGACACGGGGAGAATTACCAAAAACAAGTTTCCAATTTATCTTAATTATTCCAATTCAATTCTTCAATTTTTATTTTTATTTTTTGCCAATTAAGCCTTCAACTTTAACTAATCAATTTTGGCCCTCCCGCCAAATAGATGATGAAGACGATGATTGAAGACACCTATATTGTTGTGGTCGGAATTTGACGTGGACGGTCGACAAAAGTCCGGGAAATACAGGAATAATTTCGAAACCATTTCCTTTCTTTCCGACCCCATCCACTTTGGATAGGTTCCCTCCGTATGTAAAGTTTCACCAGCTCTCGATTTTTTTTTTCCTTTTTCCAATGCAAGCCAAATAAAAATTTGAAAATTTCCAAATAAGGGTTCAAAGTGCGCTCATTTTTTTTTAAATAAAGGTCCGAAGTGAAACTTATTCCAAATAAGGGGTCGAAATATCTTCATTTTATCAAATAAGGATTTAAAGAGAATTTAGTATCAAATAAAGGTCTGAAGTGGCAATGAAGTCTTAAAAAAAGTCTAATCTCAAGGGCATTTTCGTCATTTTCCTCTTTGATTTTTTTTCCCTTTTTATTTGTTTTTTCCTTTCTCTATTTTTTTAAAGAATTTAACAATAAAAAATATAAATATAAAAATATACAAACACGAGTGAGAGGGGCAGCGAGGGGCTGTTGCCCCTCCCACCAATTGCCTCTCCCCACCGTCAATGGGGCATTGGGGAAGGCTGGTGGGGCATTGGTGAAAGCCAACGAGGTTGCCGGTGCTTGAGCGAGGGCTGGCAGGGTCGCGTCGACCAAAGGCGAGGGTGAACAAGCCCTCACCAGAACTGAGGGAGGGTCGACAAGGTCATCGATGTTCTCTGACGCACCACCGGCGGTGGGGCGGTGAGCCCTCCTCCCTCTTGTGTTTGTTCCTCCTAAATTTCATTTTTCATTTGAAAAAACGGAAGAAGGAAAAAAAAAAAGCAAAGAAAAAAGTAAAAAAAATAAATAAAAAGGAGAAACGATGAACATATCCTTTAGGTTTGGCCACTTTTTTTAGACTTCATGGTCACTTCAGGCCCTTATTTGAAATAAAGTTCACTCAATATCTTTATTTGAGAAAATAAAAGCACTTCAGTCCATTATTTTAGATTTTCCAAAAAAAAAAAACTACGTGATTTAATTTATTTTTCTCTACTTTTAATAGCTAAAACATGATTTCTGCTCGATATAGATTTCCTCAAATAGTTAAATCTTCCGACGGATGATGATTAGCTTCCAATCTCTCACCGAATTTAATAGTTTTTTTTTTCAATTGAAAAGCTAAAAGTCATTATCCTCGTAGAAACGAATCAACTTTGTGAGTCCCTTTTATGGCAAGTTTCCACTTTCTTTTTATGCAGGTGTTTATCATAAAATTAGGCATCATCTCGAACTGGACTCATAAACATGTCGTTCATATCAACACTAGGAAATTCACGATTTTGTTCGAGGAAAGTTCGCCTATATGTATACAGCAAAATGGAGCATCTTGTCTCCTTCGAGAACTACTTTTTTCTAGGGGTGTGCAAACTGGACCGGACCGGCCCGGGACCGGCCCGGACCGGGCGGGTTGGTCCGGTCCTTGAGGTGGATGGGTTGGTCCCCGGTCCCAATAAATGGGACCGGTGACTGGGGGGTCCGGTCCTCGGGTTCTTGTGTTGGGACCGGACCGGACCGCCAATAATATATAATTATTTATATATATAAATATATATAATTACAAAAGAAATTGAAAACAAAACAAAATCTCTCGAGAGTAAGAAGAATCTCGGACCGGCCCAACAATTCATATGGCATTCAATATGCTATCCTGGTGGTGTTTTGGCATTCGGTGACTCAAGTTGTTGAGCCCCAATGTGGAATACAATAGTCGTTTAATATATTTTAATATTTTTTGGGATTTGTTTTCCTTTTTTTTTTCTCTTTGTTCTTTTATTTTCATCTTCTTTAGCCAAGATGAGGGCCAACGAAGCTCGCCCCCACCTTTGGTTGATTGCTGGGCTTGGCGGTCAGCTGGAGGAAGAATAAAAATGTAGTAATAGGCTTTGTAGCGGTTGGGCCGGGACCAGGACCGGACCGGGACAGGACCGGACCGACGGTCCTGGTCCTGTTCGGTCCCGGTCCGGTCCATGGTCCCGAAAATATGGGGATCGGACTATTGGTCCGGTCCTCGGGTTCATGCCGGGACCGGACCGGCCCGGACCATGCACACCCCTACTTTTTTCCTTTTTTCGTCCTCGTGTGATAACGAAATTCTCAATTAAGGATCTCCAATTGAGCCGTTTTCTAGAAGAGAGGGACTTGAAGCAGACATTATCTCAAATAATGGCCTAAAATGATTAACGTGGTGTTTCGAATAAGGACCCAAGCTCTCCGACCAGCCAAATGTTTGCCGGCCAGCAAGCATGTACGGGATTGTGGCAAGTTACCCCATGATGTTTCGATTTTTACAATTTGCCCCTTGACTTTTTCAAATTTGTAGCAATTTCCTCCCTAATGTTGACTT